>CAUYUJ010016467.1:27500-45000 GCA_963575745.1 Prorocentrum cordatum | reverse complement strand
GGGGAAGGGGGGGGCCGCATGAGGGAGCGGTCTCCCGGAGTCTTTCGAGGAGGGGGATGTTCTTGCCAGAGGGTGAGGTTTCTGGATGAAGGGGGAGGCTTTCGGAGGAGGGCGAAGCCTTCGGAAGGGAGAAACGCTTTCGGGAGAGAGGAGGGGGTCGGAGGGGGGGGAAGCTTTCGAGGAGGGGGAGGCTTTCGGGAGAGGGGGAGGTGTTCGGGGGAAGGGGAGGTGCTCGGAGGAGGGCGAAGGCGTCGGAGGGGAATGTTCGGGGGAGGAAGAGATGTTCGGAGGAGGTGGAATTTTGTCGGAGGAGGGCGCAACCTTTGGAGGAGGGGGAACCTTCTGGGGAAGGGAGAGGTTTTCGGATGCGGGGGAAGGGGGGGGGTTCTGGGCAATTTCATGCTTGTCAGTGAACGCAGGGGCTTCAAGGAGGAAGGGTTCCAACTCGACTCTGGCTACCGGATGCCACAACGGGAGTACGTACCAAGAAGCTGTAGGCCGCTGAGCTGGGAAGATACGACCCACCTCAGCTCCCCCGAAGGAAGGTGGATTGCAGCGGGCACGTTTGCGGGAAGGGGGGGAGGGAATTTGAAGCCATCGGCGGCGCGGGGCCGGCTACCACCCCGACCATGGAAGGCTGCCGTGGCGCCTGCACCCTAGGAGTGCACCCGAGTTACCGCACCCTTCCCCAGGAGCCCCTCTGCCGAAAGCGCAGCTCCCTTGGAAATGATACTTCTGGGCACGCTCCTGCGCGTCAGTGCATGCATGGATGCCCCTGCGGGAGCGCAGGGCAGCTGCAAGCCGCTGAGCTGGGCAGATACGACCCAGCCTGGCCATCGCTCGGACGTCCATTCCCTGTGTTTTTTTTGGTTTCGTGCGTGGTTGTTTTGCATAATGATCAAGGATGCTCCTCGATGGCCCTCGCCGAGAGAAGAATGCACACGTCCGAGCGATGCCAAGCAGCTCAGCCATACCCCTCGAGGCCAAAGGAACGACAACGTCGCCTGGCCGCACCCCGTGGAGGCAAGGTAGCCTCAAGGACGCGAGCCCGTGGGCGTTGGGTTCGGGCAGCGCGCGCCGGCTTGGATGAAGAGGCTGAGGCGCTCGTCCTCTTTCCTCCGTAGATGCACTTTTTTGATCTGCGGGGCGAGAGCGAACCTCTTCCGCTGAAAGCTAAGCGGGACGCGCACAGCTTTAATTAGCAGAAAGGGCGGAAGAAGGCGGGGCCTCGCGCGGCCGGAAGTGGGCGAAGCCCAGGGATCAGGCGGTGCCGAAGTGGACGTGCAGGAAAAATCAGCAAATACACGGAACGCATGGTGTCTGGGCTGCTCCGACCGCCCTGCGCATGTACTACCTCGTCTGGCGCTGGCTCCCGGTGTCTGTACCACTGCGCACCTCCTCTGCGGAGGGAGTGCGCGCCCTTGCCCGCCTTCGGCAGTACGGCGTGCAGGGCTTTCCGAAAGCTCGGCCGATAGCTCGCGAGGAGCTGCGCAACCTGTAACGGAGAATAACTTGGCGGTGGACAAACCTCCCTTTAGTAAATCTCCCCATCGTGAAAACGACCTAGGGCCGAAATCGACGTATCTGGACCCGCAAAAATGACGGCCGCGACGCCCTCTCGCGAACCGAAGACGGACAATTCGCTAATCGACGTGTCAGGGTAGGAGGTCTGTCCACCTCCGAATAGCGCTCCGTCCACGGCTGCGGGCCAAAGCCATCGACTCCGCGGTCTCCGTCCACGGCTCCGTCTGCGGACTTGAGGCCATCGGCGGCGCGGGGCCGGCGACCACTCCGACCATGGCAGGCAGCCGTGGCGCCTGCACCAGACCCAGGAGTGCACCCGAGTTGCCGCACCCTTCTCCCCAGGAGCTCCTCTCCCGAAAGCACGGCTCCCTCGGAACGAGAGCTTCGCGGAATGGACAGGTACTCGGACGAGGGAGAGCCTTTCTGTTGAGGGGGAGGTTTTGGAGTAGGGCGAAGCCCTCGGAGGAAGGAGGGCGATCGAGGAGGCGGGAGAAGGATCCTGCAGCCTTCCTCTGTCTTGTCCATATCCTCATTAGTGCCGCCATCATCATCATCATCATCATCATCATCATCATCATCATCATCATCATCATCATCATCATCATCATCATCATCATCTTCATCATCATCATCAGCAGCAGCAGCAGCATCAGCAGCATCATCATCATCATCATCATCATCATCAGCATCATCATCAGCATCATCATCATCATTATCGTCTACATCATCATCAGCAGCAGCATCATCAGCATCATCATCAGCATCATCATCAACATCATCATCAGCACCATCATCAGCAGCAGTAGCAGGAGAAGCAGCAGCAGCCACATCAACATCAACATCGGCATCATCATTTTCATGGTCATACTCATACTTCTACTCCGCACCGTCACCGTCGCCATAATCAGAATCGTCATCAGCAGCAGCATCATCATCATCGTGATTACCATCATCAGCATCATGATCATCCTAATCATCATGATCATCAACATCATCATCATCAACATCGTATTCAGCAGTATCACTGTCACCCGCATCATCACCGTCATCATCATCATCATCAGCATCATCATCATCATACTCATCATTAACATCATCATCATCCTCATCATCATCACCATAGTCATCATTATCATCATCGTCGTCTTTATCATCCCTATCTCCATCAGCATCAACATCATCATACACATCATCATTAGCATCATCATAATCATCATCAACATCATGATCAGGATCACGATTATCAGCATCATCATCAAAAGTAGCATCATACTCCACCTCCTCACCATTTTCATCACAACCGTCATCACCATCACACTACCGTCATCATTGCCAGCAATATCATCATCATAATCACCATCAACATCATCATATCTATATATAAAACAATAATTAGCAACATCATCGTCATACCAAACGTATTCGTTATCGTTGTCATCATCAGCATCGCCATCAGCACCACACTACTTACTCGTATTCATCATCGTCAGCATCAAAATCATGAGGATCAGCATCAGCATTAGCATCAGCATCAGCATCAGCATCAGCATGATCATCATCATCATCATCATCAGCATCATCATCATCATCATTAGCAGCATCACCATCGTAATCATCACCACCATCACCACCATCACCACCATCACAATCTCCAGCGTCCATCGTCATCATCATCAGTAGCAGCATCAACATCAGCAACATCATCATCATCACCATCATCAGCAGCAATAGCATCAGAAACAGCAACATTAACATCATCATCATCATCATCATCATCATCATCACCATCATCATCATTGTCATCATCAACACCGTCATCAACAAGGGTGTCTTAAGGGGCCTCTTACGGGATTTCTTGAGGATCCCTTAAGGGGCTTCTAAGGCCCTCCTCAAGGGCCTCTCAAGAGACCTCCTAGAGCTCCCGAGCCTCTAAACCTGCCGTTGCAAAGTATACGGATTTCAAGCTCTGGTGTACAAGGAAGTCGGAGGGTGTAACACCTCAAACCATGGAGTGTAAGGTTTCAAACTCTGGATTCCCAGGTTTCCCACCCGGGCCTCACAGCGCCTTCTCCGTTCTCGGGTGCGGGCCCGACTTGGTATTACTGGCCTCTTTGTGGCCAATTATGGGATCCCTGCAGCCAAAAGTGTTGCCACCTCTTGCGGGCGCATGTCTTACTCCTGCCGGCTTCCGCTGGCCCCTCCGCTGGCGGAGCCGCCCCCCGCTTTACGTCCGCCGCCCTTCCGCCGAGGAGGCCATGGCGACCACTTAGCACATCCTCGAGACGCAGTGAGGGGGCGGGAGGGATGCGGAGAGGAGACAGGGAGAGGTCCTGCGGCCCAACGCGGCCGGCGAGTGCGGGCGCCGCGGCGATCAGGGCGCCGATGCCCAACCCTTCCGCAGCGTGCGGCTCCTCGTCGTCGCCGCCGCCGACGCCAGCCACGACGACGACGACGGCGACGGCGACGACGGCAACGAAGACGACAACCATAACGACGACGACGGCACGTCGCCGCCGCCATCGCGGCTGCCGCCGTCGCCGCCGCCGTCGCCCGTCGCTTCCGCCGTCGCCATCGTCGTTGTGATTGCCGTCGTCGTCGTTGTGGTCGTCGTCGCCGCCGCCGCCGTCGTGGTCGAGGCCGTCGTCGTGGCCGTCGTCGTCGTCATCGTCGTCGTGGTCGTCGTGGTCGTCATCGTGGCCGTGGTCGTGATCGTGCGCGTCGTCGTCGTCGAGGCCGTCGTCGTCGTGGCCGTCGCCATCAGCTTTCGAAGGGTCAAAACGTTTCGAGGATTGATTGGGGCCTCCGCGGCCTCCAGACTCCCCTGGAGACCTTCACAGGCATTCGGGCTCCTCTGGAGACCTTACGAGACCGTCTTTGTGGTCGTCGTTATCGCAGTCCTCGTCGTCGTCGTCCTCGTCCTCGTCCTCGTCCTCGTCCTCGTCGGAGGCTTTCGTTGGATTTCGGATGTTTTGACAGGTGTTCGGACGTGTACAGACCTCCCGCGGAACATCCCCAGGCCTCCAGAGACCGTCGTCGTCATCGTTCTCCTCCTCCTCCTCCTCCTCTTCCGCCTGCTCCTCCCCCTCCTCCTCCCCCGCCCTCCCTTACTCCATCCATCCCTCCTTCGATTCTCCCCTCCTCTCCCACCCCGCTCCATCTGGGCCTCGGAAGCCCCGCGGGGGGTCCAGGCAGGCCGGAGAGCCCCCCCCGAGGCTCAGAGAGCGAGGGAGGCAGGCAGGCAGAGAGACATGCATGCCAGGCGCGTGCGCCCCACTGAGGCTACATACGAATCGAATCGCAGCTTTGGAAGACGAGGTACGGCGGAGCGCCACATTGGGCAGACGCTGTGGCGGGACCAGGGCGAGGAGGAGGAGGAGGGGGAGGCGGAGGAGGAGGAGGAGGAGGAGGAGGAGGAGGAGGAGGACCCGGACCTCCGACGTCGTGCTTTTTCAACTCCATGGGCCCCGGAGCCCTCGCCCCTCTCCCAGGGGGCTGGTTCTTCGTCCGGGCAGATTGTTCGACGGGGGCCCACAAATCGCCCCAGGAGCCCGAAGTTGAGGATAAGCGCCGGGATTCCCCAGACAAGAATGCGGCAGAGGTCTGGGGAGGCTCCAAGCCGATCGGCTCCGCCCGCGAGGTCGAAGGCAAGGTCGGAGACAGGCTCAGAAGTAGCAGGTGGCAGGCAGGAGGTAAGGTAAGGTAAGACCCCGCAGAGCCGGCTCCTGGTAAACACATCGAGCACGGACCGGCCAGCTTGGGGGATGCGACCCTTCTGATCGCCCTGTCACGAGTCGGGAAGAATCCCACCAGCCCTCTGGGCGTCGGTGGTTTAGGGAGTTTCCTCTTCCACCCCTCCTTCTTCCCCTTCGGTGAGGGGTTTACCCCTCCCCCTACCCCCTCCCCATGGACCTGGACAAGGGGTTTCGCGAGTCGTCGGAGCGTCCAAAACGGCCTCGGCGAGGAAGCCAAAAACATTGATTTTACTATGGTTTTAGCCCCATTTTGGCCTCCTGGGGGGGGACCCTAATCAAAGCTCCCCTCTTGTTTGATCGATCTCCTACAAGATGGCCCCAAGAAGCGCCCAGGAGGCCCCAAGAGGTCCCAAGATGGCCCCAAGATGGCCCCAAGAGGCCCCCAAGAGGCACCCAGGAGGCCTCCAAGAGACCCCCAAGAGGCCTCAAGAGACCCCCCAGAGGCACCCAAGATGCTCCAAGAGGCCTCGGCGAGAATGCCAAATCATTGATTGTACGAAGGTTTTATCCACATGTTGGCCTCTTGGGGGGGCACTGATCAAGATGACTCCAAGAGCGATGGCTCAAGATATCCCAAGATGTCTCATAATGGCTTCCTCTGTGTGCTGCCCACTCCCCTGATCGAGGCAATTCCTCTGGGCATCGTTTCTGGATGGGCTGGTGGGGGTTCGCAAAGCGTCAACAGTTCAGGAATCGCTGAGAGAGAGAGGATCGAGGGATCGGGGACCGAGGATCCACGGCTCCCGGGGAGGAGGATCGAGGAGTTTCGAGCCTCCTCGCCGAAGAGGTCGGTCCCCTCCACGATGTCGTCGCTGTCGTCTGCCGCCGCCAGCTCGCGCTTCAGCTGCGCGACCGTGCCCTCGTCCAGGATGCCGCGCAGATCATGTTCCCACGCGGGGTCCATCAGCGGCAGGCAGATGCCACGGGGGTGGTGAGGGACACCCTGGGCCGAAAAAACAGCCTCGGGTTTCCGATGGCGAGTTCCGGAAGCCCTGAACCTCCCAAACATCGAATCCCTTGGAAGGGCGCGTTTTACTTCCGCCGGCCTCCGCAGGCTTTCCGCCGCCTTCCTCCGGCGGAGGCGGTCTCGTTTTCATTCCGCCAGCTTCCGCCGCCCCGCCGCCCTCCGCCGAGGAAGAGAGGGGCAGCAGGCGAAGCCTCTTTCTGGCACGGGTCATATATCGAGCGCGAAGGAAGCGGGCGCTGGAGGAAAGGGGCCCTGGATCTGTCTCGCTGCGCTCGGGCCCCCCGGGCCCCGGGGCCTCGGCAGCAAGACGGCCTGGAAGGAGGGGCTGGTCCTGTGCCTGGTCCCCGAGGAGACGCGGAGAGGTCTGGGACCGTTCTCCCCTGGGGCCCCCCCGTGCTTCCGTGGCGAAACAACTGGAAACCGCCCATGCGAACGACGGGAAGAAACGGGCATTGCGCGGGACGACGGAGCGACCGTGCGCGGTGTCTCGCGCGGGCGCCCGGCGCGGCACGCTTCACTGGAGACGAGGGCGCCCACGCGAGACCTTACGTGGGCAGCTTGCGCGCGAATGTCGGCGCAACCGAACCCGTTTTCCTGCGCCGGTCAAGTGGGCCCAGGAAACATAGGGTCGGAGGGGGCATCAGGCGCGGGTCTGCTCAGCGCTGGTGGGGTCCCAGGCTCTCGCCGCAAAGCTCCTCTGCAAGTGGGTCCCAGACAGAAGAGGAAAATTACGAAAACTATGTACAAGAAGAGAAAAACGGGGGAGGAGCCAGAGGAAAAGAGGAGGAGGCAAACGCACAGTGATCGCTCGATGCATGAAGAACCCACGTGTTCCTCTTACCCCCCCTGCATCCTCTTCCTTCTCATCCTCTTTGTTCTCCACGGTCGCATGCATGATTTTTTATTAAGTCCGCCGCCACCCCATCCTTAACGTCATCCTCCTCCTCCTGCCTCTCCTCCCTCTCCCCGTTCTCCTGATTAGCCCGATTCGCCTTGTGGCAAGCCGCCCGAGTCACGGACGGACGCCGCAACGGCCTGCGGCCGACGCCGCGGCAGCCCCAGGAGACTTCGACGTTCTCCCCAAAGCCGCTGAACTTGAAATAACTATGTACCGGGCAGGATCATACGAAATACGAAGGCTCTGACCCTACCAACGCAAACAGGGCAGGATCATCCGAAGGCTCTGTGACACCCCTATCAAATAGAGATGGCACAGTCAGGCACCAACACCAGCCACTAACCGTACATCAAAAAGTAACTGTTACAACTGCGCGCGACGCCACAACATGCTCCAGAAAGCAGGCCTCGGAAGAAACGTCAAACGCCACGAAGTCGCAGCTCCTGGTATGCGCACGGGGCAGGATCATCAGCCGGATCTGTGACGCCCCTGTCGTGACCGACGGGGCACGATCACCAGCAAGCACAGCGCCACCCCAATCCACGAAAGCGGGGCAGGATCGGCCTTTGGCTCTGGGACACCCCTGATAAGAACAGTCAGTGCAATAAGAGAGCCACCGGCCAAACAAACTGCACGCCAAAGATACGACTGTCTCATCTGCGCCTCGAGGACCGCGAGAAACTCCCAGGGGCGTGTCTTGGCAAAACGAAGTGTACATTTGACCCGACGCTTACGCGTCGCAGGATCTTGTGCCACGACAGGACCAACCTCTTTGAGTTTGAGAGCTTTCTGCGTGACATCACCACTCGACCACGCACACCTCGCGCAGATGTAATCCAAGCCGCCCCATTGCAAAGTGTGACCTTTACCCGCGAAGAACTTGCGAGCAGCCTGCTGCGGCGCCGCCACAGAATCAACGACCGAGTTCCCGATCAGCCCACCCGCGTCATCACCGGCCCCGGCAACCGCAACACGTCCAGCCTCGCCGCGCGCAGGTTGGAACGTCAAGCCCTTGTCCGCGCCGCAGGAGATGTCCGATTGCAGCCGCCGCGGCCCCGTCGGTTCACGGCGCGATCGAATGCCCCAGCATAGAATATCGAGATGCGCAGTGGTTCGGGCCCTCGCACCGCAAGGTCCGCACCGCCACTCTGGCAACCATCCAGACCGCCAAAAAACATGCTCCATCAAGGTGGCCCGAGGCCCATGCTGGCGCCGTGGTCTAGGAGGTCGCGCCCCCTTGCCCCATAGCTGCCGCTGGGATAAGAGGCACAACGAAAATGACAGATGCGTTGCCGTCGCATTCGCCTGCGACATAGCACGCGTCGAACCGATCGCAATGCCCCTCGGCAGGCCCGAAATCACGAGCACCTGACATGGAAAGTAATCAGCCCGAGCACCGCCCAACGCCCAGTCGCGGGTGGCCACCCGACGCGCCAACCTGCCACAGCTTCTCATCCCATGTCAAGGTGAGAAGGGAACCGAGCAAACATGGGCGGCTTTTCTTTTCCGTTATGCGTCTGCTCGGACGGCGCGCATCTGCGCCGCGCGCCGCGCCCCCGCCGCGGCGCCGGCAACGCCGCGGCGCGAGCCTGCAGAAATTTAAGCAGCCAGATGTGCAATAACGAATTCCAAATCGGGGGAACACTGTTGAACACCGCAAAGCTTGAAGCGCGCAATGGCGCCCAACGGCCCCAATAGTTCGTCGCGCGCCAGGCCCCCCCCGTAAACGGCCCCGCAGGAAATCATCAAACGGCCATCTGAACGAAGGCCCATCCGCAGCGTCTCAACAACTCGGGACTACTCAACGGGCCGGCAGAACCATCCGCGCGCAGTACGCCTGGCCCGTCAGAAAGCGAACTAACACAATCGCCGCACAAGTGCACGGTCGGGTTCAAAGTCGCATGCCCAATGGCCCAGGTAGCTGAGCAGCGCCAACGCTGATCACGCAGCATTCGTCGGTGATACCAGGCCGATGGATAGCACCGTGCCGAAGCGCCGAATCACGAAACCTCGCAAGCCCTTCTGGCACAAGGTGCTCCTCTTCCTCGTCAATCGGCCATTTGTTCACCGCATCACACTTGAAACAAGCATGTCCGCCAGTCCGACAATGCCTTGACACCCGCGACGCAAGGCATCAGCGACCTTCTCGCGGACAAGAAGCTCTACAATCGCCCGCGAAGACCCAGGCGATAGAGCACGCACCTCACCCGCGACTTTGGCATTGACCAGTGTAGCCGAAAGACCTCCAACCCGCGCCCCAAGCCCTCGTTCCCAGCGCACCGTGAAATCACCAGCGTGTGGACGACGTACAATCTTACACGCCATCCGTCACCCTCGAACGCCAGCGCGCAGCGGGGCACGACGCAGCATAGGTGGAACCTGCAGGAAGCTGGCCATCGCTTGGACGTCCATTCCCTGTGTTTTTTTCTGTTTCGTGCGTGTTTTTTTTTTTCTCGCCAAATGATCAAGAATGCTCCTCGATCGCCCTCGACGAGAAAAAATGCACACGTCCGAGCGATGGCAGGGAAGGCCCAATGTACTCCATGGTCGTCAAAGACCACCGAAGATGGTGGCATGCGCCAGCCACGAGTTGAAGCGACCAAACCACCGCCGCAATAGGACCGCGCGCTCGTGCCAAAGTAAGCTTATCCACGCCCGACGCGCGTCGAGCGATCTCCGATCAGCCTAGACTGATCAACTGCTCCCAGATCGGCCAAGGGCAAGGAAAGCCCCAAGCCGGAATAGCTTCGAAGACTGGGTAACACCAAGGATCGCGCTGAGTAGCAAGATACAACGTTCAACAAGCCCCCCGCTTGGAATCCCCAGCAATCGACGCAGCGACGCGCCTCCATTCTGCGAGCTCTGCGTCCGCGTTGCCGCTGGCGGCGGCGCCATGGCCTGCCGCGGGCAAGAACCCAGTTCTCCAAAGTCTCGTAATACTTAAACCAGACGTCCGCTCGAAATTCTGCACACACTTGCACCTGAGCTTGAGCTCTTGAAATCGCTGGCGCGCCGCGCTGCGTTCGACGCGGTAAGGGCATTGAAGGAGGACCCACTGGATGAAGAAACCAGGGCCTGGAAGACGGTGAAAATCAAATCGTAGATCGGCCATGGATTTACCGCCGCACTCGTCAAATGAGGAATCCTCCAGGGGCTGGAACCTGTTGCGCACATCCCTTGACCAACGTCCCCACCGAAGCCGATCCATGCAACTCGTGCCCCAGTATGTTCACGTGATCTTCACATGGGGGACCTGACACAAAATCGGACGCCTGCCTCGACGACGTATTCGCTGCCTTCGACGTTGATGCACACATCCTGACGTGCGAGCCTGATCCAACAACCCCAAATCTTTGCCATAAGTGAGGAAGCCCTGGAGAGCTGGAGAAAACAGCACCCGGAGCCCGTGCAAGCAGGAGACCATCCACTGTGCCGATGCGTCGTCCCCCAGCGCGCGCGGCATGACATCGCCACGCGCCGCGCCAGTCCGCGTACCGCTCGCGCCGCCAGTACCGCCAACATCGCGGTGGACTGACTGCATTCAGTGGAGATCACTTGCCACGACCGACAAAGCTCCGATCACCAGCCGTGGCATTGGACAGATCAAGGTCGAAGGTGGCACTGCAACGCCATCTAAGTCAACCAACCAGGAAAGCCCCCCAAACGACTCTGATCCGACGACACCATAGTTGACCCGCCCGGACGCCTACCAAGCAACCAACAGAGCTGTGACCGACTTTTACTTCAGCAAAACAGCCAGCTCAGCACTGCCGAAGCCGATGGAGATCTCACTGCGCATCCAGC
Organism: Prorocentrum cordatum; assembly: GCA_963575745.1. Lineage (NCBI taxonomy): Eukaryota > Dinophyceae > Prorocentrales > Prorocentraceae > Prorocentrum > Prorocentrum cordatum. Next base: position 34,055 of record CAUYUJ010016467.1, on the reverse strand, counting down.
TCCCCGACGATGGGGACGGTCAACCTGCTTCGACAAATTCTTAGCGAGGACCGAGCGCACTCTCGACCACAACATCAATAATAAACTTACCAAACAAATCAGACGACTAATTACCACCGTCGGACTTTGCCAACCGAGCCAACACATTCACAATGCGTCTAGTTGGTCACCAGCCACTATCTTAACAACGATGAAATAAAAGAGCTAGCGCCTCCAAGCCAGCGTCTGAGATATGCCACAAGGTGCTTGGCGCAATGCCAGCTTGACCTGCTGCCGCACGCGTGGGAAGCAAGTGCCGTCTTCTTCGAGTTGTCCACCGTGATCAAGGGTAACCTCTCCCACTGGACAACATCTCCAGGTCGCGCAGGAGCCGAATATCATGGCATGCCCATATATTGCACTATTTCTTCAATTCGCGCTCAGCCGGCCATATGGACTACCGTAGACCATGGTCTGCACCATTTCGGGCGACTGCACCACCTTGGAAAATTGATGCGCAACTCTCGTCCCTCGCACAAAAGACTGATCAGCCCACTGCCTCCGTGCCTTATGCCTTCCTGCAACCATGAGCTTTGTCTGTTCCGCCCCCTGAGCTTCAATGCTTTCCAATATGATGGTGACAGTGCCCATCAGGGAGATACCCAAACCACTCTGGAATATCATCCTGGCGAAGGACCCAACCATACGCAGTTGTGAATCCCGTCGTTGTGAAAATCACCTTCGGGGGATCTCCTTGTGGGGCCACTGAGCGTGTGAAGGGTGCGCCGAAATGGGGCGGGACCGCCACGCGGGCGGTGCAAATGGGGTTTGATGAAGAACCTTCCATGAGGCCATGAAACGAGTGTGGAGTTGGCTAAATTGGAGCGGGGCGGACGCTGCCATTAGGGCCTTCGGTCGAGCCCCTATATGTAGTCACGAAGCGTGATATGCTGGCCCTGGCGCTGGGACCTGCGGTGGAGCTCCCCATGGGGCCCCGAAGCGCTGTACTGGGTGGGGTGGGGGGGGGTGCATGCGGGCTGCGCCAAGGGGACCTGCGGTGGAGCTCCCTTATGGGGCCACGAAGCGCTGTTTTGGGTGGGGGGGACGCAAGCGGGTTCTGCCACTGGGACCTCCCGGTGCCACGAAACGCTGTACTAGGTGGGGGAAACGCAGGCAAGCTCCGCCAGTGGTACCCTCGGTGGAGCTCCCTACGGGGCCACGAAACGCTGTACTTGGCGGGGGGGACGCATGCGAGTTCTGCCCGGGGAGCTTCGGTGGAGCTCCCACGGGGCCACGAAACGCTGTACTGGGTGGGAAGAGGCGCATGCGAACTCCACCAGTGGGACCTTCGGTGGGACCTTCGGTGGAGCTCCCTCTGGGGCAACGAAGCGCTGTACTGGGTAGAGAAGACGCATGCGAGCTCCGCCACTGGGACTTTCGGTGCAGCTCCGAATGGGGCCACGAAACGCTGCACTGGGCGGGAAGCGCGCATGCACATTCCATCACTGAAAGCTTCGGTGGGGCTCCCCATGGGGCCACGAAGGGACGCATGCGGGTTCTGCCACTGGGACTTTCGGTGCAGCTCCCTATGGGGCCACGAAACGCTGTACTGGGCGGGGAGCGCGCATGCACGTCCCATCACTGGGAGCTTCGGTGGAACTCCCTCTTGGGCCCGAAACGTTGTAGTGGGCGGGGGGGACGCATAAGGGTTCCGCCAGTGGAACCTTCGGTGGAGCTCCCTACGGGGCCACGAAGCGCTGCTGTAGTGGGTGGGAAAGACGCATGCGGGTTCCGACACTGGGACCTTCGGTGGAGCTCCCCATGGGGACACGAAGCGCTGTACTGGGTGGGAAGGACGAATGCGGGTTCCGCCACTGGGACCTTCGGTGGAGCTCCCCATGGGGCCACGAAGCGCTGCACTGGGCGGGGGGGCGCATGCGAGTTCCGCCACTGGGACCTTCGGTGGAGCTCCCCATGGGGCCACGAAGCGCTGCACTGGGCGGGGGGGCGCATGCGAGAACCGCCACTGAGACCTTCGGTGGAGCTCGCCATAAGGACACGAAACACTGTACTAGGTGGGGGAAACGCATGCGAGTTCCGCCACTGGGACCTTCGGTGGAACTCCATATGGGGCCACGAAAAGCTGCACTGGGTGTTGCCGGAACAGAGACATGCGGAGGGCAGAGGCAAGGAGGGGGAGGAGGGAGGAGGAGGATGAGGAGGAGGAAGGAGACGCGGGGCGCTGTCTTTTCAAAACGAGGACCAACACCACAGGATGTCGGGGAAAAAACAAAGTATATCACATCTGGATACATGTTTCACAAACAAAGAGACCGCCGACGATATGGGAACACTGCTGCTTCGATATCTCACACAGGTCATTGGGCCGTGCAACCGTTGGCAGCCTGTAAGCTGCGGAAATGAGCATCCCATCTAGCCGCAATGTGCCTACAATTAACTTCCTTCGAAACGTAAGTACGCTTACGAGGAGGACACCACGCCACAATACCAGCCCTGCCCGAGTGTTTCTTACCCCTGCTCCTCCCCCGTTTCCTCCTTTCCTTTTTCCTCCTCCTCCTCCTCCTCCTCCTCCCTTTTCCTCCTCCTCTTCCTCCTCCTCCTCCTTCTCCTCTCCCTCCTCCTCCTCCTCCTCCTCCTCCTCCTCCTCCCTCCTCCTCCTCCTCTCATCATCATCATCATCATCATCATCATCATCATCATCATCATCATCATCATCATCATCATCATCATCATCATCATCATCATCATCATCATCATCATCATCATCATCATCATCATCATCATCATCATCATCATCATCATCATCATCATCATCATCATCATCATCATCTTCATCATCTCCTCATCCTCGCCCACCCCGCCGATATCTTCCGAAGACCTCCTCCTGAAACATCCCGAAACATTCAGAAACCTCAGAAAGACCTTTAGACCGAGCAGTTTCCATTCCTCGACGTCGGCGACGGCGACGTCGACGGCGACTGCGACGGCGACGACGACGACGACGACGACGACGACGACGACGACGACGACGACGACGACGACGGCGGCGGCGGCGGCGGCGACGACGACGACGACGGCGACGGCGGCGGCGACGACAACGGCGCCTGCGGCGCGGGCGGCGCCCTCCTTGCCGCCGAGGCGGCCAGGGACTGTTGCCTGGACTCCATCCACGACTTGACCTCCCCAGGGGACCAGGCTCCGGGGCTCTGAGATCGGCGGCTACGCCGCCGCCGCCGCCGTGGAGATCATCGTTGGAAAGAGAGAAAGAAGGAGGAAAGGAGGGAGGGAGGGAGGGAGGGAGGGCATCAGATCGTTCTGAACCTGCTGACTCTGGGGGGTCCGCGCGCTGCGCCCGAGTCTGCCAGACCGCCAGCTGCGAGGGCGGGCTGGGCTACCGACCAGCCCCATAAGCCAAGAGGCCACGGATGGAGAGCAGCAGCAGGAAGAAGAGGATGATGACGAGGCGGAGATGCGGGCGGGTGTGCATGAACGGATAGGGAGGAGGGGGGGGGAGAGAGAGAGAGAGAGATAGAGAGAGAGAGAGAAAGAGAGAGAGAGAGAGACCAGAGTAAGAGAGAGAGAGAGAGAGAGACCCAACTCAATGCTCGCTGGCCCAAGTGCTTGCCAACTGCACATGTGCAAGATCACGGCTGCTGGATCCAGGACTCTAGCCTCCCGCCTGCTAGTTCTGGACGACGGCGCCCATGGGAGGGAGAGAAGAGGGAGGGAGGGGAAGGAGGAGGAGAGGGAGGGAAGATCGAGGAGGTAGGAGGAGAGGGAGGGAGGGAGGGAGGGAGGGAGGGAAGGAGAGGAGAAGGAGGAGGACGAGGAGTGCACGTACCCAAAAAGGAAAGGACGAGGGCAAGCGGGCAACAAGCGAGACCAGGGCAAAGACTGTCCGCTCCTGTCCGACTACCGCGCGTCTACTTCCAGAGCAATGCTTCGACGGCGCTCGACCCTTCAGCTATCCAAGCTGGGGACGGCGAGGCGTGCTTCATTTTGTAAAAGCAGTTAAAGGCGAGCGCAGTCCACTGAATCGACCGCATCAACGAGATCTCGTTAGCAGGCTCAGACGGAAAGGCTGCGACGGGACCAACGCCCCAGATTGCAAGCGCGCTGTGGAGGTTGGGCGAGACGGGGGAGCAGAGGAGGCTCAGGAGGACCGAGCGGGCGAGGAAGAGGGGGAATGACTCGGGCGCCGCTGGGCACCCTAACACACACGACTTCTGCAGGCGAACGTGCATGCTATGGGGCGTCGCCCATCCACCTGCGAGTGTCTTATGCGCCACCCAGCGCCAGAACGGGCGGACGGATAGCATGGCATTCGTGAGAGCATTGCAGCAAGTAGCGAGCTCTGGGGGCGGAGGCGGCTGAGAGAAGCCCCAGGCTGCGAAGCACTTCACGGGCATGGCTGTGAATGGCGATGAGAGGGGGGCCCGCTGCTGCGCGAGCGCAACCGCGCGCTGCACCTTGGGGCGGTGCGGTGGCTCAGCGCTCGGGGCCTCGTGAAATTCACAGGCAGCTGCGCGGTTCGCCGCGGCCTGCGGCAGCTGCTAGCAACGGATCGGCAGTGGGGAATAGCTCCCATTCCTCACGGGGAGTGAAAGAGGCTGAGCGAGAGGCAGCGGCGACGGCTGAAATCTGATCAGAGAGAGGGACAGAAGGCGGGCACCATGCAGCAGTGGCACTGGCATCTACCTTGCGAAGTGCGACAGGCAGGGGATTGTGCATCTTAAGGAAAATGTAATGTTCACTGCGGGCAAACTTCTGATTGGGCGGAATGGACTGCGAGGCATAGCTGAGCGCTGAAACGGCTGAGGTAAACTGGGGGCGAGCGGTGGCAACACTTCCACTCTGCGTAAGCTGAAGAGAATTTGCCCCAAGTGCGACGACAACCGCCTTGTGGGGCTGCGCTGGGGGGGGGGGGGGCGCAAGCAGCTGAGCTGCGGCAAAGGGCTCACTGTCGGCGCGGAGCGAGTCGAACGAGAGCGCGTGGAGGCCAGTGTCGTCGGCGCAGTCGCCCAGGAAGCGCTTGTCGTAGTCGCGCATGCCGTTGTAGGTTTTGACGAGCGAGGCGGTGTGGCGAACGGGCGGGCCCATGGCGATCACCCATGCCGCGCCGCTCACGGGGTAGCCCTGGGGCGCACCAACATCGAGCGGGAACATGAGGTAATGAACGCCATCGTCTTTGAGGAAGCTGTTGGAGACGAGGTGCAGCTGGCGAGAGAAGTACATCAGGTCCTCAAGGACGCCGAGGTACTCCAGCGACGCGAGGAGCCAGCCACGGCCGAGCGGCGTGGGCGCAGCCGCGAGGTCGAAGCTGTTGAAGACGAGCTTGTGTTTGACGGCCTCAGGTTGAGCTCCAGCATGGCGCCTCTCGGTGCCGAAGTTGACGACGTGCTTGGTGAGATAGCGGCCCGCGACAATGCCTTGCTGCGAGTAATAAGCCCGCTCTGCCACGGCGGTTTTGTCGAGGAAGTTGGCCGCGTCAGCGATGGCCTAGATATCGGTGTACTTGAGGAGCCGCGGGCATGAGTCCACAGGGAGGCGAACCGTGGTGAGCTCGCTTGTGAGGTTGTTACCCTTCGGCAGGAGCGCGCGGTCAGAGTCGTTCAGGTCGGGGAGGAAGACGGTGTTGGAGCAGGGGTGCCCGGTGAGGGCCTCCAGCAGGCCCAGCGGCTCGTCGACGGTAAGCTGGGAGCAGCGCGGCAAGAGGCCGGGCCCGACGACAATGATGGGGTGGCTGAGCATGTGCATGACAATGCACTGCTGGGCCTCGAGGTCACGGTACGGCGCGGCCATCTTCATATTGAACTCGGCAGTGTCCTTGAGCGCGATGTGTCCAACGTCGATGATGGGGAACTTGGCGCCGAGCTCGGCGGTGGAATGCAAGCGCCATGCAAGGCGAACGTCCTGGCGCCAGACCGACCAGGGATGGCTAGACGCGCCACGTGGCCTCAGCTGTGTCCGCGAAGAGCGACTGGAACGACGAGAGGTCGGCTCCGCGCTCAAGGTCGCGGAAGGTGGCGTACTCGAACGCCTTCTCGTTCCACTCCAGGATGGCGGGGCCGGCTGGTCCCTTGACGTCGAGGCGCACGACGGGCACGGCGTTGCAATGGATCTCGCCCTTGGCTCGGTAGGCTCTCCAAGACTTTTGAGGGCGCAGATGCGAAGCGCTTCCATCTGCCTCCCGCGTCGCGAAGGGCTCGCGCGAGCGCCAGTGCGCGCGGGATGGCCACGTCGCGCCCGCCTTTGACTTGTAGCACAAATCTACGAGCGGGTTCATCTCCGCGAAGTTCGACGGCGTCTGAGCCCAGGTTGGCGGAGGCGATCCACTCCTGAAGGTCATTGAGGAGCGCGTCGGGCGCGATGAGCCGCTGAGCCCCGATGGTGAAGATCGCGGGGTCGATCTCGCGGCCCCAATCAGCGAGCTTGGTAAGGTCCGCGATCGGCGCCTGGGCCTCGGCGAGCGCGAGGGTCTCACGCATCTGGTCGAGCTGCAGCCACATCTTCTTGTGTTCTTCTGCCTGACGGTCTTGTTCTCTACGTGTGCGA
>CAUYUJ010016467.1:0-22500 GCA_963575745.1 Prorocentrum cordatum | reverse complement strand
CGCACCGAGGACCTTACAGTATATGTGTCGCGGCGGGCGCTCTCTGGCCACACCGCTCGGGAAAGGATATACTACAAGATGGGTATACTATATGTTCGGATCGAAGGCGCGCCTCCAAGGAGAGCACATAGTACTAGTATGTCTCTGTGCGTCACAGAATGCAAGGCCCTTGGAAGTCCCAGTTGCCATGCAGAGCCCCTTGGTCATTCACGGGATGGGCCGCAGGAACAGGGATGCAAGGGCAGTCTTGATGAAGCAATGCGTCCTTTTTCTATGGATTTGGATCGGAGTATTGGAATTTGGCGCCCGACGTGTATCATTCGATCGAATGCGCCAGCTGTCCCTTCTCCCTCTTTTTTGTTCGACCGCATTCCCGCCACCGCTGGTCCAGCGCTGGAACAACGGTCGGAGGTGAGGGGATGAGATCGAAGTGGAACAGAGAGCACCCCTACCGGGAAATCGGTTTCGGTTTCGTGTTCGTGCGTGCCGTGCGTGCGGGCGAGGCGAAGCTGCGTGGGCGGGCGAGAAGAAAGTCTCCTCCGGCTGAGGTGCGGCCGGACCAAATGTTTCCTTTCCGGGGGCCGGTGGGGCGCGGTGTCCCGCCTGTGTCCCGCCTCCGGCTGAGGCGCGGCCGGACCAAATGTTTCCTTTCAGGGGGCCGGTGGGGCGCGGTGTCCCGCCGATGTCCCGCCGGTGTCCCGTCGGTGTCCCGATGATGATGATGATGATGATGATGATGATGATGATGATGATGATGATGATGATGATGATGATGACGATAGTGATGGTGGTGATGATGATGGTGTCCCGATGATGATGCTGATGATGATGCTGATGATGATGATGTTGACGATGTTGGTGATGATGATGGTGCTGATGATGGTTATGGTGGTGATGATGATGGTGCCCCGATGATGATGATGATGATGATGTTGTTGATGCTGATGTTGCTGATGATGATGGTGTCCCGATGATGATGATGATGATGATGATGATGAGGATGTTGATGATCAAGATGATAATGGGATGAGATGATGATGATGATGATGCGGATGATGATGATGATGATGATGAAGATGATGGTGTCCCGATGATGATGGTGATGGTGATGATGAGGTTGATGATGATGCTGTTGATGATGATGATGGTGTCCCGATGATGATGCTGATGATGATGATGACGATGATGGTGTCCCAATGATGATGATGTTGATAATGAGGATGATGATGAGGTGATGATGATGATTTTGATGATGGTGGCCCGATGGTGATGATGATGCTGATATTGATGATGATGGTGTCCCGATAATGATGATGGTGATGATGATGGTGTCCCGGTGATGATGATGTTGATGATGATGTGGCTTATGATGATGATTGTGTCCCGATGAGGATGATGTTGATGATGTTGTTCATGATGATGATGAGATGATGATGATGATGATGATAATGATGATGATGGTGGTGTTCCGATGGTGATGATGATGGTGTCCCGATGATGATGATGATGTTGTTGATGATGATGATGGCTACGATGATGGTGTCCCGATGATGATGATGGTGGTGATGATGACGATGATGGTGTTGATGATGATGGTGATGAGGTGATGATGGTGATGGTATCCCGATGATGATGATTTTGATGACGTTGATGACGTTGATATTGATGATGATGGTGACGTTGATTCTGAGATCGATCGCGATACCGATTGTGAGATCGATAGTGAGATCGATTGTGAGATCGATTGTGAGATCGATCGTGAGATCGATTGTGAGATCGATCGAGTGAGGTCGATCGAGCCAGACCGATCGTGAGATCGATAGTCAGATCGATAGTGAGACCGATCGAGTGAGACGTTGGTTCCTCCCCCCCCCGAACCTCCTTATCACCCGAAGGGTGGTCGTATAGGTAATGAGATATACACGCGCTCATACATACATGCAAAACTACACACATACATGCACGCATGCATGCGTACATTCATACAAACAAACAATCGAACACAAAGAATGACAGACCGACGTACAGACATATCGGAGGTTGGGGGATGAGCTCGCCGTGGAATGGAGACCCCCAACAGGAAAATCGTTTCGTTTCGTTCGTGTCGCGCGTGCGGGCGAGGCGAAGCTGCGTGGGCGCACGAGGGGAATGCACCCGCCGCTGCTAGGGCGAAGTCAAGACAAATGATTCTCCCCCGCCCGCCCGTCCCGCGGTGGCCCGCGGTGTCCCGCGGTGTCCCGTGGTGTCCCGTGGTGTCCCGTGGTTCGCCGCTGCTAGGGCGAAGTCAAGACAAATGATTCTCCCCCTCCCGCCCGTCCGGCGGTGGCTCGCGGTGTCCCGCGGTGTCCCGCGGTGTCCCGTGGTGTCCCGTGGTGTCCGCCGTTGCTAGGGTGAAGTCAAGACAAATGATTCTCCCCCGCCCGCCCGTCCCGCGGTGGCCCGCGGTGTCCCGCGGTGTCCCGTGGTGTCCCGTGGTGTCCCGTGGTTCGCCGCTGCTAGGGCGAAGTCAAGACAAATGATTCTCCCCCTCCCGCCCGTCCGGCGGTGGCTCGCGGTGTCCCGCGGTGTCCCGCGGTGTCCCGTGGTGTCCCGTGGTGTCCGCCGTTGCTAGGGTGAAATCAAGACAAATGATTCTCCCCCGCCCGCCCGTCCGTCCGTCCGTCCAGCGGTGGCTCGCGGTGTCCCGCGGTGTCCCGTGGTGTCCCGTTGAGTGCGATCGATAGTGAGATCGATAGTGAGATCGATAGTGGGATCGATACGAGATCGATGTGGTGCCCCGTGGTGTCTCAAAAAAAGGTATCGATAGCGAGATCGATTGTAAGATCGACAGGTGTCCCGTGGTGTCCTGTGGTGTCCTGTGGTGCCCCGTTGAGTGAGATCGATAGTGAGATCGATAGTAAGATCGATACTGAGATCGATGTGGTGCCCCGAGGTGTCCCGTGGTGCCCCAAAAAGTGAAATCGATAGTGAGATCGATAGTGAGATCGACAGGTGTCCCGTGGTGTCCCGTGGTGCCCCGTTGAGTGAGATCGATAGTGAGATCGACAATGAAACCGATACTGAGATCGATGTGGTGTCCCAGGGTGTCCCGTGGTGTCCCGTGGTGTTCCGTTGGATGAGATCGATAGTGAGACCGATCGTGAGATCGAGGGGTTTCCCGCGGTGTCCCGTGGTGTCCCGTTGAGTGAGATCGATAGTGGGATCGATAAGGAGATCGACAAGTGTCCCGTGGTGTCCCGTGGTGTCCCGTTGAATGAGATCGATAGTGAGATCGATCGAGTCAGATGTTGGTTCCCCCCTCTGCCCCCCCCACAACCTCCTTATCACCCGAAGGATGGTCGTATAGGTAGGTATGTTTATGTGTATATATATATATATACGTGTACGTATGTAAGCCTGCATGGACCCCAGCCAATATGTGTTTAGCAGCATACGGTAAACACGTAAGTTCTGTGGCGCAACCTATGCGGTACAATTCGCCCTGCCGAAGTTGCAGTTGTCAACTCCACTGCTCGCGCGGCCATCCCACCCACCCACCAGCAACGTGGCTTCCAAACCCCATGCGGCGGCGATTGCGATGACTGCTTGGCGCTGGCTGGCACATCGCTGCAGCCGCGCCAGCGCGCGAAAGCTCGCGCGCGCAGCGGCCAGGTAGTTTGGCGCGACCAGCGCGGCCGCGGTGGCGCTGACCGTTGGGGACTTCCCGACGCTTCTCGCAGGCCGCGCTGGTGCGCAGGCAATTCCGCTCGACTCGGTGGCCACGGCGTGCGCGGCAGGATTGGCGACGTCGACGACGGCAGGCTCGATGATGACAATGACGACGGCACAGCCGATGATAGCGCCGATGCTGGTCAGTCAGATGGAGATGGTGGTGTCCACGCGTCGGCGATGAAGGCGTTGGACGGATTCTGCCATGCGGGCGCGGCCGATGCGCGCGAGTGGCCCGAATGGTGTTGTATGCCATCGATCGCGCAGCCCCCCAAACACACGCGCACGGGCGCCCGAATGATTTCGACAAGCGCGCGCGAAAGACCCGTCTAGACGCATTTGATGAAAATGTGTTGAGGCCCGATGGTGCTCGTAAGAATTCATAAAAGCACGCGCGCAGACTTATTTGGAAAACCATGCTGCACAACCATTATATGTTTCGGGGCTCTCGACTTCGAACCCCCTGCGAAGCCAAACCTCTTCGAAAAATTTCGTCATGCGCGCGGCGATACGCGCGTTTGCACTTCGTCCCATCCCTTGCAAATGATTCTCGCAAACGGATGCATTTCGATAAACGGATGCACGCGGAAGGCGCAACTTGACGAACACACGGCGCACTCGAAACCAGCACAGCTCGGATAAAATGAAGTCACAGCTAGAGCACACAGTGTGGCAGAATCTTCCGTAAACTGCACGTGTCCGGGGGCCAGGCCTCGGGAAGGTGGTGGACCCCCATTCCCTTCAAGAGAAGACACTTTCCGTGGTGCAATATGCGTTGTGGAATTAATGATGTGTTATCGACGTTGCGGAGAACCTGTGGTGCAACATGTGTGGAGCAATCTATGTGGTGCAACTAATTTCTGTTCGCAATGAATTGTCCACTCCACTGCTCGCACAAACATCCCACCCACCCACCCGCAACTTGGTTTGCAAAATATCTTAAGACCGTGACGGTGGGTACCAAATGGCATTTGGCAAAGACAGCGACGCCGACGACGACAGCGACAACGACGACGACGACGACGCCGACAATGACTACGACGGCACCGACGACGTCTCCAACGACTTCGACGACGCCGACAACGACGACGACGACGACGACACCGACGACGACGACGACGCCGACGCCGACGACGACGACGATGACAACGACGACGACGATGACGACGCCGACGACGACGACAACGACGACACCGACGACGACGACGACGACGTCAACGACGCTGACGACGACGACGACGACGGCGGCGACGACGACGACGCCGACGTCGACGACGACGAGACGACGACGCCGACGCCGACGACGACGACGAAGACGACGACGACGTCGCCAACGAAGACGACGACGAAGGAGGGAGGACGACGACGGCGACGACAACGACGACAACGACGAGGGAGGAGGGAGGACGGCGACGACGCGAACGACGAAGAAGGAGGAAGGACGGCGACGCCGACGACGACAACGACGAGGGAGGAGGGAAGACGACGACGACAACGACGACGACGACGACGGCGACGAAATAGGAGGGACGACGACGAGACGCCGACGACGGACGACGACGACGACGAGGGAGGAGGAGGAAGGACGACCACGGCGACAACGACGACGGAAACGACCACGACGCCAAAGAGGACGACGACGACGAACACGAGGAAAGACAGAGGACGACGTAGGCGACGACGACGACGACGATGCGGGAGGAGGGAGGACGGCGACGACGACGACGACGACGACGACGACGACGACGACGACGCAAGAGCGCGCGCGCACGCTTTTTTGTTGAAAATCCGTGTTGCGAAACCTTGTGCTTTTGTAGGTTTCTTGGACACACGATTTTGAATTACTTCCGAAACCGATGGGTTTCGAAGGATTTCGGCGTACGCGCGCGACGACGCGCGCGTCTGCACGTCGTCCCATTTTTTGCAAATGATTTCTCGCGATGGCACACGCGCAAGGGCATTCGACAGATTTCGACATGCGCGCGCGCGAAGCTCGTTGGGTAGCATTTTGTGAAATTATATAAACTTATGGTTGTCGTAGGATTTCGCAAGAGCTCGCGCGGAAGCTGTTTTAGCAAATCAGTGTTGCGAAACCCTGTGTCTTTGTATGTTGTTTTGGAAACTTAATTGCGAAACCCCTCCGACACCGAAAGTTTTTGAAGGATTTCGGCATGCGCGCGCGACGACGCGCGCGTGCGCACTTCGTCCCGTTTTTTTGCAAGGGATTCGTGAACAAGTCTTATGTTAGAACAAAACATGTCACCGCGTATTGTTCCCTACCTAGGCTCTGCCTAGAAGGGTTCTTACTCTCTGGGCTTAAAGGGGCCGGGCAGTGGAAACCGCCCCGGGCGTTTCCCCCAGTATCCGCCCCGCGGTTCCCCCAGTTACGTCCCTTAGCTTACCGTTGCTTACCTCATCTTAGCTTAGTTTATTTCATACTAGCTTAGCTTAGCTTCATCCTCGCTCAGGTTTATCTTAGCTTAGCTTACTTTCGTCTTAACTTCGCTGAGCTTTGGCATCGCAGAGCACAGCATAGCATAGCACAGCGTAGCATAGCATAGCGCAGCACAGCATATCATAGCATGGTCCAGCATAGCATAGCATAGTACAGCATAGCATAGCATAGCGCAGCACAGCACAGCACAGCACAGCATAGCAAATCATAGCATAGCATAGCATAGCATATCGAAGCACAGTATCCACTATTGCTGCTATATATATATGTATGTATGTGTACATATATATGCATATGTGTATATATATAGATGCTACTTCCCTAAAGGCTCCAACTCCTAGGTAGGGTCGCACTGTGATAATTTTACAAGGGGAACTCAGGGGGACCGATACCAGCCCCCCTGGGATACTACAAATTCATATTTACGATGGACATGTGGTCAGGATTATTTATGATTTACGTACCCGAAAGGGGGGCGGACAAAGCCGAGAGGGGGGTAGAATCTATTTTCATTTTAGAAAAATAGAATTTGCGTGGTGCAATATTCATATATATGTGGTTTTTGTTGTGCAATCTATATCGCGCGCGATAAATTTGGTGCAACCGACGTGGTGCAACCTATGTGGTCCGCAATATACGTTGTGCACTCCACGTGGTCAATTTCCGTGGTGCAACTTATGTTGTGCAACCGATGTATTGCAAACTATGTGGTGCAAAGTTTGTGGCGCAATAGATTTCTTCGAGCGAATTGGCACATCCCACGCTCTTGCAAACGTCCCACAAAACCGCCCGCAACTCGGTTTGCAAAACCCACGCGGCGGCGATTGCGATGAGCGCTCGGAGTTTGCTGGTGTTTCTCTGCGGCCGCGCCAACCCAATCATCGCCCGTAGCGGTCAGGTAGTATGGCGCGACCGGCGCGGCCGCGGCGGCGCTGACCGCTGGGCACACCCCAGCGGGCACTTCAGTGCGAGTCGGCGACTTGGGCGGGCGCAGTATCATGGCAACGTCAACGACGGTAGACACGATGATGATAGTAGCGATGCTGGTGACGATGTTGACAACGACGACGGCTCGGCCGCTAACGGCGCCGATGCTGATCACGCCGACGACGATGACGGCGCCCTTGCATCGGTGATGAAGGTTTTGGAAGGAGTTCGACATGCGCGCGCGGCCGACGCGCGCGAGTGGCTCGCGTGGTATTATTTGGCACGGATTGCCCCCCCCCCCCCCCCGCATGCGCGCAAGGGCGCGCGAATGATTTCGCCATGCGGCGCGAGAGGCCGTCGGCATAATTCTACGAACAGATATTGAAGATCTCTGGCGCAAGAGCGCGAACGCAAGGTTTTTTAACTGATGCTGTGAAGCCATGTCTGTTTTCTTTTGTTCTCTGCTATGGTTTCGGGACACCCGGTTAACTTCTTGCGAAACCGAACGATTGCCGCAATAGTCCCGGCACGCGCGGGACTATCGCAAGGGATTACAGCGAGGGATTATTGCACCGTCGCGCGCGCATGGGCGTTCGAAAGATTCCACGCCGCGCGCGCGAAGCCCGTTTGGAAGCATTCCTTGGGAATGATGAAAGCAACGTGTATTGTCTTGAGGATTCGCAAGAGCGCGAACGCAAGTTTTTCCCAAACAAAATATTGCTGCGAAGCCAACGGTTTGTTGTATGTTGGTTGGCACTCACTTTTGACATCCCTACGAAACCTGCAAGTTTGTGCAAAGATTTCGACGCGCGCGCGCGACAACGCGCGCGCGCACTTCGTTCAACTTTTGCAAGGGATTCGGGAGAAGTGATGATTAGTTATAAGCAAATGCGCACGCATACAAATGTTTTGCAGAGGGTGGCGGAGGGGGGGTCGTCGATGCCGGATCGGCTGGGGCGGTATGATTCAGATTCGGGGTGGATGATGGGCAGAATCATGTGCAAATTACAATGCGAGAAAGGGAACCCATAATCCTGGGGCTGGTAGAATATATTCTCTTGTAAGAACGGAGAACTCGCCCTGCCGAACGCGAAGTTGCCAACTCCACAGCTCGCGCAAACGTCCCGCCCACCCACCCGCAATTTGGTTTGCAAAACCCACGCGGCGGCGATTGCGACGAGCGCTCGGCGTTGGCTGGTACTTCTCTGCGGGCGCGCTAGCCCGCGCATGCGCGCGCGCGGCGGCCAGGTAGTTTGGCGCGTCCGGCGCGGCCGCGGCGGCGCTGGCCGTTCGGCGCGCCCCTGCGGGCACTTCAGTGCGAGCGGGAGATTTGGGCGGGCGCGGTGCCATGGCAACGCCGACAACGGTAGACAACATTGCGAGAATAGCGATGATGGTGACGATGGTGGCGACGACGGCAAGGCCAATGACGGCACCGACGTTGATCACGCCCGCCGATAACGATGACGATGCCCTCGCGTCGGCGATAAACTTGTCGAAGGAGTTCGACGCGCGCGCGGCCGACGCGCGCGAGTGGCCCGCGTGGTATTATTCGACTCGGGTAGTTGCCCCCCTTCCCCCTGCGCGTGCGCGGGCGTTCGGGTGATTTCGAAATGCGGCGCGGGGGGTCCGTTTGGCGGCATGTAATGAACCTTGCTTGTATTTATGCGATGTTCAACCACGCACATTGGATTCTCAAGCATCCGCAAAACCGCGAGCGCAAGCTTGTTTGAAACTGAAGTGACAAAACGACATGTTCTTTATAATTTTGACATTCGGCGAAACCTACGGTGCGTGGGATCCTTGCGGCACCTATGGTTGTTTGAAATCCCGGCGACAACTGCGGTCTGTCGACGGATTTCGGCGCGCGCGCGCCACGGCGCGCGCGCGCGTCGCCCCATTTCTGCGAGGGATTACCGCGTCAACGCGCGCGCGCAAGGGCGCTTCAGCGATTTCGACACGCGCGCGCTCGAGAGGCCCGCTTGGTAGCATTTCATGATTCTTTAGAGCAAGAGCGCACGAATTCGCAAGCACCAGATGATTTTCTCAAGAATTCGCAACAGCGCGGGCGCAGGTGTTTTGAACACCCCTGTAGCGAAACCATATTTCCCATGTGTTTCCAGGAGCTCGATTTTGAAACCCGCGCGAAAGATTCCGCCGCGCGCCGACGACGATGCGCGCGCGTTGTTTTTTGTTGCAAGGGTTTCTTGAGAACGGATGACTTGTGAAAGACAAGTGCGCACCAATAACATGCGCTGCAAGGGATGAAAGAGGGGCCGATACTGGCCTGCCTGGGATGGCACGGCTTCATTATTATGATGGACGATGGGGCAGAATAGCATGTAGTAGAATATCACACGAAAAAGGGAACCATTAACCCGGGGGGCGCAGCTCCGAATCTTCTGTTAGACCGGACCAACGCTCGCCGTGAAATCATCAACTCCGCAGCTCACGCAAACATCCCACCCACCCACCCGCAACTTGGATTGCAAAAGCCCATGCGGAAGCGATTGCGACGAGTTCCTGGCGTTGGTTGGTGCTCCTCCGCGGCTGCGCCAGCCCGCGCATGCGCGCGCGCAGCGGCCAGCTAGTTTGGCACGACCGACGCGGCCGCGGTGGCGCCGACCGCTGGGGACTTCCAAGCTGGCACCTCAGTGCGAGTCAGCGACTTGGGCGGGCGCGGTATCATGGCGACGTCGACGACGGTTGACGCGATGATGATAGTGGCGATGCTGGCGGCGACGTTGACAACGACGCCGGCAAGGCCAATGACGGCGCCAATGATTCCGCCGACGACAGCGACGGCGCCTTCGCGTCGGCGATGAAGGTTTTGCAATAAGTTCGACGCGCGCGCGAGGCCGACGCGCGAGAGAGGCCCGCATCATATCATCTGACACGGATCGTGCCCCCCCAGCACGCGCGCAAGGGCGTTCGAATGATTTCGGCATGCGGCGTGAGAGGCCCGAAAATATGTAAACGATTGAACAACCGATGATTTGTTTGAAGAATCCGCCGATCCTGCGCTTGAGCTACAAGGAGCTTCCACAAGAGCTTCAGCTCTGAGCCTAAGCAAGAACTTCGGCTCCGCTTGGGGGGGGGTCGCCGGGGCGGCTCTGCCGGTGAAGGGCGGGAGGGGGGGGCGGTCCCCCATCTGGCGTTTTCTTAATGATTTGCGCACCCCAAATGTTTCGGGGGGAACAGGGGCCCCCGGCAGGACTCTCTCCTCGGAACCCTCCCCGGACCCCGCCCGGGGAAGGAGGGCGGGGGGGGGGGGGCGGTCCCCCATCTGGCGTTTTCATGATTTGCGCACCCCCAAGATGCTTCGGGGGGCCCCAGGGGCCCTCTCTCAGATCTAGCCGCCACTGCCCCCAGGGCCCCTTCCGTGGAACCCTCCCCGGACCTCCCCCAGGGCCGCTCCAGGCACCCCCCCAGAGGGCGCGTCAGATCCGAAAAGCGCCCCCGACGACTCCAAAAGCGCCCTCCCTCCCAAACATCGCCCCCGACGACTCCAAGATGACCGAATCTGGACTCCCCGATAGGCGGCACTGGCGGGCGGCCATTACAATATTGAAAATATGGAACAAACGATGATTAGCTTCAGGATTCGCAACTGCGCGAGCGCAAGCTTTCTTGAAGACTGTTGTTTCGAAACCGTTTTTGTTGTGAGACGGTTTCGGGGCATTCGGTTTTGGCATCTTTACGCAACAGGAGGTTCTTAAAAGATTTCGGCGTGCGCGCGACGACGCGCGCGCGTGCACTTCGCCCCACTTTTGCAAACGACTCGTGCGACAGCGCGCGCGGAAGGGCGTTCGAACGATTTCGACACGCGCGCGCGAAGCCCGTTTGGTAGCATGGTATGAGAAGGTTGAACATGTTGGCTTTCTCACGAAGTCGCAAGAGCGCGATCGCAAGTTTTTTCCAAAACCTGCGTTGCGAAACCATGTGTTTTAGATGTGTTTAGATATCTCGGTTTTGAACCCAGTGAAACCGGAGGTGTTTGAAGGATTTCGGCATGCGCGCGACGACGCGCGCATGCGCAATTCGTTCCATTTGCGTGGGACTTTCTTGAACACGTATGATTTGCGATGAACGAATGCGCGCGCATATTTTTCCAGAAGAGGAGGGGGGTACGATACTGGTTTACGTGGGATGCTACGACTTCAGATTTCGGATGGACGCTGGGGGCAACATAGTACATTGCAGTGCGGAATAAGGGATACCCCCAGGGGGGCTATGATCTAATTTCTTTTCAGAAAGGAGAATCTACGCAATAATCCCACCCACCCACCCGCAACTTGACTTGCAAAGCCCTTGCGGCGGCCATTGCGATGACTGCTTGGCGCTGGCTGGCGCATCGCTGCGGCCGCGCTGACGCGCGAAAGCTTTCGCGCAAAGCGGCCAGCTAGTCTGGCGCGACCAACGCGGCCGCGGTGGCGCTGACCGCTGGGGACTGCCCAACGCGTCTCGCAGGACGCGCTGACGCGCGGGCGGTTCAAGTCTAGTCGGTGGCCCGGGCGTGCGAGGGGCCATGGCGACGTCGACCACGACAGACACGATGATGACAGTAGCGATACTGGCCACGACGATGCGGACGACGACGGAAAGGCCAATGACGGCGCCGAGGCTGATCACGCCGAAGGCGATGATGGTGCCCACGTGTCGGTGCTGAAGGTGTTGGAAGGATTTCGATATGCGCGCGCGGCCGACGCGCGCGAGTGGTCCACATGGTACGATTCAACGGAAATCCGCCCCCGGCACGCGTGCAAGGGCGTCCGAATGAATCCGACATGCGCGCGCGAAAGGCCCGCTTGGCTGCATGTGATGGAAATGCGGGGAAACAAATGACTGTCTCAAGAACCAACAAAACCGCTCAAAACATTTAGAACTCTCAAGTTGCAAAACCAAGGGTGTTTAATACGTTTTCGGGGTACTCGATGCCTAAGCCCCTACGAAACCTAAGGTTTGTTTAGACAATGTCTGCGTGCGCAGGATTCGTGCGAAGGGATATGTTTCGATAAACGAGCGAGAGCGCGTCGTGTCATCTGCAAGGGGTGCGGGGGGAAATTACTGGCGTGGCTTGGATGGTATGAGTTCATATTTCGTATGACCGATGGGCAATCTCATAAACAAATACACGTCCCCCTGCCGGTGCGATAAGTCCAGTTGGGGTGGTAGATCCGAATTTCTCTTAGATGCGAAGATCTACGCGGTGCAACTTATTATGCGCATTCTAGGCGGCGGCGTGGCAGCGACGGCGAGTACGAAATCGCCAGACCGTCATTCAGGGCCAGACGATGGATGGCGACGAGGCGGCGACGGGGCGGCGAAGGCGAGCACTGAGCCGTCAGACCGACATTCAGGGCCAGTTCCTAAGAAGAGACATAATAAGTCCTAAGTGCAAGCACCGCTTGCGGGAATATATATATATATATATACACAAATATATGAAAAGAGGACGATATATATATATATATATATATATACATATATGTATATATATACACACAAGACTGCAGTGACGTTCCGCGCCATGCACGTTGGTCCTTGAAGTTTGGTATGCAGGCGGAATAGCAGGAAGGTCAAGCCGACAATTTAGAGATAACTCCGTGTTGCCTTTTCCAGCATCGCCGCTAAAATAATGTTATTCGCTATCCCTCCTCCATGTTTATTTTTCATTATTTTCGTTGTACCCTGCGCATTCTCCCCATCCCCTCAGCTCTTTTTTGCGGAGGCTCCTCCTTGGAGAGCCTCTGGGGGCCTCACAAAAATTGTTTCAGGCTTTCTTAAGGCCTTCTGGAGGCCTTCTGGGCGTATTTTGGGGGCCTCTGGGGACTTCCTCGGGCCACCCTGTCTCCAACCGCTGTCTCCCCGAACGACCGGGTCACGATTTGGAATGCTTCGGAGGGTGTCTTGGGGCCATCTTGGGCCGCCATGGGGCTCTCTGAGGGCCATCTTGTTTTGGGGCTCTCTTGGACTGCCTGGAAGCCCTTTCGGATGGTTGTGGGGCGATGTTGGAGCCTCCCAGGCGGCTTCGGACGCCCAGAAGACCGCCGTCTTCGAGCATCGGGAAGCCGAAAAGAGGAGAACCCCAACATTCAGCAAAAACCAATAGAAAATCAAAGATTTGTGCCTCTTGGGGCCTTCTTGGGAGTGCTCTTGGAGGCCTCTTTGGGGCCGTCCTGGAGGCCTTTTGGGCCATCTTGAGGTCACGTCGGTCACTCTTGGAGCGCTCTTGTGCTGTCTTGGGGGTCTCTGGGACGTCTCCGATGACCCCCCTGATCGCCCTAGGTGTGCTGGGAAGGCTTGGCAAAACGCCCTGCGAGGCCCGGGGGGCCGCTTCGAGTCCCGTCCGGAGGGTCCCAAAGCCCCAGATCCCGGGAGTCCGGTTTGGGGGGGGGGACGGGTTTTCCCTCCGCCCGGGCTTGTAAAAATATAGGAAGAGGAAATTATGAACAACATACATCGACCAGCATCCGCAGCTCACCCATGACAGCCCATCGCGCGAGGGGAAAGCGATGGACGCCCGCTGGGTGCTGCTCCCTGCACGATCCCTCCCTCCCTCGCTCCTGTCCTCCCTTCTACCTCGCTCCCTATCCGTTCATCGATGTACCCCTCGCTCCCTTCTCCCTCTCTCTCCGTTCCCCGCCGTCGTCCCTCCGAGCGCCGCTAGCGTCGCGTATCCGCGTGCGCGAGCGCGCCCTTTGCTTTTGCAAGGGTCGGGGTGCTCGCCGGCAGCGACTGCGCTTGCCTCTCGGCCCGCAGCGAGCGAGCGAGCGAGGAGCAGGTGCAGGCTCAGGCGGCGAAACGCGCGAGAGCGTAACCGCTTAAGCCCTGCAGAACCCTGATTCAGACGAGGCTCTTCGTAGTTCCAAACTGGAGACTGAAAGTCGGAATGGTCAGGTGGTGTCGGGAGCTGGGGTTCTGCGGCTGGGTGCTGGCTGGAGCTTAAACTGGCGGCTCCTAGGGGGGGCTCTTGGAAGAACGAGCGAAGCAAAACATCTAAATCCGTTCAAAACTGGTCTGTTGATACCTCCCACACTGTTCCTCACAACGGCGACTGCGTTTGCCCCTCGGCTCCCAAGGGGCCGTTCCGTGAAGGAGCGAGGAAGGCCAAACACAGCCGAATGCGCCAAAAACAATCGGAACGTGGCCACGATAACGTTGGGTCGCGAACACGAGCCTCTTCGCCAACGGCCCAGGAGCCCCACAGAGATATCCAAAGAGACAAGCGCTGCAAGGTGTAGAGCCCCAACACGCAGAACCTGAGGGTACCCCACCAAAGCTGGAGCCTTGGCACTGCCAGAAGGAGCGCCAAATGAGGAACCAAGGGGCTCTCATGGCCACGGCGAGCCTTGGCCGCGAGTCGGCTCCCCGACCCTGGCCTAAGGAACGGCCCGGATACCCGAGCCCCTTCCAGGGCCCCACAGTGGCCCTCATGTCAGCGCCTTCGCTGTAGGGCTGCTCTGAAGAAATCGTGCCAAGCGCACTGGTCCGCACCGACGCTGCCGCCGCCCGCGCCCTCCTCTCCTCCTCCTCCTCCTCCTCCTCCTCCTCCTTCTTCTTCTTCTTCTCCTCTCTTATCATTCCTCCTCCCCTTGTTATTCTGATTATTCGTATTAGTATTGTTCGTCTTAGTGACATCAGTATCATTGGTGATCCTATCATTCGTAGAATTAGCATGATGCGTATTACCCGTAGTACTTGTATTATTCATAGTGCTTCCTTATTACATACAATCGTATCTGTGTTACTGCTATGATTATGGTTGTCGCAGTCGTCTGCTTCCTGGTAGTACTCGTGTTATTATTATGGTTCGTCGTGTGCTACTACTTGTTCTATGAGCGCACTATTTGTTTTATGAACGCCAGTAGGATCATTATTCGTGTTCGCAGAATCATTAGCGTTCGTACTCTCATTAGTATGATTGACCTGTGTATTATGAATAAGGTTGGTAGTAGTAATATGATTATGAATACTATGATTAGTAGTAGTCGTAGCAGTCGTACTAGTAGTGATGTTCCTCCTACTCATACTCCTCATTCTCCTCTCGTATCATTCCCCCTCCTCCTGTTATTATTACTATTCGTATTAAGCTGGTTCGTCTTAGTAACATCAGTATTGTTGGTGACCTTATTATTCGTAGAATTCGCATGATGAGTAGTACTCGTAGTATGTGTTTATTCTATTTCCGTAATAATTATAATCGTATTCGTGTTACTGTTATGAGTCTGGTTCTCGCATTCGTCTGCTTCCTGGTCGTACTCGCCTTCTTAAACTGTTGCGCAGTGTGCTGCGATATGCTTATGAGTGCCAGTAATATCATTATTCGTGTTCGCCGAATTATTAACATTCGTACCCTCACTATTACAATTGGTATTCTTAGTATGATATGTAATATGAACATGATTACGATTAGCATGATTCGTAGAAGTAGTAGTCGACGCAATAAGTCGTCGTATTCCTCCTCCTCCTGCTTCTCCTTCTTCTCCTCTCTTAATATGCGTCCTTCTCACCTTGTTATTATGTCTTCTTCATGATAAGATTGTTCGCCTTAATAACACCCGTATGATTGGTGAAATTAGTATTCTATAACTAATATGGCGAGTATTGCTCGTAATGGTTGTATTAATCATGTTATAGTCGCGTTACTGTTATGAGTATGGTTCGTCGTATGCGTTTTCTACCTGGTAGTACTCGTGTTCTTCATATGGTTCGTCGTCTGATAATATTTGTTTTATGAATATCAGTAGCATCATTCTTCGTGTTCGCAGTATTATTAAACTTCGCACCCTTAGTATTATTAGTATTGCTGATACTATTACTATGATTGGTCGTCGTATTATTAGTATGAGTAGTATGCGTAGTAGTAGTAGTAGTCGTAGTCGTAGTAGTAGTAGTAGTAGTAGTAGTAGTAGTAGTAGTAGTAGTAGTAGTAGTAGTAGTAGTAGTACTAGTAGTAGTAGAAGTGGTGGTAGTAGTAGTAGTGGTCGTAGTAGTGGTCGTAGTAGTAGTAGTAGTAGTAGTAGTAGTAGTAGTAGTAGTAGTAGTAGTAGTAGTAGTAGTAGCAATAAAAGTAGTAGTATCAGTAGTAGTTGTAGTAGTCGTAGTAGTCGTCATGTTTATCCTCCTCCTCCTCCTCCTCCATCTCCTTCCTCTCCTCCCTGTCCTCCTCCTCCCTCTCCAACTCCTCCTTCTCCTCCTCCTCCAACTCCTCCTCCTCCTCCTCTCCTCCTCCTCTCCTCCTCCTCCTCCTCCTCCCCCTCCCACTCTTCCTCCTCCTCCTCCTCTTCCTCCTTCTCCTCCTTCTCCTCCTCCTCTTCCTCCTCCTCCTCCTCAATCTCCTCCTCCTCCCTCCCCCTCCCCATCCCCCTCCCCCTCCCCCTCCTCCTCCTCTTCTTCCTCCTCCTCCTCCTCCTCCGCCTCCTCCTCCTACTACTACTACCTCCTCTCTCCCTCCTCCTTCCTCCTCCTCCTCCTCCTCCTCCTCCTCCTCCTCCTCCTCCTCTGTCTCTGCCTCCTCCTCCTCCTCCCTCCTCCTCCTCCTCCTCCTCTTTCTCCTCCTCCTTCTCCTCCTCCTCCTCCTCGTCCTCCTCGTCCTCATCCTCCTCCTCCTCGTCCTCCTCCTCCTCGTCCTCCTCCCCCCCCTCCTGGGCTGGCGCTCTGCCACGTTGGAATCCCCTCCCTCTCCGTGGGGATGCTCTGGTCAATGATTGGACCATTGAGGATTGCTGCCTTTGTCGGTGGCGGCTGTGCGCCCCTGGGCTCCCAGGAGCGTCTTGTCGGGGGACGAAAAAGGTAGGATCGCAAAGGGTAGGCAGGGCAAGGAATCCGCTCACGTGGCGCCTCCTGGCGCCCGGAGGCGCCCGGCGGCGGGGCCCGGCGGCGGGGCCGAAACCGCCCGGAAGCGGGGCCGAAACCGGCGGCGGGGCCGAAACCGGCGGCATGCAGCAGGTGTCGTTCATTCTCCCCCCCCCCCCTTCCCTGTCCTGCCCCTTCGTCCCGCCCGATCTTGGAGGACCGAAAGAAGCCGAAAACGCCCAGACCTGGATCCTCGAACCCCGACCTAAATCCGCCCATCATCGGTCCGCAGAGCCCTCCCAAGCTTCGGCGGCGAGCGAGGGGGGGGAAGTGAGAAGGGGCGGGCCTTCTCAGAAGGCTCAGAAAAGTTTTCTAAGCCTTCCCCGAAGACAGAAACAAAACCTCTCAGAAGGCGCCGGGGGTTCTGACCAGTCCCGCCGCCTTTGAGAAGGCCTTCTCTGTCGCATTTCCCCCCACTGGCTCGCCGCCGAAAACTGCCCATCGGTGGCGACTGTGCGTCCCTCGCCTCGCAGGGGCCTCCCGGGGACCGAGGACAAGGCCGAAAACGCCAGCCAAGCTCGGGCTCCTCGAAGCCCGAACCGAGTCCGCTCACAAATCGGACCGCGGACCTCGAGCTGCGCCCCGCCGAGGCCACGACAACCTTCAGAAGCACAAGCCACAAAAACTTCGAAACGACGACGACGACGAAGCTGAAGACGAAAACCACAACGACGACGACGAAGACGAAAACGACAACAACAACGACGACGAACCCCGGCCCCGCCGTGGACAGAAAGGCGTCCGGGAGGTGGCAGCTTGCCCGCACGGCCTCGCCGAGGGTCGTGGCCACCATCCTGGGCGCGCCCGAGGGGAAGGGGGGGAGCTTCTGTAGACGAGCGCGTCCCACTGCTCGCAAAGTCGCTACTCGCAAATGGCTTGGATCCGCCGTGAGGAGTCTACGATAAATTACATCAGAGCAGACCTGCGCCTTTTCGGACGGCTGCGAGGAGGCACTCTGCGAGTTAGTGGAACGCGCTCGGCGATCCTGGGAGGTCCTCGTCATACCGATATTTCGCTCGGGAACTGGTGCTCTGCGTGTCGCGGCGGCCACACCAGCGACACGCTGCGCCCCGCGAGCTGAGAGCTTTTTCCTCCTCCTCCTCCCTCTCCTCCTCCTCCTCCTCCTCCTCCTCCTCCTCCTCCTCCTCCTCCTCCTCCTCCTCCTCCCTCCTTCTCCTTCTCCTCCTGTTCCTCCTCCTCCTCCCCCTCCTGCGCCGAGGTGTGGCGGGCCAGAGCCGGCGGAGCGACACGCTCAGCCAGAGCCCCTGACTGTAAGGGCTAGTCAGCCTGATCGGGGAGCATGTACCAGAGCCGATGCTGCAGAATCTCCCAGGACATGCATGCGAGGCCAGGAGGGGGGGGGGGGCTTCGTGGGCCTTGGCAAAGACAGGGCCGTTTTTGTTACAGGTTCTGTTTTCGCGTTTTTTTGCCAGTTCCGACGCCATTATTTTGCCGGTTCCGTCTCCGTTGTTTTCTGGTTCTGGCTCTGGCTCCAATCCTGGAGGCGTTTTTGTTGCCGTTTCTGGTCGGCGTTGTTTCTACCGCTTCCAATTTCAAGGCACTCTTCTGGAAACGGTGAAAAGACGGCCCTGCCGTTTCCGGGGCCCACTACGGTCAACCCGTACAGTAAGGACGCGCGGTAATGGTGCAAGGGCCTTGGACGCCCATTATGAAGCCTTCGAGCGGAGCGCGGCCGGCAAGAATGACCAAGGATGGGCCGAAGGGGCAAGGATGCAAGGCCACCCCTGGGAAAGATGCCCATCCGTACTGTGCGGGTTGACTGTAAAGGGGGGGGGGGGGGGAGGGGAGGGCGACGGAGGGCGACGCTGGCGAGGTCGACGTGTTCATTTTCGAGTGCTTGGGCTGGCTCTGGAGCCTCTCGCTGCCACGGCCGGCGGCAGCTCGGAGCACGTGGCCCTGGCGACCCCCAGAAGGGGCGCGGCACACTGTGCTCTCCCTCCGCCGACTACCTACCAGGAGCCTCCTCCTCCTCCTCCTCCTCCTCCTCCTCCTCTTCCTCCTCCTCCTCCTCCTCTTCCTCCAACTCCTCCGCCGGCCTCCTCGGGCCTCCGCCTTCTCAGCGTTCCTCCTCGTACTCCTCGTCCTCCGTCCGCCACCGCTCCCCTGGCACCTATGCCAGAATTCAGGTCAGCTGCCTCGCAGGGTTTTAATGACTACGTACCAGACCACCCCAGACCGACCCGAAGACCCGAATTTCGGGTGGGGGGGGTACGGGCTTCATAGGCGTTTTTGATCCCCACATGCTTAGTGGGGTTTTGGTTTTCTTCGCTCCCGCGTCGCACCCGCGTCTCCTCCTCACCCCTCCTCCTCCTTGTCCTTCTCGCACAGCACAGCACAGCGCAGCGCAACACAGCACAGCACAGCACAGCACAGCACAGCTCAGCACAGCACAACACAGTTCTGGTTTTCATCCCTGCCGCGTCGCACCCGCGTCTCCCCCCCCCCCCCCACCCACACACACACACACACACACGCACCTCCCCCTCCTTCTCCTTCCCGCACAGCACAGCGCAACACAGCGCAGCACAGCACAGCACAGCACGGCACAGCACGGCACAGCTCAGCACAACACACAGCACATTGACATACAGCGCGTACACAGCACAGCACAACACAACACTGTTCAGCAAAGCTCAGCTCAGCTCAGCACAGCAAGAAACAACTCTTTTCAGCACAGCACAGCTCACACGCGAAGCTCACTCACCTCCCACGCGGGCTCGCAAGGTGTGGAAGGCGTAGGATATTCTCGACACCGTACGGGGTGCGCAGGGGGTGGTATCTCACCGCGGCCGCTATCCGTGCCGGTCGTCCATGGCACAACAGGCATTGCATGTTCTCGACACCTTAAAGGGGGTGCGCAGGAGGTGGTCGATCACCCGCTATCCGTGACGGTCGTCCAGGGCACAGCAGGCAGGGCATGTTCTACAGACCATAGGGGGTGCGCAAGGCTTGGTCTCTCACCGCGGCCGCTACCCGTGACGGCCGTCCATGGCACAGCACGCATGGCAGATTCCGACTCCACAAAGGGGGTGCGCAGGGGGTGGTCTCTCACCGCGGCCGCTATCCGGTCGTCCATGGCACAGCAGGCGTGGCATGTTCTCGACACCATAAGGGGTGCGCAAGGGGTGGTCGATCACCGCGGCCGCTATCCGTGACGGTCGTCCAATGGCACAACAGGCAAGGCATTTTCTCGACTCCAGAGGGGGTGCGCAAGGGGGTGGTCTCTTACTGCGGCCGCTATCCGCGACGGTCGTCCAGGGCACAGCAAGAATGGCATACTATCGACACCATAACGGGGTGCGCAGGCGGGGGTCTGTCACCGCAGCCGCTAGATTTGACGGTCGTCCATGGCACGGCAGGCATGGCATATTCTCGACACATAAAGGGGGGGGGCGCAGGGGGTGGTCTCCCACCGCGGCCGCTATCCGTGAGGGTCGTTCAGGGCACAGCAGGCATGGCATGTTCTCGACACCATAAAGGGGGGGCGCCAGGGGGTGGTCTCTCACCGCGGCCGCTATCCGTGACGGTCGCCCATGGCACAGCAGGCGTTGCATGTTCTCGACACCATCGGGGGTGCGCAGGGGGTGGTCTCCCACCGCGGCCGCTATCCGCGACGGTCGTCCATGGCACCGCAGGAATGGCATATTCCCGGCACCATAAAGGGGGTGCGCAGGGGGTGGTCGATCACCGCGGCCGCTATCCGTGACGGTCGCCCATGGCTGGCACAGCAGGCATGGCAGATTCTCGACACCATAGGAGGTGCACAACAGGCATGGCAGATTCTGTGCACCATCGGGGGTGCGTAGGGGGAGGTCTCTCACCGAGGTCGCTACCCGTGACGGTCGTCCAGGGCACAGCAGGCATGGCAGATTCTCGACACCATAAGGGGTGCACAGGGGGTGGTCTCTCACCGCGGCCGCTAGTCTCGACACCGTAGGGGGTGGTCTCTCACCGCGGCCGCTATCCGTGACGGTCATCAAAGGGCACAGCAGGCACAACATTTTCTCGACTCCATAGGGGGTGCGCAAGGGGGTGGTCTCTCACCGCGGCCGCTATCCGCGACGGTCGCCCATGGCACCGCAGGAATGGCATATTCTCGGCACCATAAGGGGGTGCGCAAGGGGTGGTCTTGCATCAGGGCCGCTATCCGCGACGCGGTCGTCCAGGGCACAGCAGGCATTGCAGATTCTCGACACCATCGGGGGTGCGCAGGAGGTGGTCTCTCACCGCGGCCGCTGTCCGTGACGCGGTCGTCCGGGGCACAGCACGCATGGCATACTCTCGATTCCATTGGGGGTGCGCAAGGGGAGGTCTCTCACCGCGGCCGCTATCGTCCATGGTACAGCAGACATGTCACATGCTCGACACCATAAGGGGGTGCGCAGGTGGGGGTCTCACATCAGGGCCGCTGTTCGTGACGGCCGTCCATGGCACAGCAGGCATGGCAGATTATCGACACCATAAAAAGGGGGTGCGCAGGGGGTGGTCGATCACCGCGGCCGCTATCCGTGACGGTCGCCCATGGCTGGCACAGCAGGCATGGCAGATTCTCGACAACCCATCGGGGTGGCGCAAGGGGGGGGGGGTCTCTCACCGCGGCCGCTACCCGTGACGGTCGTCCATGGTGCAGCAGGCATGGCATATTGTCGACGCCATAACGGGGTGCGCAGGGGGTGGTCTCTCACCGCGGCCGCTAGTCTCGACACCGTAGGGGGTGGTCTCTCACCGCGGCCGCTATCCGTGACGGCCGCCCAATGGGAGGCATGGCATATTCTCGACACCGCACGGGGTGCGCAAAGGGGTGGTCTCTCACCGCGGTCGCTATCAGTGACGGCCGCCCATGGCACCGCAAGCATGGCACATTCTCGACACCATAAGGGGTGAAAAGGGGGGTCTCTCACCGCGGCCGCTATCCATGACGCGGTCGTCCAGGGCACAGCAGGCAGGGCATATTCTCGCCACTATAGGGGGTGCGCAAGGGGAAATCTCTCACCGCGGCCGCTACTCGTGACGGTCGTCCATGGCACAGCAGACATGGCAGATTCTCGACACCATAAAGGAGGTGCGCAGGGGGTGGTCTCGCATCAGGGCCGCTATCCGTGACAGCCGTCCATGGCTCAGCAGGCATGGCATATTCTCGACACCGTAGGGGGTGCGCAAGGGGTGGCCTCTCACCGCGGCCGCTATCAGTGACGCAGTCGTCCAGGGCACAGCAAGCATGGCATATTCCCGACACCACAGGGGGTGCGCAAGGAGGGGTCCCTCACCGCGGCCGCTACCCGTGACGGTCGTCCATGGTACAGCAAGCAGCCTAACAGCGATGTGTAGGAGCATATCTGGAAGCATTCCCTTTAAGATTCAGGTGAGAATCCAGTTGTAGAATTATGCTGTTCTCGCAGTCGTAGTCGCATTCGCGATGACAGTCGCAGTGGCAACGGCAGTCGCAGTCACAGCCACAGCCTCAGCCTGCCTCAGCCTCAGCCTCAGCCTGCCTCAGCCTCAGCCTACCTCAGCCTCAGCCTCAGCCTGCT
>CAUYUJ010016466.1:250941-276488 GCA_963575745.1 Prorocentrum cordatum | reverse complement strand
AGAGGGGGGGGGAGGAGTCAGGAGGAGGGCGAGGAGGAGGAGGAGGAGGAGGAGGAGGAAAAGGAACAAACCTCCCGTCGTGGTTTGTTCGGGACTGGAGGGGGAGGGGGTTCTTGGGTCCCTCCGCGCGCTGCGGGATCCAGCCAGCCCGCGGCTCGGCCGCCGCGCCCCCCCAGGCCGCGCCCTCGGCCGCCGCGCCCCCCGGGGGGGCCGCGCGGCAGCAGCATGGAGGGGTGGAAGAAGGCGCTCTTGGCCGCCGCGGGCGCGGGCGGAGTCGCCGCGGTGCTGTGGTGCTCTCGCCCTGGGGAGGCCCCCAAAGCCGCTCCGAGGAAGAGACGGTTACCTCTCTGAGTTTGCTTTCTGTCATGGTCCAATTCTCAGCGCATGGTTGCGAACACGCCTATACACGCTATGTGTTTCGCACTGAGCGTGTATCTTGCGCAGTTGGATCGAAGCGTACCTCGGCGGGCTGTGCCACCCGACCCGACTTGGCGCCTACGCCCCTGCGTTGCGTAGAGTATTAGCGGCTTCGGTTTCATATGACCCGACATCACATACACGCTAATTGTAGGGCTATGGCCGTAGGACGCCTCAAGCACTGCTCTGGCTTGGTACACTGCCAGATGTGGCGCACCCTTCGGGCTTGCGCATCTCTGATGCTTGCGCATGGCCTTTGTCAATGTCTTGCTGGCGCTTCGCTGATGCAGGGCACACAGCGTTTCGCATCGATCGGTGCTTTCTGATGCAGGCATCCGGGCTTCGAAAGCCAAGGGATGACGCGAGCATGAGCACTACCGAAGCTGACAGCACCCGAGGGTATTCCCAGGCGGCCCTTCAACCCAGTACTACAGCGAGCGGCTTGAATAAGGAACACTTACTTTTCAAAAGGGGCTCGGTCGTGCCTTAGGCTTGCATGCGTTATGTACAGCTCCTTATGCGTTATTTGTTGGTTATCGGTCCTTCTACGTTATTCCTCGGGGTAAAAAGGGGCTTCGTTCCTTATTGATCGTTCCTTAGGTCAGGCCGATGACTGTAGCACTGCTGCCCTGGGAAGGGGTCCAGACCTCTGCGGGCCCTGAGATCCTGGCGCCGCAGCTATGTCGGGCCAGGCGATGCCGCCAGTTTCGGGCCCCGGGGCTCTCAGAGGTCGATCCCGGCGGGAGAGATGGCGCACGCTTGTGGGGTCCAGGGACGCTCAAACGACGCGAAGATCGGGACAAAATCGGATCGGGATAACTCGAAATCTCTGCGAATCGGCGGGTTTGGAGGATGTATTGGGCGCCGCGGCCGCTCCAGAGCGTTCCGGAACGCTCTGAGAGCGCTCCGGAACGCTCTGGAGCGATTTATCCCGATCCTAGCCCTGTTTTAGACGCGGCGGTCCTTTTTCGCGATGTTGCAATTTTCTCGCCACGTCGGATCTCCGGGAGAAACGGCCACCACCACCAGCTAGGAGGCTGGCTGCTCTCCCTCCCCCTTCCCCAGCTGGTGGAGCCCCGTTCCGGAAGCGCGCCCCCAGAGAGCGCCCAGAACGGAGAGCCACCAGCTCGGGGGGGGGGGGGCAAGGGGGAAGGAGTTCCATGGAGTTCTTGTGGTTGCGGCTCTTCTTGCTGTCAGGATGCTCGGGAGCCGCCGTGCGAGGCTTCGAGCCCAGACCTCCTCGGGTCCTGATCAAACGAATCTCGACGGGAGGTGGTTCCTCCTCCTGTCAGGTAAGACGGACGAGTTCGCCTCAAGCTGCTCGCGCTCCTCCTCCTCCTCCTTCCTTCTCCTCCTCCTCCTCCTCCTCCTCCTCCTCCTGTTCCTGCCTTCTCCTCCTCCTCCTCCTCCTCCTGTTCCTGCCTCCTCCTCCTTCTCCTCCTCCTCCTTGTCGGCCCGCTGGAGCCGGGGCGGCCAGGCACGCGCGGCCCCCTTCTGGAGTCACGGAGAAGATGCCGCGGGCGGTGTTTCCAGTCGTTCGTCCGACGAAGGCATCTGGACTTACGTCGGGCCTGTCCCTCCACAGGAGGAAGATTCAAAAATGGTAAAAACATAGTCTGGGGACGATTTTTTGTTTTTTTCGTTATTTGGGGAGTATTTTTAGAGTTGTTTTGTTGTTGTTTTGTTTTTGTATTTGTTTCACCCAGAATCCCCCTGTAGGGGGACACGCCCGACCCCTAACTCTATACTGTACACCACCGCCGTGCCAGGTCAGGGCCATCCTGGGCCCGAGGCCGGGCCTCCCGGCCTCCCCATACCCCCTCGCGTTGTGAGAAAGTCACGACGGGAGGGGTTTCGCCATTTTCGGATTCCGGGGGCCCTTGCCGGGCCTCGGGGCCGTCCAAAAACGACTCAGGATGAAAAGCCGGTCCTGGGAAAGGGGGTCGTCGACCTTTGGGGGTCGACGCTGCGAAAAAATCGCGACGTCGGGGGTCTGGGTCAGGCCTCGGAACAAATTAGCGAACACATGCCACATTCATCTGTCAACGCCTCCCCCTCCCCCCAATGTTCAAAGCTGGCGGTGGGTCTGATGGGAGGCACGTCGGCCGCAGTCTCCTTTTTGCGCGTGCCAACATTGAGTTTGGGGGGGAGGGGGAGTGCTCAGTAATTGTTTCCCTCTACCGGTCGGCCAGGAGGGCGTGTTATACACCGTCCTATCGCTTGGCATCGCTTGGACGTGTGCATTTTTCCTTCGGCGAGGATCGTCGAGAAGCATACTTGATCATTTGGCGAAAAAACCACGCACGAAACAAAAAAAAAAAAACAGGAAATGGACGTCCGAGCGATGGCCAGATCGGGCCCGGGATGGCCCCGGCCTGGCACGGCGGCGGTGTCCAGGCGCCTGCCGCGTAAGTATTCCTCGGCCTCCGGGGGCCCCCGCTGGACCGCGAGGCCGTCCGAGAAGGACTCGGCATGAGAATTTGGTGGAACTGGTCGAGGCCTCTGGGAGCCGCCGTTCTCA
This sequence comes from Prorocentrum cordatum, assembly GCA_963575745.1. Classification (NCBI taxonomy): domain Eukaryota; class Dinophyceae; order Prorocentrales; family Prorocentraceae; genus Prorocentrum; species Prorocentrum cordatum. The sequence continues at coordinate 273,550 of CAUYUJ010016466.1, read as the reverse complement.
GATCTTCATGGCGTCGGGGGTCCGGGAAGCGCGCCTCCCCGCATCTCGGGAGACCGCTATCGCTGCCCGGTGCCGTCCCCACGGCTGGCCTCGCTTCGAGCTTCTGGGCGGAGCGCACCCCTGGAGAGGTCCGGGGAGTAGCGGAATCGATACTTCCCCGCGATTTCTGGGGCTTTCCAGGCTCGGGAAGCTTCCCAGGAGGTCTGCCTTGCCGCGATCTGATGTTGTTCAATGCGCGGCCCCAGATGCCCCGACCCCTTCCTCCAAGTAGGCCTTCCAAATGGGGTCAGAGTAGATGTGGTTGGAGGATCCCGCCGCATCGCCGGTGCATCGGCGATGCGGCTCGGTGTGGAGCCCGATTTTCTCTACGCCGACGCCGTCGATGCATCGCCGACGTCACCAGTTCATCTCCAGTGCATCGCCAGTGCATCGGCGATGCGGCGCGATCGTTCGTTGGACCCCATCATGGAGGCTCTCACTTCCCCAGGCTTCGATCAGGAGATCGACCGCATAATTGATTTACCCCAGACATGTTTTCCTTGTCTATGTGTGTGTAGAATGTCACGACGTAGATCCACGACAGTTTCACGCACTCGTCGCTGGTCCGACTGACAAGCAGCTTTTGGGGCAAAGGGCAGCTCTTCGTCCCGCGTGCACTTTTTCCCGCGTGCACGTTTTCCTGCTGCTGCTGCTGGTCCCCCCCAAAAGGTACCTGCTGGCGGAGGAGGCGGAGGGGCAGGCGAGCGAGGACCCGTCGTCCTCCGGCTGCCCCCATCCCGCTTCCCTCGCGGCGGCCTCCGCCCCCGCGCGCGGCCTCGCTCGGACGTGTCCGCGTCTCCTCGGCGAGGGCCATCGAGGAGCGTCCTGGATCGCTGTGCGAACCAGACGCGCACACGCGCGAAGCCGACAAAAGCACGCGGCATGGGCGTCCGGGCGATGGCGAGCGCGCCGAGGACCCCCCCCCGAAGCTCTCTCTCCGGGACCGCCCTCGCGTCGCGAAAGGGCCGCGGCGGGGAGGGGAGGTGCCTCGCTGCCGGTGAAGGCCCTGCGGCCGGGGCCGCCGGCCCTGTATGCGACGTCGGGAGCCTTGAGACGGGGGTCAGTGCAAGCGGGGGTCAGCCAGGGCACCAGATCCTGCAGGATCCTGCGAAGACCCCTCTGGCCGAGACCCGGGTCAGCGAGCCGCTCGTGGCCGCGAGGCGGCCGCGCAATATTGGCTGACCCTGGTTTGCGAAGATCTGCGTGGCAGCTTCTTCTTTTTACCTAACAGCGAAGACTGATAGGTTTCTAGTGGGATCAAAAGAGAGCAGCAGATCACTCCACAGGGGGGTCCGGGCAGGTGTTGGGAGTTGCCGGGCGGCAGGTGCCGGGCTCGTTTTTCACCAACAGTCACACACTTCGTGCTCTTCGACTTCCCAGAACTCCATTCCCAGGCCACATTCTCAATACCCGGATGCAACAGTCACACACTTCGTGCTCTTCGAGATCCCAGAACGCCATTCCCGGGCCACATTTAGAATAACCGGATGCAACAGTCACACACTTCGTGCTCTTCGAGTTCCCAGAACGCCATTCCCGGGCCACATTCTGGAGGGCCGGATGCAACAGTCACACACTTCGTGCTCTTCGAGTTCCCAGAACTCCATTCCCGGGCCACATTCTGGAGGGCCGGATGCAACAGTCACACACTTCGTGCTCTTCGAGTTCCCAGAATTCCATTCCCGGGCCACATTTTGAATGCCCGGAGCCAACTGTAGGCCACTTCGTGCTCTTCGAGTTCCCAGAACTCCATTCCCGGGCCACATTTTGAATGCCCGTAGCCAACTGTAGGCAACTTCGTGCTCTTCGACTTCCCAGAACTCCCATTCCTGGGCCACATTTTCAGCAGGGGCAAGAGCACGACGAGGAGGAGGACGAGCAAGACCAGGAGGACGAGGACGAGCAGGAGCAGGACGAGGAGCAGGAGGAGCAGGAGAAGAAGGACGAGCAGGAGGAGGAGGAGGACGAGCAGGAGGAGGAGGACGACCAGGAGGAGGAGGACGACCAGGAAGAGGAGGAGGAGGAGGAGGAGGAGGGGAGGGGGAGGAGTACCAGGAGGAGGAGGAGGAGGAGGAGGAGGAAGAGGAGGAGGAGGAGGAGGAGGAGGACGAGGACGAGGAGGAGGAGGAGGAGGAGGGGGGGGAGAGTACCAGGAGGAGGAGAACGAGGACCACCAGGAGGAGGAGGAGGAGGAGGAGGAGGAGGAGGAGGAGGAGGAGGAGAGAACACCAGGAGGAGGAGGACGAGCAAGACGAGGAGGACGAGAACGAGGACGACCAGGAAGAGGAGGAGGAGGAGGAGGAGGAGGGGAAGGGGGAGGACTACCGGAGGAGGAGGGAGGAGGAGAGTAAGGAGAGGAGGATGACGAGGATGAGGAAGGAGGAGGACGAGGAGGAGGAGGGGGGGGAGAGACCAGGAGGAGGATAACGCTGACCACCAGGAGGAGGAAGGAGGAGGAGGAGGAGGAGGAGGAGTAGGGAGGAGGATGAAGGCAACCAGGAGGAGGAGGCCGAGCAAGACGCGGAGGACGAGAACGACGACGAGCAGAGGAGAGTAGGCGTAGAGGGGAGGAGCAGGAGAAGAGGAGGTGAGGAGGGGAGGAGGAGGAGGCAGGCTGAGGCTGAGGCTGTGACTGCGACTGCCGTTGCCGCTGCGACTGTCCTCGCGAATGCGACTACGACTGCGAGAACAGCAGAATTCGACAACTGGATTTTCATCTGAATCTTAAGGGGAATGCTTTCAGATATGCTTCTACACATCGCTGTTAGGTTGCTTTGCCGGGATAATTTTTCCTGCATTGCAGTTGTGGGTTTCCTGCTGACCCGGGTCTGGATTGACCCGGGTCAGAAGATCCCCGATGCGAGGAGGACAGGGGGATGGAGCAGGCGGGCGTGGAGGAGGGGGGGGTCCCCTTGGGAGCCTCCTGGGGGCGTCTTGGGGTCTACGACGGGGAGGAGGGTCTCGCTGTTTTCTGCCTGGGGGCCCTCGCCGTGCCCCGGGGACCGTCAACAGATCGACCCACTGTAGGGCCCACCCCAAACGATTTCAAATAGATATCGAATAGTTGCACGACACTTTAGCAAGGCTTGTAGAATAGTTACCTAACAGCGAAGACTGATAGGTTTCTAGTGGGATCAAAAGAGAGCAGCAGATCACTCCACAGGGGGGTCCGGGCAGGTGTTGGGAGTTGCCGGGCGGCAGGTGCCGGGCTCGTTTTTCACCAACAGTCACACACTTCGTGCTCTTCGACTTCCCAGAACTCCATTCCCAGGCTCATTCTGAATACCCGGATGCAACAGTCACACACTTCGTGCTCTTCGAGATCCCAGACCGCCATTCCCGGGCCACCTTTAGAATAACCGGATGCAACAGTCACACACTTCGTGCTCTTCGAGTTCCCAGAACGCCATTCCCGGGCCACATTCTGGAGGGCCGGATGCAACAGTCACACACTTCGTGCTCTTCGACTTCCCAGAACTCCATTCCCGGGCCACATTTTGGATGCCCGGAGCCAACTGTAGGCCACTTCGTGCTCTTCGAGTTCCCAGAACTCCATTCCCGGGCCACATTTTGAATTCCCGGAGCCAACTGTAGGCCACTTCGTGGTCTTCGAGTTCCCAGAACTCCATTCCTGGGCATGATTTTGAATGCCCGGAGCCAACTGTAGGCCACTTCGTGTTCTTCGAGTTCCCAGAACTCCCCTTCCTGTGCCACATTTTCAGCAGGGGCAGAGCACGCGAGAGGGAGGACGACAAGACCGGAGGAACGATGACTACCAGGAGTTCAGGACGCGGAGGCAGGAGGAGCAGGAGAAGAAGGCGGCAGGAGAGAGGAGTACGAGCAGGAGGAGGAGGACGCCGGGGGAGGCGGACGACCAAGGAAGAGGAGGAGGAGAGGAGTACGAGGGGGAGGAAGGGAGGGGGAGAGTCCCATGCCGAGGAGGAGGAGGATGAGGAAGGGATGGAGGAGGATGAGGAGAATATGAGGATGAGGAGGAGGAGGGGAGGAGGAGGAGGATGGGACGACTAGGACGAGTAGGCTGAGGAGGAGGGGGGGGGGAGAGTACCAGGAGGAGGAGAACGAGGACCACCAGGAGGAGGAGGAGGAGGAGGAGGAGGAGGAGGAGGAGAGAACACCAGGAGGAGAAGGACGAGCAAGACGAGGAGGACGAGAACGAGGACGACCAGGAAGAGGAGGAGGAGGAGGAGGAGGATTAGGAGGAGGAGGAGGAGGGGAGGGGTGGACTACCAGGAGAGGGAGGAGGAGTAGGAGGAAGAGGAGGAGGAGGACGAGGAGGAGGAGGAGGAAGAGGATTGACAGGAGGGGAGGAGGGGGGGGGAGAGCACCAGGAGGAGGAGAACGAGGACCACCAGGAGGAGGAGGAGGAGGAGGAGGAGGAGGAGGAGGAGGAGGAGAGAGCACCAGGAGGAGGAGGACGAGCAAGACGAGGAGGACGAGAACGAGGACGAGCAGGAGGAAGAGAGGAGGAGGGAGGAGGAGGAGGAGCAGGAGAAAGAGGAGGAGGAGGAGGAGGCAGGCTGAGGCTGAGGCTGTGACTGCGACTGCCGTTGCCGCTGCGACTGTCATCGCGAATGCGACTACGACTGCGAGAACAGCAGAATTCGACAACTGGATTTTCATCTGAATCTTAAGGGGAATGCTTTCAGATATGCTTCTACACATCGCTGTTAGGTTGCTTTGCCGGGATAATTTTAGAGTGCTCATGCCACAGATGTCTTAGCTGTTCCAAAACTATCTCATATCTGTTCCATGATAGCATGGTGCAAACTATTATATATCCATGCTCTGCCGAATATTGGAAAACATGTTTTTCGATCATGCTTTCCACCCTATTTCATGCGATAACCATTTTTCAATACGGTTTGGTTTGTGGTTTGTGTTTTTGGTTGTTTTTGTTTCACTGCTTTTTATTGCGAAGTTGACAGATCTTACTCATGACGAGGCATCGCGAGCATTAATCGCTTCGGAAATTCATCGAGCTTGATCATGCCGTGGCATCGCGAGCATGGCTCGCGCTTGTGCATGCATGAGGATGATAATTATGGATCATTGTCCATAGTTGAGGTCCATCTTAGGCCGTCTTGGGTGAATATTCGGCCGTCTCGGAGGCATCTTAGGGGCCATCTTAGCCGTTTTGGACGCCATCTTGGCCGTCTTGGAGGCCCCTTGGGGCCCTCTTGGGGCCATCTTGGGGGTTTCTTGGGCCGTGATAGGGGCCATCTTGGAGGCCTCGTGGGCGATCTTGTGGTCCTCTTGGGCCGTCTTGAGCCGTCGGAATGCAGAAAAGCAGCAAAGGCCAAAGTCCTTTAAACACCTAAGGCAAATCAAGGATTTTGGCATCTTCGGGTTCTCCTGGAGGACCTCTAGGAGGCCTCTTGGGCCGTCTTGGAGGGGCCTCTTGGGCCGTCTTGGGCCATCTTGAGGCCATCTTAGGCCGTCTTGGGTGCATCTCCGGCCGTCTGGGAGGCATCTTGGGGCCATCCTAGCCGTCTTGGAGGCAGTCTTGGCCGTCTTGGAAGCTTCTTGGAACCCTCTTGGGGCCATCTTGGGGTCTTCTTGGGCCGTCATGGGGCCATCTTGGAAGCCTCGTGGGCGATCTTGGGGCGATTCTAGCGGCCTCTTGGGCCGTCTTCGGCCGTCGGAATGCCGAAAGGCAGCACATGCCAAACTTTTGTTTTAAACACCTAAGGCAAATCAAGGATTTTGGCATCTTCGGGCCCTCCTGGAGAACCTCTTGGAAGCCTCTTGGGCCGTCTTGAAGGCCTCTTGGGGGCCTCTTTGGCCGTCTTGGGCCATCTTGAGGCCATCCTAGGCCGTCTTGGAGGCATCTTGGGGCCATCTTAGCAGTCTTGGAGGCCATCTTGTCCATCTTGGAGGCCATCTTGAGCCATCCTGAGCGAAGACGCCTACGCGATGGGCACCCTGGCGGGACGCGCCGAAGCCCCAGGGGGAGTTCTTTTGGAAAAAGAGCCAAATCCCAAACCGAACGGATCCAGCACGCCCGGCACCCGTGCGATGAATCGACAGGATGCGGCGGATCGAAGACGCCTACGGCGAATCACCGCCGCCCCCAGCCCCTTTGGAAGCGCCTCTGTCGCCGACAGCTGGGCCAGAGCTTGGCCAAGCTATCGGGCCAGTTGTTCCCCGAGTCGGTTTGGAACAACTTCAGGGAACGCCTGGGGGAGCAAGAAGAGGATGAGGGGGAGGATGAGGAAAAAAAGCAGGAGGAGGGGGAAGAGGAGGAGGAGGAGGAGGAAGAGGAGGAGTAGGAGGATGAGGAAGAGGCCTCTTGGGCGCCTCTTGGGACACTCCTGGGGCCTCCTGTGAACTTCCTGGGGCCTCTTGGAGGGTTTTGGGTGGCCTTTGGGGGCTTCTTGGTGGCCTTTTTGGCAGACTTAGGGCGTTCCTGGCTTGTCTGACGCCGTCGGAAGCCGTCTTGAGGGCCTGTCTGGGTCGTCTTGGGGCCCTCTTGGGGCATATCAGGGGTTCTTAGAGTCCATCTTGGGCGTCTTGGAGGCCTCTTGGGCTGTTGTGGGGCCCTCTTGGGGCTGTCTTGGGGGGCTTTTGGGCCGTCAATGGGCAATCTTCGAGGCCTCTGGGGCGATCTTGGGGGCCTCTTGCGCCGTCTTGAGCCGTCGGAATCCCGAGAAGAAACAAATGCCAAAATCTGTTGGCCATCCTGGACGACCTCCTGGACGCCTTCTGGGCCGTCTTGGAGGCCTCTTGGGGGCCTCTTGGGCCGTCTTGGGCCATCTTGAGGCCATCTTAGGCAGTCTTGGTTGCATCTTGGGCCGTCTGGGAGGCATCTTGGGGCTATCTTAGCCGTCTTGGATGCCAGTTTGGCAGTCTTGGAGGCCTCTTGGGCCCTCTTGGGGCTGTCTTGGGGGCCTCTTGGGCCGTCATGGGGCCATCTTGGAGGCCTCGTGGGCGATGTTTGGGGCCTCTTGAGCCGTCTTGGGCCGTCGGAATGCCGACCAACGGCACATGCCAAAACCCTTCAACAATCTAAGGAAAATCATTGATTTGGGCATCTTGCTTCCTCCTCCTGCTCCTCCTCCTGCTTCCTCCTCCTCCTGCTCCTCCTCCTGCTCCTCCTCCTCCTCCTGCTCCTCCTCCTCTCCTCCTCCTCCTCCTCCTTCCTCTCCTCCTCCTCCTCTCCTCCTCCTCCTCCTCCTCCTCCTCTCCTCCTCCTCCTCCTCCTCCCCTCCTCCTCCTCCTCTCCTCCTCCTGCTCCTCCTCCTCCGCCTCCTCCTCCTCCCTCCTCCTCCTCCTCCTCCTCCTGCTCCCCCCCCCCTCCAACTTCTGGTGGTGGTGGTGGAAAACAGGCCCATCGCATGGGCCGCCCGCCCCGCCCCCCCCGGATGGGGTCGGAGCATCGCGCCGCATCGCCGATGCATCGGCGATGCATCGGCGATGCGGCTCGATGTGGGGCCCGAGTTTCTCCACGCCGACGTCGCGGATGCATCGCCGACGTCGCCAGGGCATGGCCGATGAATCGGCGATGCATCGCCGATGTGTCGGCAGTGCGGCGAGATCCTCCGACCCCATCTACTCGGACCCTATCTAGGAGGCCTCTAGGCCAGGGGGGTCGGAGCGACAGGTGCTTGCGCAAGGGATTTCATTTCGTCACCTACACTCAGGCGATCGCAAACATGGATCGAGGGGGCGTGGATTAGTGACGGGTCCCATCTCCATGGGAAATCGCAGATTTCCGCCGCCGAGCGAGGCGGCACCGGCCGCATTTTGGGGGGGGGCATCTCCCCGGATCCATGGACTAGGCGACCGCGCGCCAAATCCATGGATCGCTAATCCGTTTTCGCGCGCCCCCCATGCACATCGCTCTCGTTGTGTGCCGCCGCTTCGGCTCCGCTTTTGCGTGGCTCGAGGGGGGTTGCAGCCCCCCTGGCGGTCGAGAAGGGGCCCAGCCTTGAGAGCGGTGGCCCCGTGCACCGCCGCGCGGGGGCCGAGGCTGAGGGTCACTGCACATGGCCCTCTACAGGAGGAATGTTCAAACATAGTATTAAAACATAGTTCGGGACGATTCTTTGGTCGAAAATAAAAGCTTCGATTGTTTATGAGAATGGTTTGGCTATATTCCGCTTTGCCTCCAAAATTCCGCCTGTGGGAGGACGTGCCCGACCTAAAGCAAGGTCGCAGAAGAGCCCCCGAACCGCTCCTCCCTCCTGTTTCACATTTCTTCGGCGGCACGCTTCGAGAAGCAGCCGCAGAGGCGTCAGGCTTGCGTCGCGCTACCGCGGCGGGAAGGATACTTACGTTTTTGGCCGTCATTTCACCGTGCCATCTCAGGCGTGACAACACATGGTGGGGGCTGTGGTGCTTCATTTTCAAAGAAAACGGTACGCGCCGATCGTTTAAAACAGGTGTTTGGGGATCCCTCTGATCTCACAATCGATTTCAAGCGCCTTCTTGAAGAGTGGATCTGCGTGTGCTGTGTTTTGTTGTTCTCTAGGAGGGCCTGAACCCGATCCGCTTGGTCCGCGTTCCTAGTTACTTCGTGTGTCTACCCGCTTTTTCCGACCGACGTTTACGGCCCCCGAACCGCTGATTCGACCGGCTGAGAGCTCCCCAGCTCGGCTGAAGTAGGACCTGGGGCTTCGACGGCCACCGCTCCGCGCACCGCCACTCGGGGGCAGGGACCGTGGACTCTACTGCATCGCAAGTTCGGGGCAGCCCCCGACCCGCTGACTCCGACGACACGTGAGAGTGACCCTTCGCCAGAGTGACCCTTCAGTGCGGGCCCCCCGGGGCCCCCAGCTGAATCCGCTGCGACGGCAGTGGCGTGTGCGCTCGGGCTCGGCCTCCCCGCGGCCCCCCGAAAGCCGCGCACCAAAGGTCGCTCTTGCTTGGGGTCACTCTTACGTGCAGGCGATGACTCGACGGGATCAGCTCTTCACGCGCATAGCCGTGCTGAGATTTCGAAGGCGTTTTCCGAGCACAGCCGTCAAGGGTCACGGCCTACGGACCGCTGCGTGAATCGCACGTTCGCGGTGGCGCCTGAGCCGCTGATTGCACAGGATCAGCGCCCCAGCAAGATTTTGCGTCTCCTTCTCCTTGTCTGTTCTCTGACGGCCGCGCGCGCAGCCAGAGACTCCTCCACACTCCTGCTTACTCCTACTCTACCTCCTGCCTCGGCTGCGGGTGCCTCCGTCTGGTTGTCGTCCGTCGTGGTCGTCGTCGCGTCGCCATCGTCGGGCTCGCCCCGTGACTGGTAGGGCGGAGGCGGGTCGCCTTTTGGAGCGCAGGGCAGCATGTTGCATCAGCAAGCGGGCGTCACCAGAGGCAGCGCCGTGCCGCACGGCAGGGCTGACGGCAGACGGGCGACCCTCACCCGTGCACGCGAGCAAGGTTTCGCGGCCGCCAGGAGGATTCCTAGCTGGAGCCCGCGCTGACTCTGTGACATGTAGAGTTGGGGAGGCAGGATCTCAGGGCTCATTTCCATTCCCCCGATTCGATTCGACTCGATCTCGACGGATGCCGATTCCGATTCGATTCCACTCGAGACTTCGATTTGGGTTCCGGTTTCCCACTGGACGCATACAAGCCTGTCGATTTCCGCCGATCCGATTTTTTCCGGCTCGGCTGTCGATTTCCGCCGATCCGATGCATGTCGATCGCCGATCTGACTTACCGATTCGATTCTGGGGTCTCCTGGGATCTGTCCGTGCCGCTCCAGGGCAGGACCGCCTCCCGCCCAGACAAAGTACGCGACGTCGTGACAAAGTACTCTACGTAAGTACGCTTCAGCACCTGAACAGGGTGCCGCACCATTTCCTTGACACGGTGGCTTGGCACAAAGCCCACTGCAAACGTCCCGAAGCCGGTGCGGCGCAGCGACCTTGGCGGTACCAGGTCAAGGTGCCGCAAAATCTCGTTGACAGGATAGATGGACAGGACGCCACTTGCAGATGTCACGGAGTCGGGGCGGAACCACATCTTGACGAGACGCGGTCCCCTCCCGACACGGAGCCAGACCTGGGTCGAGATTGTTAGCGACAAGGTGCACGCCATTTTCGTGATTCGTTGGAGAGGAACAGCGCCCAAAGCACAATAGGTTGCGCCATGGAATGGGCAAAAAGCTACACCATGGAGTTGCGCCATAGGTTCAGGTTGCGCCACGGGCTGCGCCGCCGTCTGCGCCAAGCACAGGATGCGCCCTAGCCCTAGACTCCGCCATGGATTGCGCCGCAGGCTGCAGCATAAGCTGGGCCCTCGGTTGCGCCATTAATGTCGGCCTGGGTTGTGGCATCCATGGGTTGCGCTACAGTCGGGGCTCTGAATAAGGAACCCTTCTCGTTGGGGAGGGGCTCCGTGTTCCTTCATTGTTTCGCATTTTGCCCGAGGTTATCCTTGGATTTCCGGTGGGAAGTCGAGGTTGACTTTCTGGAGAAATGGGGCCTCGTTCCTTATTTAGGGTTCCTAAGGTCAACGCCCCGACGGTATGGCATGCGCCATGGGCTGCGCCATGGCGCAGAAGGAGGAGGATGCGGAGGCGGAGAAGGAGGAGGAGGAGGAGAAGGAAGGCTGTGCTGAGCTGTGTGAGAAGAGGAGGAGGAGGAGGAGCAGGAGGAGGAGGAGCGCCATGGGCTGCGCCATGGAGTTGTTCACCCTCGGCCGCCGAGCACGGCGCGGCCGACGGGGGCGAGACCGGCGGGCTCGGCTCGGCAGGCAGCCACCAAGCCAGCGGCAAGCCGCTCAGCTTGCGAAAGAACTTCGGGCTGCGCACGAGATGATCGATTCGATTCGATTTCGATTGCTTTCGATTCCGATTCGATTCGACTTCGGATGCCAGTTTGGGATCAGATTTGTCGATGGAGGCCCATTAGCCTGCCGATGTCTGCCGATTCGACTTTTCCCGACTCGGTTGCCGATTTCCGTCGATTCGTTTCATGTCGATCGCCGATCCGCCTTGTCGATTCGATTCTGGGCTCTCCTGCCTGGCGTGTTGACCCCGTCTCGGGCCCTGGGACCCTCATGCATCTGGGTCGCCCTCGCCCTCCTTCTCGTCTGCCCCCCCTGTCTGTGTCACCCGTCTGCCTCTCCTCCTCGTCGTCCTCCGCCTCAACCACTAGATCTCCCTTACCAATCTCTCCTCCTTGTCGCACTCCCAGGCGTGTCGGTAGTGCAGGCGGGGCGTTTTTGGGGAGACTTCATAGTTTGTATAACAATGAAGTTTGAAATGTGCAAGAGTCTCAAGGATGGAAAGCGGTCGTTTTCAAAATGGAGGTATCGTTTTATGGCCTCGACCATTCGTTTTCAGAATTTGCAAAATGGAGCTCTGGCCTTTGCTCCGCGCACATTCGTGGTACACGATCTGCTTCTTCTCCTCCTCCTCCTCCTCCTCCGCCTCATCCTCCTCTGCCCTCCCTCGGAGAGGACGGCGCCGCCGCGCCCGAGGGCGGCGACAATAGGAAGAGCGGCCAGGGAGTTGTCGCGACCGGGGACGTGAGCAAAGACCAGGTCTGGCGGCGCACGCAAGGGTCGATACGACCGTAGTGGGTACGGAAATAGTGGGTACAAAGACCGACTCGAGGCAGAAATATGGGCAGAAGACTTGGATCGGCGCTGGAGTCCCCCTGGCGGCGCCTCTGGCGCCGTCCCTGGCGCGCTTCGTGCGCCAGGGACGGGGTCCAGCGCAGATCCGAGAAATCCGCGCGGACCGTCGATAGTTTATGCTTGTGCAGTGTTCTTCCTGGAAAGACTGGGCGCCATGACAGCGTTTCCTGCTCATTTTGAGCAGGGCCCGCTGTCGGTGCTGCCAGGGGCGTCGCAGAGTTGAGACACAACCGCCGCCTGCCCAAAAGCGGCCGCTACCGGTTTTGGACAGCATTTGCTGCTGGGCATCGTGCCCATGTTTTCCGTACCCGTTTCGGGCGTCCAAAGTCGGCGCGATCGGGCGACGCGAAGTCCGCTTTGAGCAAGTCTCGTTGGAGCCAAAGGGTTGTATCTGGTGGGCTTCCAGCTGGACGTGGCCTCCCCTCGGCCAGGGGTGGACCTTGGTGGGCCCTGGAAACGACAGGGCCGTTTTTTTACCGGTTCCGTTTTGCTGTTTTTACCGGTTCCGACGCCGTTTTTTTACCGGTTCCGTCGCCACTTTTTTATCCGGTTCCAGCTCCGGTTCCAATCCTGGAGCCGTTTTTTGGCCGTTTCCGGTCGCCGTTTTTTTGCCGTTTCCATGTTCGAGGGGCATTCTTGTCGGAAGCGGTGAAAAACGGCCCTGCCGTTTCCGGGGCCCGCAAAAGGGCGGACCCGATGGGAGCAAGTCCGACTGGAGCCGGGGTGCTCCACCTCCTGGGCTTCCAGTTGGGCTTGGCCTCTCCCGAGGCGAGGAGGTGGGCGGCCCTTGTGAGCAGGCCCGCGGGGCTTCTGCGGAGCCTTCTGCCTGCCTGCCAGGGTAGGAGGGGGAGGAGGAGGAGGAGGAGGAGGACGAGGAGGAGGAGGAGGAGGAGGAGGAGGGGGAGGAGGAGGAGGAGGACGAGGAGGAGGAGGAGGAGGAGGAGGAGGAGGAGGAGGAGGAAACCTCCTGGAAGCCTCCGATCCTTGCTGAGAGCCACCTCTCCCAGTCTCTTTGAGGCCGCCCCCCCCCCTCCCAGCGCGCCGCCGGCAGGTGATCCGGATCCTGGGCGATATGGTCGCGTCTCAGGACCGCATGAAGGTCCCGGCGAGCTCGGCTCAGAATCGTGGGGTCATGGTGCGGTAGCAAGTCATGGAAGTTTTGCGTGTACCCTCGTAATCCTGTCTTTGGCGTCGACTGGCGTCGGTTAGCGTCTGGATTTCGGTGAGGTAGCGCCGATCTCGTCTCGATGAGCGTCGATTTCGCCTCGACTAGCGTCGATTTAGCGCCGACTAGCGAGAGCCGACAAGTTGGTATGGGAGGCTCCCATGAGTTGCCACCGAAGGGTCAAGGGATGACGCCGGTTTGTTTGTCCTTGGCGTTTTTGGGCGCTTCAAGTTCTGGCCCAGTCTGGTGCCCCTCTGGAAACCTCCAGCGACCCGCCGCCGAAGCAGCGGACGGGACGCATCCTCCCACCTCCCGACGTTGTGGCTTTTTCGTGGCGTCGGGCCCTGGGCTCTCGGCCCCGTTCCCCTGGACCAGTTTTGCTCCCGGGCTGTTTTGTTGACAGTCCCCACAAGCCCAAACATTGGGTAATTTGGTCCGTTTCGATCTGCTCGCGATGAGTGGTGCCTGGGCTTCCCGCTGGAGGTCCTCATGAAGGACCTCAAGGCGAAGATGCTGGCGAAGGACATGGACTTCGCGGAGACTTACGAGCACGTCCGCTCCGTGCAGCCGGACGACCCCCTGGAGCGCCACGGCCTGTCCATGTCGGACTTCGACGAGCTGGTGTCCAAGCACCAGAACGACCCGCAGGTTGGCGCACGCCTGCTCGCAACGCCGCCGTCGTGCCCGTGTGCCCGTCCGCACGCTGCTCTGCCGACCTTGGGGCGCCCCGCGGCTCACGGGCTCCAGCAGTCCGCAGAGAGCTTAGCATCGCTCGGACGTGTGCATTTTGCCCTCGGCGAGGACCATCGAGGAGCATCCTTGATCAGTTGGCGAAAAAACCACGCACGAAACAAACAAGAAAAAAACAACAGGGAATGGGCGTCCGAGCGATGCCAGCAGAGGGCTCTCCCCGCCGCTCTCCGCGCGTCGGGGGGCCGCCGCCGGGCCCCCCCAGAGGGCGTCGGAAGAGTGCCCCGGGGAGGGGCCGCGGGCCCCGGAGGGGCCTGCCTCGCAGGCGCCGTGTCCGGGCGGGCGGGCGGCGGGGGTGACCTGCACCTCGGGTGCTGCCAGGAGCGCCCCTGGCCCAATCCCAGACCCCCTCGGGTCATGAAAAAATCACGACGGGAGGTTTTTCGCTATTTTCGGCCTCTGGGGGCTCTCACCGGGCCTCGGGACCGTCAAAAAACGACTCAGGATGAAAAACCGGTCCCAGGGAGTGGGTCCAGAGTTCTGGGGGTCGCGTCATGAAAAAATCATGACGTCGGGGGTCTGGGATTGGTGCTCCCAGGGTTCCCGGGGGTGGCCCCGGCGGCCTCCAGAGCACCCCCCTGGAGGCCCAGAGGGCCCCCGGGGCTCCAGAATGGAGCGAAGAGCTGGGGGCACCTCGGGCCAGGGGCACCTCTGGCAAGACCCGAGAAAGGGGGGGGGGGGGAAGAAGGGGGCCCTAAGGGGGCACTCTTAGGGCCCCCGTTGGGTCCCTGCTGGCTCCCAAAGGGGCCCTCGAGGCTCCCCTTTTCAGGCCCCTTCTGGCACCGAGATGGTGTGTGTGTGTGGGTGTGTGTGTGTGTGGGTGTTTGGGTGTTTGGGTGTTTGGGTGTTTGGGTGTGGGTGTGGGTGTGGGTGTGGGTGTGGGTGTGGGTGTGGGTGTGGGTGTGGGTGTGGGGTGTGGGTGTGGGTGTGGGTGTGGGGTGTGGGTGTGGGTGTGGGTGTGTGTTGTGTGTTGTGTGTGTTGTGTGTGTGTTGTGTGTGTTTGTTTGTTGTGTGTGTGTTGTGTGTGTGTGTTGTGTGTGTTGTGTTTGTTGTACTGGTGTGTGTGTGTGTGTGTTCGTCCCCGTTCACAGGCCCGAACGCGAGTGCTGGCCTGGAAGATTTTGCCTCGCAGTTGCAGCGTCCGGCGGCGAGCCCGTGGGGGGAAGTGAGAAGGGGCGGGCCTCTCAGGAGGTTCGGGAGCCTCCAGGCCGTCAAAGAAGTTTTCTGAGACTTCCACGACGACACAGAAAAACGTCTCGGAAGGCGCGGGGGCTGCTGAGAAGTCCCGCCGCCTTCTGAGAGGGCCTTCTCCTTCTCATGTCTACCCCCCGCTAGCCGCCGAAATGTGTTTTCATTTCTGTCAACAGGCCCGAACGCGATGGTGGTCTACAGCTTTGCACGATTGCAGCCGAGGGCCCCGTCGCCGTCTCTCCTGCAGGATTGCGCCAAGTCTCGCCGTGTCCATCGGAGACCGTTGGTCTTTCTCCCCTGGCGATACTGGGCGTGACTCGGGGGTGAGGGGGGGGAAGAGGGCTGGTCACGTCACGATTCGCGCCGGCGCCGTGTGGGAATGCTTGGGGTCGGCGCCACCCAAGTATACTGATACCTGATACTATGTGCGCGTCGCCCCCAAAGGAGCGACGCGCGCGACGAGACATCTTATAGTGCATGCTCCGTGACGGGCGCCTCCTGGCCGTGCCGCTCGGGAAACAATCTGCTACAACATAGTGGCATTAGATGTTCGGGTCGGGCGCACGCCCCCGAGGAGGGCACATCGTACTCGTATGTCCTCGTGCGTCCAGAGGGGGTGGAATGGGGCGGGTCCCGTCACGATTCGCGCGAGCACCGTCTGGGGACGCCTGGGGATGGCGGCGGCGACGAGGAGGGCGAATGGCCCAGGGGGAGAGAGCCACACGCGTACCCGGGGGGCGCCGATGGCCCGTGCCTTCGGCGAGGCTCCTGGGCGAATGCGTGCAACCCTCGCACCTGAGCTGTTCGCCCCCCTCGTCGCCACCGAGGACGGCGCCTTCCCAGACGGCGCTGGCGCGAGGCGCCGCGCGGCACGCGGCGCGCCTCTCTGGGAGTCGCGGCGCCGGCAGGGCGCGCGGGGCGCGGAGGCGGGCGCCGCTGCCCCGGCGTTCTGCAGAAGGGCGGCGGGTGGCACCGCCGCGGGATCCCAGGGGCCGCTGCGGCCCTCTCGCGACGCCCGGCGCCTCGCCAGATGCACGCCCTGCGCGATCGAGCAGCGGGCCCGCCGGGTGCTCGCATATGCCCCGTCCGTCGAGGCCTTGGCTTGGCATCGTTCGGACGTGTGCATTTTTCCTCCGGCGAGGACAATCGAGGAGCATCCTTGATCATTTGGCGAAAAAGCCACGCACGAAACCGAATAACAATCCGGTGCCGTTTTGTTGGGGTGCAATTTGTACCTTCTCTGCGGGCTGCAAGTATAAATTGTACCTTCTCCCCCCGTTAACATCCTCGCACATGTCGCGGACGTTGTCAAAAGTACAATGTGTACCTTGTCTGCGTGGCATCGGTACAAATTGTACCTTCTCCGTGGGGCGTAGGTGCAATTTGTACCTCGGTTGCGCCTCTCTCCCCATCTGGACTTATCCCCCTATTTGCATCCCGCCAAAACTTGCTTGCCTCCACGGTGCCCTGGGCTTCCCGGGTTTCGGCTGTTTTTTGCGATGGGCCGCGCGGCGTTCCCACACCAAAGATCGACGGACGTCCTGGGGTCTCAGGGTCGGGCTTCTTGTGGGAGGTTTCACCCGAGCGCGTTCCACTACTCGCGCCTACTCGCAAGCGTCAGAAAAAGAATCACGTGTCTGTCTCAATGTAGTGGACCGTGAGTCCCCAGCGGCGGATCCAGGCCGCTTGCGAGTGGTTACTTTGCGAGTAGTGGAACGCGCTTGTCTATCGCATGCATTCGCAACAGAGCCGACACGATGGTATGGGAAGCTCCCGTGAGTTGCCACCGAAGAGTCGGTGCCGTGCGTGTTCACGGAATCCCCATTCCCACCAGGCCACGATATCTCGGCCCGCCATCCCAACAGCCCGGTTAGGGATAGGCCCCTCGAAGCCCGAAGGGAACAGCTTATATCCCCGATCTAGGGGGTCAAATCGGCCAGTGGGGCCCGGGTCACGCCAGTAGGGATCGGGATCGGGTAAGCGCTGCTCAACGAGGGTGGCTGGGGACAGACCGGGTAAACGCTGCTCAGAGAGGGTGGCCGCGGAGAGGGGACTGCGGATCGGAGGGAGGAGAAGCGATACCAACACCACCAGGGGGCCCACCGCCAGCGAGGAGGTCCACGATGCCTCTCCGAGCCGGAGGCTGGGGATGTCTCGAGCGCGAGGGGGGGACCACGCCATCAGGGAGTAGCCCCCTGCCTCCTCGCACCTCCTCGCCCTGTTGGTGTTGGCGTCGCCTCTCCTTGCTCCTGCGGACCGGGGACCGTGACGGTCTTCATGCAGGTGTGGCGGCCCAGGCTTCGGGTCGGAGTCGCTAGCGGCGGGAGGAGGAGGAGGAGGAGGAGGAGGAGGAGGAGGAGGAGGAGGGAGGAGGGGAGGAGGAGGAGGAGGGGAGGAGGAGGGAGGAGGAGGGGGAGGAGGAGGAGGAGGAGGACGGCTCGTGCCACGAGCGGCTGGGGACAGGGGCGCAGGGCGGCCCCGCCGGCCTCCAGGAGAGGAGGCCGCGGCGCTCCGCCGGTGGGCGGCGTGTGTAAAAGGGGTGCGCCGACACCCGTCCTCCTCCTCCTCCTCCTCCTCCTCCTCCTCCTCCTCCTCCTCCTCCTCCTCCTCCTCCCGTGGTTGTTCACGGCTCCCGTATTCCCGGCAGCCCACTGGGGGACAGAAGGCCAGCAGTGGGGGGCGTTGGAGAGCGTCTCGGAGGCCTCCCGGAGTCATTTGGGAGGTCTGGCGGGGCCGGTTTGGCAGTTTAGGAGCTTTCGAGGCCTTCTTGGGTCCCTCTTGTGGTCCGCGGGACCCGTGTTGGGTCCCCCCCGCGTGGGTCCCGAACATGTGTTTCTGGGGCCATTTCGCAGTTCCTCCTCCTGGATGAGTTCGACCGTTCGACTGACGCTCAGATGGAAGATACTTCAGTCAGGATATGAACTGCATTGTTCTTGGTTGCCGCCCTTGCGTGCGGAAGATGCGCTTCATCGTCGGCAAGTTGTGGACGACCATCCATACTGGCCAGCATGTCGTACGGCTTTCATTAGAGAAGTGGCTCAGCCAGCATGCCGTGGGGTGTGCTTGCTGGTGCCTGGGACAGTGGCGGTGCCCACAACACAACAGCGTGTACGTGTGTATGTGTATGTGTGTGTGTGCGTGTGCGTGTGCGTGTGCGTGTGCGTGTGCGTGTGCGTGTGTGTGTGTGTGTGTGTGTGCGTGTGTGTGCGTGTGTGTGTGTGTGTGTGTTTGCCAGCTCACTCGGGACGGAAGTCTTCCGTCTTTGAGTGGCCCCGGCTTTCTCCCCCCTCCGCAGCCGCCCCGTCTGTCCTCTTCCCCCTCCTGCATGCTGGACGATTCGCTTTTCGGTGCCCCCGTCTAGCTCCAGCGCTGGTGCAGCCATTCTGCCTCGCCGCCGACGGACAAGTGTGTGTGTGTATGTGTGTAACCCCAGGAAGCATTTAAGAACCCCCCCCCCCCTTCCGGCAAATCGATAACCCTTCCGCACCCTGGAAGCGTTACCTGGCACCAGGAGCCCTCCTCCTCCTCCTCCTCCTCCTCCTCCTCCTCCTCCTCCTCCTCCTCCTCCTCTATCATTGCATGAATTTTCCAAGCAGCAAGCGACATCCTGAGTCTTTCATGAGAGCCACGCAGATTTGAATTTCGAATTTCGATTGTAGCCCAGGGGCCAGGCCTCCGCGAATTTGTTGTGTGTCCGGGTGCTAAACCTATCGTGCGGTTATTTCGGCCCCTCGGAATATCGAATAAAAATGCGGTGCTAAGATATCGCCGGGGGGGTTCTTAAATGCTTCCTGGGGTTATGTGCGCGCATGTGTGCGATATCGCGGCTTACGGCGATGGCCTTCCCCGTCAGCCCATGCACCAGGATGCCACGGCTGGGGCTTGCCGCCGCGATCCCAACTTCGGAGCCCGCCCGCTGCTGTGGCCGCTCGCGCGGCCCGCGGCGATCCGTCGGCGACAGGAACATGACCACGAGACTATCTCCGCAACCGCCGCAGCGCACGGTGCAGTGGACATGCTTCGGGGGCAGGCTCGCGAGCGAGAGGCGTTTCACGCTGTGGTCCGGGCGGAGGCTCGCACGCCTTCGGGTGTGCTTGCGCGGCCCCCGATCGAGCCTCGGCGCGCCACGGTGCCGCGGCGTCGGAAGGGCAGGAACGATTGAGAAGCCTCCTCCCGAGAGGCTGGGAGGCTGGGCTAGCGTTTCTTAGCACACTTGCCGGCAAGCTGGCCCCGCTTGTGGAGCACGTTCGCCCTTCAGGCGTGATCAGCAGAGGTTGGCCCCGGTTTGTTTGGATAGGCCCGGATGTCTTACATGAACTACACGTTCGGCTGTAAGCACTTAGCGGCCCGCAGGTCATGCAAGGCATCATGCAGATCATGGGCATGCCCGACGAGTCCAAGGTCGGGCAGGGGAAGCCGGTCGGCGAGGCGCAGGTGATCGCCGTGCATGCCTTCATGCTGCAGGAGCTCGAGAATCAGCTGAAGGACCCGAGCCCTCCGTCAGAACATGTTCGCGCGGGGATGCCCTTTCGTGGTGGGGCTCTGGGTTGCGCAAAGACTCCCCCCAGATAGTCCCCGCTGGCATCAACAGGCCCTCCCGAGTAGCCCTGGGCGGTCACGATACCCTGGCGCCGCCTCCAGCGGCGGCCCTGTTGAGGTGTTGAGACCGCCCTGGACTACTCGGGGGGCCCGTTGAAGACAGCCGGGACTACCTTGGGGGGGCTTCTGTCGGGGGTGGATAGAACCCCCACCCTGACACGTCGACTAGTGAATTGTCCATTTTTGGTTCTCGAGAGGGCGCCGCGGCCGTCATTTTGCAGGCTTGCGCCCGCCAGGTTTGGGCCCGAGGTCGTTTTCACTAGACCACGTTTTACAAAAGGGGGTTCCGTCCATCCCCGATACCTGTGGGGCCGTCTGTGCGCGACCCGAAGCCTTTCTCCACTCCTTCTACGTCGGCTTCAGTTTCGAGGGGCGAAGGCGCGGGCAGGTCGCTCGGCATCGCTCGGACGTGTGCATCTTTCCTCGGTGGGGGCCATCGAGGAGCCTCTCGGACCATCGCGTGCGGAACATGAGCGCGCGACCTCGAAGATGCGCGGGGGGTGGACGTCCGAGCGATGGCGCAGGGGTCGAGGGCACGGAGCCCCTGCAGGCCCGCCGGGCCTGCCGGGAAAGATCGGGGCGTGCTCCGGAGACGCCGGCCAGGGGATCCCAACGGGGCTCGAGCCGAGCGGTGTGTCGGCGATTCTACAGGCTTACGCCACATCCGCCGACCCCTTGTATTCCTTGTTCGCTCAGGTATCGCTTCCTTCTTTCTCTCCCTTCCCCAGGGGCTCTTGGGGGGTCCTTGGTGCCTCTGTGGGGGTTTCTCGTGGACCGTTTACGTCTTGATTCCGTGTGTCGCAGCAGAGGCAGGACGAAGACGCAGCGAAGGAGAACGGCACCGGAAGGAGGACAAAGAACATTGTTTAGCTCGAGCCCTGATCCCCAGTGTCCAGCACTGGTCCGAAGTCGGCCGGTATTTCTGCAGGCGCTCCAAGTCCCAAGGGCCTCGAGGAGTGGTGACCGTGGACATGTGCCCATCCCTGCGGACGAACTGGTATCCTTGCCCTGCCCACCTCCCCCCGCGGGAACACGGGGCAGGACTCCAGAAGATGTCGATGTGCATCTCTCTGGGCGGTGCACCGTCGAAGATCAGGGAAGGAGGTAGATGAGGAAGGAGAGAAGTAAAACCACAACAGGAGGATGAGTAGGAGGAGGTGGGGGAGGAGGAGTAAGCGAGGGATCGGATGGACGATGAGGACGAGGGGGTGGAGGAGAGAGATGAGGAGGAGTTCGGTATCTAACAGAAGGATTTCTCGAAGATCGTCGGCCAGAAGGCTTGGGACATGAAGACAGTGGCGTTGGCCTCCCAGGCAATCGTCGCGGCCAAGGTGGAGCGGAAGTACGGCCTCACGTCGGAGGACATCGAGGGCGCGGTTATGCAGAACCGTCAGACCCTGGCCTCGAACGCCGAGTTCGCCGAGATAAACCAGAAGATGCAGGTCGCGATGAGCAAGCTGATGGGGGCTCCCGGGTGACGCAGCGGCCGGCCAGCCGCCTGCTCAACCGTTCCTGCTCCTGCAGAGGGGAGCAGGGATTGGCACGCCGAGGTGGGTACGGCAATATTCTGGCACGGTGCTCAGTGAAGCAGGGTCCCGCTCGACCCGATCGATCCGACTCGATATCGATTCTGGCCGGCCCGATCCGATTCGATTCCGAGATTCGGTGTGTCCCGATGCTTGCACGGCGTTGCTGTGCATCCGGGCGCAGCCGTTCCGACTCGATTTCGATTCGATGCCCATGCAGCCCGAGCCAATGCACATTTCGTTCCGATACGGTTTCCCGATTCGATGCTGACTGATCCTGAAGGAGGGCCAGTTGAGACAACGACAGCTGGATTTCGGGGAGGCACTCGTCGCCACGGCTAGGCGCGGCTCGGAAAATTGGTGCGGCTGGACCTCAGGAGGTGTTCGGGGGTCGATTAGGCGCCGCCGTTGTCTCAACTTGGCTTTTTCTATTTCGATCGATCCCGATTCCGATTCGATGCGACTTCTAATGCATACTTTGATCGTGGTTTCTCAGCGGAGGCCTTACCAGCCCGCCGATGCCCGCCGCGTTCCGCCGATGTCCGACTTCTCCCGACTTGGCCGCCGACGTCCGCCGAGATCCGCTTCGCTTCGACCGCCGATCCGCCTCGACCAGCTCCCCGACGCGCGGCCCCCCCGCCGTCGGAGGGGAGCGCGGGCTCGGGAGAGGGAGGCCTCCCGGCAGGCCCGCGCGGCCGCGCGCAATAGCCCTGCGCCGCGGCCCTTCACGCCTCGGGGTGGAGCCCGCGGGGCTTTGACGGGCGAAGAACGGTATAAAATATAAACTTTTTCGCTGTCGGGGGCGCCTGTCCCAGGGCGGCTGAGAGTTTAGACCCTTACGGTGGCACCGTAGGGGTGTAAACTTTCCAGCCGCCCAGGGACAGGCGCCCCCGACAGCGAAAAAGTTTATATTTTATACCGTTCTTCGCTCGCTGAGGGCCGGCCCGCGTCCGAGCGCCCGGACCTCTCCTCGCAGCGGCGCCCGCGGGGGGTCGGGCGGGGGCGTAACGCTCTGCAGGGGGGCGTCGGCGCAATGGCGGGGGGGCATATCGACCCCCCCTCCGGACTGCCCACCGCTCGCCGCGCGGGGCCCGGCCCGCCCGGCCCGCCCGGGAGCTGTGGGGGCCTCGCGGCCGTGGTCCTGGCGCCGGCTGCTGCTCGAGGCTTCCCTCCCCCCCCGTCGAGGCAGTGGCCCCCCTACGTGGCGTCGCTCGGACGTGTGGACCGCTCCCCCGGCGAGGACCACCGACGAGCAGGAAGTCGGGCACGTCCCTCTGCAGGAGGAAGGTTCAGAAATTGTCAAGAGATAGTCTGGGAACGATTTCTGTTTCCCTCAATGTTGTTGCATTTTCAGGGCATCTTTGATTTGTCCTTCAACCTCTGCCTGGAGGGGGTCATGCCCGACCTAATCCTGTCGCCGATTGCAACTCGATGCTTCCCCCCCCGAGCCAGTGCCCCCCTGCTTGGCATCGCTCGGACGCGTGCGTTTTTCGGGATCGTTTAACCAATCCCCATCCCCATCCCCATCCCCTTCGAGACCCCCGCCAAATTACCACCCCAGTTGGGGATGCACCCCTCGAAACCCGAAGGGAGCGACCTATATCCCCAACTAGGAGGGTACTGGGGCCCAGGCCACGCCGCTGGGAATGGGGATCGGCCCAACGGTACTTAGGTTTTTTCCGTGGCGAGGACCACCGACTAGCATCTTGGGTCATCTGGCAAGCACGAGGCTGAAGCATGCATA
>CAUYUJ010016466.1:198441-243441 GCA_963575745.1 Prorocentrum cordatum | reverse complement strand
CGTGACAAGAGAGTCGCGGCGTCGGATGTCTGGGGGTCGCATTCGGAGGTCGGCCAGTCGGCGGCTGGCACAGGGGCGGCAGCCCAGAACTTTTTTCGTGTGGCGGACAAGACAACATCAGGTGGATCGTCGTCTTGTGATCGTTTTCTTATTCGTTGTTTTGCCGACCGGCGCGGGCCCTCGCACTCCTCCCTCCCCCCCCATGTAGTAGATCTTGGCTGTGTTTAGCGCGTGTCTCAAGCAGGTGGGGTCTCTCTCCCCCATAGGACGCAGGGCTGCAAACAGTCGCAGCAAGCAGAGGTCTGGAGTCTGGAGCCAGACCCCCCTCCCCTCCCCCGCCTTCCGCCCCATGTCGAAGCGGCGAGTCAGAAGACGTTCACCCTCTGCCTCTGGTCGCG
Source organism: Prorocentrum cordatum (assembly GCA_963575745.1). Taxonomy (NCBI): domain Eukaryota; class Dinophyceae; order Prorocentrales; family Prorocentraceae; genus Prorocentrum; species Prorocentrum cordatum. The sequence goes on along the minus strand of CAUYUJ010016466.1, from coordinate 243,043 downwards.
CCTCCGGGGTGGGGGGGGCGTGGTGGCCGCGGCGGCACCGAGCGTGGAAAGACCTGCCAGGGCGCCGCTTGTCGGGGGAACGTAAGACTCGGGTAAGCCGGAACTCGGGTTTGCCGACGTTTTTTGACGAGCGCGTCCTGATTTTGACGGTCCAGTTTTCGTAGGATTTTTGCAGTGGGAGCTCGCGTCAAATTTCAGATTGCGTCTCGTCATTTTTATGATGGACCCCGTCAGGCCAACCCGCGTCCCCCCGCACCCGAGTCTTACGTCTCCCCGAGCTTGGGAGGGATCCAGGGGCCCGTGTCGAGCAGAATCTGGTCGTTGGCCCCCGCAGGAAGAGTGGTGGGTCGTGGGAAGGTCAGGGGCCAGAACCCTCACGGATCGTGATCTGGGTCGAGGCACGCTGCGGGAGGACGGAGTCGATCGGGAGGTCTCGGCCGTAGTTCTTTTTGCCACCGTTCGGACGTGTGCACTATTCTCGGCGAGGCCAGCGCTAGAAAAGTTACTCCAGATTTCGTAATAAAAGGGAGGGGGTCTGGACCCTCCAAGACAAGCCATTTCAGACCTCCCCAGTGGGAGAACCCTCCAAAACACCGTCCCCAGACCCCCCATGCCCTCCAAGATAGCCTGGAAGAGACCCCCCCCCGAAATGAGACCCCCCTCCCTTTATTACGAAATCTGGGGTAGACCATCTTGGAGCTTCTTGGGCCACCTTGGGACCAAGCACTCACGACACCAGATGCTGCACAGGGAATGGACGTTAGAGCGATGGCAAGTCTTTCGCGCCGCTGTGGGGTGCTTCCACAGCGTGAGGCCTTGGGAACAATTTCACGACGCGCGCGCATCTTCACGGTTCCGGCCGCCTCCAGGCCCCGTGGGCTTGAGGCGGGGATTGATCTACCCATAATTCTATAATTATTGTTTAGGGATTGATCTTCGGCGACGTCAGCATGCGGCATGCGGAGGATATGGACATGTTTGCCCCCCCCCCCATCCCAGGAACCGCATGCATGCATCCGCATCCATTGGCTCCCTAGGCCTCTGGCTTCGTTGCAGCGGCCCAGCGGCGGTGGTAGAGCGCCTGGAGGCCTTCGGTAGAGCGCGGCGGTGGTAGAACGTCATCCTCGTGCTCCTCGTCCTCGTCGTCGTCGTCCTCCTCCTCCTCCTCGTCCTCCTCCTCCTCCTCGTCCTCCTCCTCCTTCCTCCTCCTTCCTCCTCCTCCTCCTCCTCTTCCTCCTTCCTCCTCCTCCTCCTCCTCCTCCTCCTCCTCGTCCCCATCGCGGTGGACCGCGCAGGCCGCGGAGGGACCTCGGCGGAGCGGGCCCAGCAGAGAGTGCCCCATGGGGCCCCTCTCCTGGAGCGCCAGGGCGCCCGGGGCCGAAGGCTCCGCGGGCTTCGGCGGAGTCCCCGCGCGCAGAGGCCAGCCCCGCTCCGGAGGCACGGTGCGCTGGGAGCTCGGGTGGGCGGGGGCGGGCAAGGGGGAGAGCTGCGGGGGGGCGATGGGAGGGACAAGGGGGAGGGGCAGGAGGGGAGGACGGGACGAGGCCGGGGGGAGAAGAGAGAGACTGGGAAGAAGAGGAGGGGAGGGGCAGCAGAGGGAGGGGGGGTAGGCGAGGGGAAGTGGAGGAGGTATATCGGGGAGGGGGGGGGCGTCAAGGGGCCTGCGCCACATCCGCCGACCTCTTTGGATCGCTGCAGTGCGCCTTGAGATCCATTCGGATCGGGCGGGGGGGGCGCCACGGTGCACGTGTTGGTGAGGCAGTGGGGATATTTCTGGGCCGTCATCTGGGGACTTCTGTGGGTCTCATCAGGGCTTGTAGGGCGCTTGCTGGCTGCCTCAGAGCCATTTTGCGGCGAAGAGTTCGAACAGTTAGTTCGCGTATCCTCTCTTGATGCCCTCCTTGGCCATCTTGGGACGACCGTAACGTCCGTGTGGGCCGTTGTGGACATTGTAAAAGCCCAAGAGGGGAATCTGCTAAACATAAACGTTTTCCGCTGGGAATGGGGCCGTGGACAGGCTTTGCCAGAAATGCGCTGTGTCGCGGGAGAACGTGGGCCTCCGAGCGAATGACGATGGAGGAAATTGCAAGATGAAGCAGAGGCGGACGCAAAGCCGTTGACGTGCGCGGCGTGCGAAGCATCTAACGGACAGAGCAGACGGAACATCATCGAACAACGAAGCAGTTACGGTGGTATGCGCAGATTGCACGGACCTCGGTTTCACGGCGCGGAGTTGGCAAGCGCACCAGTGCAGTGGCACGTGCGAAGACAAATTGCCGGAGTCGGCATTTTCCGTGACCTGTGGCAGCGTCGCACGTTCCGAGGAAATTTGCATTTTGGAACGCAAGTCAGTTGAATTAATGTATGCCCGTTCGGTTGACAAGTTGGGAAGTCGAATCCGCAATAATGCTACACGAACCGCGTTCCGCAGAAGGAGGACCAGGAGGGGAGAGAGCAAAAGGTATGCTGATGCGGATGATGATGATGCTGCTGATGATGATGATGCTGATGATGATGCTGCTGCTGCTGACGATGATGATGATGATGATGATGATGATGATGATGATGATGATGATGATGATGATGATGATGATGATGGTGGGGGGTGGATGATGGAAAGGATAACGGGAAGAAGAGGAAAAGGAGGACCAGTGTAAGCCCAAGAGTCATCAGCGATGTTGGCATAAACCCTCCCTCCAAGCTCCCTCTTCACAGGCTCCTACAAGTGTCCATTTCTACTGAGGGAACTGCCTCGTTGGAAGACAAAGACCCTGAAGCATGTGAGAGCATTTTTCTTGGGACGCCAACGCCACGGATCAACCTGACTGTTGCGTCTTGACGATCCTGAACCGCGCCAGAACGCCATCCCTTGGACTTCAATCCCGCGAATCAACGTAGCTGCTGCGCCCTCATAATCTGGAATCTTTCCAAAAGACTATTTCAGGTACGTTGACCATGGGAACCCGTGACTTCTTCCAATTTCTACAAAGGAATGTGCGCGGCGCTGAGGCGAGAGCTACATTTTGAAAACCAGCCGCCCTGAGTCCGTGAAACTCCTGCCAACGTTTGAAAAAATATGCGTGGCGCTAGTCGAGAGCCACGTTTTGAAAGCCACCCGCCCTCAATCCGTGAAACCCTTGCACATGTTAAAAAACGAATCCGCGCGGCGCTAAGGCGAGAGCCACATTTTGAAAACCACCCGCCCTCCATCTGTGAAACTGCTGTCAATGTGTAAGCTTCAGGTTCAAAAATGGTGAGGAGGTCTCAGGTGAAACGTTCGGTCCGCCTTTTCGACCAGCCTCGGGGTGCGACAGGGAGAAGATAATTACAAGGAAAAGGAATGGAGGAGGAGGAGGAGGAGGAGGAGGAGGAGGAGGACGAGGAGGAGGACGAGAGGAGGAGGAGGAGGAGGAGGAGGAGGAGGAGGAGGAGGAGGAGGACGAGGAAGAGAAGGAGTTGGAGGAGGAGGAGGAGGAGGAAGACGGGGCCAAGGTTGGAGCAGGAAGAGGAGACAGATTTGTGCAGGTTCCGACGCCGTGAAATATCGCATGGCCTTCGCCCCATCCCGCCACCGTCCGTGTCTGGGCCGTGGGTCAGAGTTTCAGGGATGATCTCTGGAATCTCTTTGGGTTGCTCAGGGAGGCCTGCTGGGGCGGCGGCAGTTGTTGGGTTTTTAAGAACCGCGTGGGAGACCCGTGGAAGCTTGGGGCCAGTTCTGGGGCCTCTTGGCGTGTCTTGGCGACTTTGGGGGCCTCCTGGGGGCCTCTTGGAGGCTTCGGGCCTCCCGCGGGGCACCTTGGGGCGGAGGACTCGAACGGTCGGCTGGGGCTCCCGCTCCCGAGCCCCTCTTGGGGCCGCCTTGGGTTGGGGCTCGCTGGGGCCGTCTCGGGTGCTTTTTCGCCTGTCTTGGGGCCTGCCGGGGCCGTCTGTGGACCCTCTGGGGGAGCTCCTGGGCCGTCCTGGGGCGAAGTTCGGCCGTCTTCCACGCCGCGAGGGCCGACAAAGCGAATGTGCTATGAAGTGCGCGCGTCCCTCTATGTAATTTGAGGAGTTTGACCCCTTGGGGCCAGTCTGGGAATGCTCTGGGGGGCGTCTTGGAGGCCTTGTGGGCCGTCTGGAGGCCATCTTCGGCGCGTTGGACCGTTCGCTCGGCCACTCGGAGCTCTCCTGCACCGTCTTGAGGAAACCTCTTAAGGGGCCCTCGCCCAGGATGCGTTCGCGCCGGGGGGGGGGGTCAAATTGCCTGTTAGGGGCCCCAGGGGGGGGGGAATGTCACATGTTGAGAGACCCACACAGTGGTCGGGGGATGAGTCCCGCCCTGTTTCCTTCCTGTTCGTCCAGAGTCGTTCTCTGACAGTCCTGGGGCTCGTCAAGGGCCCCCAGGGGCCGAAAGCGGTCAAGATTTCCCGTCGCGATTGCTTCATGACGCGTGTGTGTTTTGAACGGGCGTTGGTGGAGCGCCCAGGGCTGGTGGTGGAGGGCCCCGCAGTCGCTGGCCGAGTACAGTCAAGACGCTGAAATAAGGGCCGCGTTTGGGCCGGAAGAGGCTCGCTGTTCCTCAGGTCATTCCGCGACTGCTCCTCCAGCCCTCCTCGTGCAACCAGGCCCTCTTCGTGCCTAAAGGCTCTTTCGGCATCAGAAGAGCCTGGGTGCAGAAAGGAACGCAACAGTCAACCCGCATAGTAAGGATGAGCGATTTTCCAAGGTAGCCCTTGCATCCTTGGCCCTTCGGCAAGTCCTTGGCCGCGTTCGCTGGCCGCGCCCCGCTCGCAGAGTGTCGGCGTAGCCTTCCAAGGCACTTGCACCCCATCTTGCGCCCTTCTTCTATTGGTTGGCTGCACATATTCGGAGGGTTACCCCTGTGGGCCTCCTCTTGGGGCTGTCCTGGGGCCGGCTTGGGGGCTTACTGGGCCGTCTTGGGGCCCTCTTGGGCGGTCTTGGAGCCCTCTTGGGAGCCTCTTGGGCCGTCTAGGGGCGACCTTGGGGGCCTCTGGGGCCGTCTGGGACGTTGTGAGAGCCCAACCGTCGAGTGTTCTGAAAATATTCGTTGTCCAGAGGGAAAGGGACGTCTCTTGCATCTTGCGGCCCTCGTGGGGGCCTCTTGGAGCATCTTCGAGGCCTCTTGGGCCGTCCACAGGCGCTGCTTGACCGTCTTGGGCGATTGGTGGGGGGTCCGCGAAGTTCTCCAGGCCGTCTGGGGCGTTGCAACCGTCCCGGAGGCCCACGCGGAACACCCCAGGAGCGCCCGAGAGCGCCCAGAAGCGCCCGCTGTGCCCGCTGGGGCGCGGCCCTCGCCATCTCCTTGTGCTGCCGGTGGGGATCGCGGCAGCCGCGCCGCCGCGATGCCCAGCCCGGCTGAGCTCACGGCCGCGATGCGCGGGGCGGAGGCCGAGGCCACCGTCTGCCTCACGAGTCTCGCGCCCATGGAGGTGTTCCCGAGGAGCCACTCCTCGCCGCCGCCGCGGGCGAGTCACAGCCGTAACAAGATCGCGGCGTCGCGGGCGCACCCCGCTGGCACGTCCGACTGGGACGCGAGGTCCGCGGCCAGCCGAGAAGAGGTCCGGGAGCTGCGCCTGTTGCTGCGGCAGGACGTGCGCGAGTCGCTGCAGCAAGCGATCGGCCCCCTCGAGAGGGAGCTGCAGCTGCTGCGCCAGGACGGGTGCAGAACGTTGTTGCCATCCTGGCGACACTGCCATCTGTTGCCGTCTACCCTTTCCTCGTCGATGGTGAAACCCACCAGAATGGCCGCTGGCCGCGGCGGCACCCTGGGTCGCGGTGGCCCCCGCGGGGGCGGGCGGCTAGCCCCCCGTGCTCGGCGCTGGCTGCCCCACCGCAGTCGGCGTGGGGTCCTGGCCCCGATCTGGGCCGAGCACTCTTGGTTGGCTGTCGGCCCCGTCGGCGGCTGCAGCAGCTGCCACCGCCGCCGCCGCTAGGGCCACGCCTGCTGCCACGCTGGACGGCGCCGCCCTCCTGGCCACCGAGGCGATCTTGGGATGCACGGGGTCCGATACAGCACCTGCTTCGACCTCGTGGTGCGCGCCGTGCGCAAGCAAACCGTGCAGTGCCAGTGGCCCGAGGCGAGCGTGCCGAACGTGTGCTCGGTGAGGTGGTGGCGGTCCTTGTTAGCCTCGTCGCGGGCCACGTAGCCGTGGGTGCTGTCGGGCCTGTCGGCAGCCGCGGGAGCACCTGCCGTGGCCACCCAGTGCGCGACGGCGTCGACGAAGAGCTGGGCGCGCAGCTGCCGCGTTCTCTCGGCCAAGGGGGCGCGCATGTGGCAAGCGATCCCGCCTGCGACGTGGTTGGCCTCGTAGTTGCCACGGCGCTGCTTCCTGTGATGATGCCGCGGGTGACGTGGGCGAGGGTGGCGTGGCCATTGGTCTTCACGATCGTGAGTCCCGTAGGGCCGACGCCGCCGAAGTCGTGGAGCGCCTGCCACATCTGCCGCCAGAGATGCCCCCACGCTGAGGACGCCAGCGTCGTGCGGGCCTCGCGCCGAAGGTCGATGCCGTCGACGACGAAGCTGGCGTCGCAGTGCAGCTCGATGGGCGGGATGGCGTGTCGCAGGACGATGAGCACCGACAGCAGCTCCGCGCCCTCGATGCTCTGCCAGGGCCCGACGAGAGGCGCGCCCAGCGCCTTGGTGCGGCTGCCAACGCTTGGGTCGACTTCCTCGGGGCCTGGAGGAAGCTCGACGACCGCTGCCGCGGCCTGCGCACCACGGCCTTCGGCAAGCTGCGCGTCGCACAGCGAGCCGTCGCAGTAGAGCGGCTGGCCGACGAACGGCTCGCCTGGCTCGCCGCGGCACAAGCGGAGGCGGTCGAGGAAACCGCCGCTGGGAGGCCTCCACCGGAGCCGCGGGGCTGGAAAGAGGACGCGCTCGACGAGGTACTTGACGGCCACGTAGTCCTTCTGCGGCAGCAGCAAGGCGATCTCGCGCGGGAGGCTGAGGCCGTGGTCCTGAATGGCGCTGCAGCAGAGGTGCCTGTGCCAGACGTCACCGACCTGGCTGGGGAAGAGCTCGCAGAGGTCCGAGGGGGCGTACCTCGGGTCGTTGCCGTACTTCCTGGCGTTGGTCCACTGGCCGTCGACGATGCAGGACCTGAGGTAGCCGCGCTGCTCGCTGCTGAGGCTGGGCCAGCTCCGCGCTTCCTGGGAGGTACCATGGCCGCTGGCCGCCCGCCGCCGAAGCTGGCCGAAGTTGATGCCGACGTCGAGCCAGGAGGCGTCGTGCTCGCTGAGCTGCTTGGCCTGCCAGTGCTCGCAGCTGCGGCCCAGCAGCTTCTTGGTGAGCCACGGGCTGGCGTCGCTGACGCTGCGGTGAAAGCCGTCGCGCGTGGCCCGCGCGCCCAGCGAAGCCGCCTCCCAGCCCACGCGGCGCGCGCAGAGGGCAGCGGCCCCCACGGGGCCGCGGCAGTCGGCCAGGGGCCGCCGCGAAGCGGCCAGGGCCGCCGCGAAGACCTTTTCCAGGGCCTGCCCACTGCTCCCAGACGGCCCTGTGCAGCGCGCGCGCCGGGTCGCGCGTCGTCTTGAACACGGGGTCGTAGTCCCTGCCGATGGTGGCGAGGACGGCGTCGCGGCTCTTGTCAGAGGGCCTGATCTCGACCGACCTGAACGCCAGCGCGCGCGCGACGTTGAGGTCGGTATCGCTGAGCCCCGTGCAGCAAGCGCCGTGGGCGAAGCTGGCCTCGACGCCCTGCTTGAATACCCTCGCCGCGGCATGTCGGCGGCGCCCTGGGCCCAAGAGCCTCCTGAGGCGAGGAACCCGCCGCGCGGCCTGCTTGCGGCGACCTCGGCGGGCGAGCCTGGGCGCCCGCCCAGCCAGGGCGTAGCCCACCCCACGGTTGCGGGTGGTTCCCACTGGTCGCGCCTTGGCTGACTGCGCCAGGCGGGTCTCGAGCGCCGCTGCCGCTGCGGGGGCGTCGGCCAGCGGGGGCGACTTCTTGGTGGCGACGTGGGCGTCCACCGTGCTCAGCTCGCTGACGACGCTGGCGACGCTGGCGACGAGGTCGTCGGTCACGCGCCTGCTGCCTCCAACCCGCTGGAAGACCAGGTCGTCGACCACGACCGACGGGGCGATGCTCGGCGAGGCTTGCAGGGCGTGGTCGAGCGGGTTGAGGAGAATGAGCTTCATGAAGAAGGCGGCCCACATGTCCCCGGCGAGGACCGTCTGCTGCACTTCGATGAGGTCCGAGACCGCGCCGTTGAGCTCCAGCGCCCGTGGCAAGCGGTAGAGGGCGATTGGGAGCGTCACCGCCCAGACAGGGAAGTCGCGCTGCACGGCGGCGTCGATGAGGTGCTGGTGCATCAGCTGCGCGAAGGCCTTCCACTAGTCGAGGATGACCGCCGCCGAGCTCCAGTCAAGGTCGGGTCTCTCGCCGCGCTTGGTCTTGAGCCACTCGCTCCAGGCCAGCTGCTGCCAGACCGCGCGCTCGCAGGCCTTGCCTGCGCAAGCCCACCAGAAGGCCCTTGGGCGGGCCCTCTCCCAAGCGGCCGCGACGTCTCGCCGCGGGCGCCCGTCGGCGCGGACCAGGGCGGCGAGGAGGGCGATCGGCCTTGCGCCACCCTCCCGCCAGCCGGTGAACACGAGCTTGCTGATGAAGGGGGGCCAGCAGCACTCCTGCTCGATTCTCATGAGCAGGCCGGTGATGGCCTCGACGCCGCCGTCGTCGAGGGCGTCGAAGTCGCGGGGGCAGAACGCGTCGAAGCTCGCGCCTGTGGCGGCGGCGAAGCTGCGGAGGACCTCGCGCGCGCGGGCGGCGGATGGCCGCGGAGGCCGCTCGCCGACGTCGGCGGGCCACCGCAGCGGTGCCACGGGGGCGCCGACGTTCCAATGGCGCGCCCACTCCTTGACGAGCAGCTCGGCGCAGGTCTGCCCGTCGGCAGGGACTGGCAGCGGCGGCCCGTCCTCGCCGTCGGGCGCGTCGGCGGCCAGCGGGCGAGGGTGCCGAGGCATGGGGTCCCGCGTGAAGGCGCGCGGCCCCTTGCCGCCCAGCGCGTGCTGCTGGCCGATCCAGTTGCCGAAACGCTTCCTCGCCAGCTTCATGGCGTCCTCAATATACTGCTTGGAGGTGGCGCCGGCGAGCTCCGCGAGGCACCCTGCCGAAGGCGCAGCGAAGGCGTCGAAGACGCTGCCGATGAGCGCCAGCGCCGTGCACATGTTGAGCCGCTGCTGGTCGGCCAAGTCCCCGTCAGTGTTGGGCGGCAGCCTGGAGCTGAGCCTGCGCGGGCCGAGCAGCCCGTCGAGGCGCGAGCGCGCGGTGCTCAGCGAGGCGGCCCTGCGCGCCTCGAACACCCACTGGGGGATCCACTGTGTGCTGGAGTCCAGCATGGGGTGCATGGGGAGGTTGGGCTTGCCGGCGCGCACCCACTGCAGCGTGGGCGGCTCCTCCCTGCAATGGTGCTTACCGCCCTGCTCGCTGAGGCCGCGCCGATCGATCAAGCCCGTCTCAGTCATCTTGATGACTTCCCTCCAAGCCTCGTCCACGGAGGCAGCGCTGGTCATTCTGGAGCGGACGTCGGCCCAGGCTGGCTCGTAGTCCTGGGAGCAGCAGCCCAGATGGGAGCGGCCGCGGGAATGGCTTGGGCACTCGCAGGACTTGGATCCAGGGCTGGACCTTCTGGGTGGCAACCTCGAGGAGAACTGGCCGATGCGGCCCGAAGTCCCAGTCGAGGAGAGTGGTGGCGGTGGCCGAGGCGAGGCGCGGCCAGACCACGAAGAAGTCGACCACGCGCTCCGAGGGCCAGGCCCTCGGAGCGCGTGGCTGATGGTGCCGACCGTCGGGCTGATGACCACACCGTTGATCTGCCCTAGCCACGTGGCCTCGGACAGCTTCTGCGGCGTCATGTTGAAGTCGCCGCCGATGATGAAGGGGAGGCCGAGACACTGCACGGCCGTTCTCACGGCGTCCAGAAGGAGGAGGTTGGCGGCCGAGAGGCCCTCGGCGGTGTGGAGGTACACGTTGATCCGTTTCTGATGACGCCGCTATGGTGTGCGATGGCCGCACGGCCTGGGACGGGCACGCCGCTGCTCAGCCCGTTCACTTCGAAGCACCCGAGGCCGTGGCGCCTGGGGGCGAGGCTGAGCAGGCCTCCGTGGCCTGGGCGGCCGCCGTCCGCGTCGGTGGCGGGGGCGGCGAGGGCCTGCCAGCCCTGGCGACCCAGTCGAGCTGCAACCTCGGCAGCGCGGTCGGTGGAGTGGTGAGTCTCTTGGGCGGCGACGAAGTCGCACTGCCTGAGGTCCTCCTTGCACAGAAGCTGGTCCAGCGTGGCGAACGCGTTCGTATTCAAGGAGAGGCCACGCCAGACGCTGCCCAGCGCCGACCCAAGAACAATTTTATGTTTGTGCGGTTTTCTGCTCTGGACCTGGTGAGCCTGTCGATTCCAGCCTGGGCTACATCAGGAGGGCGTCTGCGCACAGCACCCAGACCTTGCTTAGTTTTCCTCGCCCATCCCCTTCCCAGGACTTATGATGTTCCGAGTCTCTCGAGTCGAACTCTCCTTCTGGGCCAGCTTGCCAGCCTGAGTAATATTTGTTCGATGGTCCCAGGGTTAAGTCGGGCCTGTCCCTCGACAGGAGGAATGTTGAAACATAGTCAAAAGATGTATGGGGCCGATATGTTGTGCATATGTTGTTACTTGTTTGTGGACTCTATGTCATGTTCGTCCAAACTTCCAAGTGATTAGGAGGACACGCCCGACCTAAAGTTATGCTTGTTTGATGGCCCCGGGGCGCGGAGAGAGCCTCCAGACGGCGCGAACTGCCAAACATCGCCGAGGAGGGAAGCCCCGCCAGAGGGCGCGCGGGTCGTCACCCTATCAGCACGTGGTCCTCGGGACGGGCGCTCCGGCCAGGCTTTTCCCATGCCCAGGGGAACGGTGCTTCCCACCGCCCCCGGTGGCCCCAGTCGGCTCCGAGCACGTCGTGGGGATAGCGATAGGGGGGGGGATGGCCATAAGGGGGGGGCGCATCGACCCCCAGTCGCCGATGGATCGCCGATGGGGGCCCGATCGCCCCACCCCGCCCAGGAGGGTGCGGAACCATTGTCGGGGGCCTATCGCCGATCTGTCGACGACGCATCGCCGATTCCAGGTCGATACATCCCCCCCTATGCCTATCACCCCCCCTATATATTGTAGCCCCTCGACGCAGCTCCCCCAGCTATGCCGGGTCGGCGCCCAGGTATTCCGGCCCTCGATGTTCAGAGGGAGCCGAGTCCGCACGGAGGGCCCCCACACATCGCCCAACAGCCGAGCAAGTGCGCAAGATCTGGTGGTTCTGCTTTTCCCCGTGGCCCTGCTGCGCCGGTGACCTGGACCGTCGGTCGTCCTGGGCGTGCTTTCCGATGCAAGGCAAGCAGCGCGTGTGGCGCAGAGGCGCCGCGGCGTGTCCTCTCTGGTCGCGCTGCAGTTCGCCCCTTGCAGTGATCCCCTCCGTGCGCGTCCTCGTCCTCCTCCTCCTCCTCCTCCTTTTCCTCTTTCCTCCTTCCGTAGCCATTTGGGCTCGAGTGGGCGGGGTCTGCTTCCCCAGTTCTCTCACTCTGCACGGCGCTCCGAGGCGCCCGCGCCCTCGGGACTCCGCCATGGGTCGCTCCAGCGCTCGTGGCGTCGCGGTGCGGCATGGCCACTGCGTGGCGCACTGCAGAACAGTGGAAGAGGCCGCGCGGCTGATCCAGCTGCTGGCCTCCGACAGCCCCGATGCCAGCGTCCTCGACGGGTTCGAGCAGGGCCTCAGGGGCGCTGGAGTGAAGCTGGGCCTAGGGCGCAAGGCCACTTCCGAGGAAGTGCGCCGAGCCCTGGCCAAGGCTCAGCCAGAGCTGGCGCGGCGGCGGGCGGCGATGCGAGGTTGCAGGCGCTGGGCAGCCCATCCCGACAGGGACTTGTTACAGGAGGTAATGGAGGCCCTGGGCGCCCACCCTGGCACCATCGGGTCGGAGCAGGACGAGGCGGGTCAAGGCAAGCTTGAAGAGAAAGCAAACACGACGGCGCTCCTAGCCGAGAAGGTCCTCGAGCTACAGGCGGCGGACCAGCGCTACCAAAAGCTCCTGGCGGACACGTCTGAGGAGCAGCGCGCGCTGGAGCTGAAGGTCCAGATGACGGAGGACGAGGCAGCGCAGCTCTCCCACAGGTCGCACGAGCAGGGCCAGAAGATCTCGCAGCTCGAGCAGGCCCTGGCGGAGCTGCAGGAGCGCCGTGGTGCGGCGGCGGGAACCCTCGCCCCAGCTCGCAGGGCTGAGGGGCGCGCCCCGTTCGCGGAGGTCCCCGCCTTCCCGCGCCTGGCCTCGGGCAGCGGCGTACAGACGGAGGAGCTCGAGGTCGGCGTCGGGGAGGGCCAGCAGAACACCGCAGATCACGGGCAGAGCAACGGCGACGCTCAGGGGGCGCACGGGGACTAGAAGAGCCGAGCAGAACCAGGGCAGGCACCTGAACATAGTGAAGACGGAGGAGCGCAACGGCACTGCGATGGAGGGCGTCGGCAGCGAGTTCGACGACCAGGGCGGGACGCTGGGCGCCAACGCGGAGGAGGTGAGCACCAAGGGTGGCAAGGACGGCTCCGCGGGCAAGAACATGCAGGGGGCCGTCGGCAACCAGCAGAGCACAGTGGGGAACAAGGGCAGTCACCTGTGCACCTACGCGACGAAGCAGAGCACCAGCGACGTGCAGGAGTACCAGGCGCGGTGGGGGGCCGCACAAACAACCCCCAGCCGGCGCGCGCAGAGGCGTGCGAAGAAGCAGCAGAACCCCGAGCTGATGCAGGAGCAGCAGCAAGTAGCGGACGCAGGGACGTCCAGACTCACATGTGTGGCAGTTCTCATCCTCGTGCTGGCCCGCGGCCTAGTCGCCCTCGCCGCGATTGAGAATCGAGCCTGGCGCGTGTCTTCCGCTCCTGGGAGGTCGGCCCCTGACTGCCACTTCCACGACGGATTCGTGTGCTTGGCCGAGATCTCCGTCGACGAGGACGGCATCGCGCATGGCTTGGGCCCAGAAGGCGAGGAGTATGAGTTCGACGATAGCTACGTCGTCGGCGGCGAGATGGCGTGGTCCTGCAGTGCACCTAGGGATCGCCGCCTTGCCACATGTACTCCGAGCTCTGCCTGGCAGCCAGCGAGGAGGAGCCAGGCCGCAGATGACCCCAGCGCGGCGAGGGGTTAGGCCATGGAGGACCCCAGCGCGGTGAGGGGTTAGACCGCAGCAGGCCCCTGCGCGGCGAGGGGTTAGGCCACGGAGCACCCCAGCGCGGTGAGGGGTTAGACCGCAGGAGCCCCCAGCGTGGTGAGGGGTTAGGCCACAAGGGCCCCCCAGCGCGGTGAGGGGTTAGACCGCACCGTCCCCCAGCGTGGCGATGGGGTTAGGCCACGGCAGACCCCAGCGCGGTGAGGGGTTAGACCGCAGCAGGCCCCCGCGCGGCGAGGGGTCAGGCCCCGGAGGGCCCCAGCGCGGTGAGGGGCCAGACCGCAGCGTGCCCCAGCGTGGCGAGGGGTTAGGCCACTCAGGACCCCTGCGCGGCGAGGGGGTAGGCCGCAGAGGACCCCAGCGTGGCGAGGGGTTAGGCCACAGCCCAGCGCGGTCCCAGGACCAGCGCAGAGCCGAGGAGCGGCAGCAGCCGTCCATCAGGCTGCTCCTCGGGCTCTGAGCGCGAGGCGGCAGCATTTTTGTCAGTCTGCCGCCGCTCGAAGGGAGACTCAAGGAGTCAGCAGTGAGGCGGCAGCAAATAGCCGTGTGATGAGGCCGCTGGCCCACCCCGCTCGGGCGCGTCGCCTGCGCGGGGTGCCGAGACCAGGGGCACCCACTCACGGGCGAGAGCACGCGGGTTTAAAATTCCTCTTTCCTCCCTCCTCCTCCTCCTCCTCCTCCTCCCTCCTCCTCCTCCTCTCCTCCTCCTCCTCCTCCTCCTCCTCCTCCTCCTCCTCCTCCTCCTCCCCCTCCTCCCCTCCCTCCCCTCCTCCCCCTCCTCTTCCTCCTCCTCCTCCTCCTCCTCCTCCTCCTCCTCCTCCTCCTCCTCCCTCCTCCTCCTCCTCCTCCACTCCTCCTCCTCCTCCTCCTCCTCCTCCTCCTCCTCCTCCTCCCTCCTCCCCCTCCCCGAGGGCAGGGCCCGGCAAGGGAAGGCGTCGCCTCCGCCGCAGCGGCCTCGGGCCCGACGCCCGGTTGCCGCGCGGGGCCGCCTCCGCGCCGCGGGCGGCGGCGGCGGCCTCGATGCGCGCGCGGCCGCCGCCGCGGCCGCCCCGGGTGCGCGGCGGGCCACGCGCCGCGCGCGGGCGCGGGCCTCGGCGCTGCCGCCCCCCTGGGGGTCGCCGTCGCCGCCGTCGGTTGGGTCGTCGTCGCTGTCGCCGCCGCCGTCGTCGCCGCCGCCGTTGTCGCTTCAGCCGCCGCCGCCGCCGTCGTCGCCGCCGCCCTCGTCGCTGCAGCCGCCGCCGCCGCCGCAGGCGTCGCTTCCGCCGCCGCCGTGGCTGCCGCGGTCGTCGTTGTCGTTGGCGTTGCGGTTGTCGCCGCCGCCGCCGCTTTGTTCTCGCCGTTGGCGTTTTCAGTCCCGCCGTGTTTGGTCCTTCATTCCGGCTTCGTGTGGTTGTTCTTTCCCACGGACTATCAAGAATGGATCTGGGCCAGACAACGACCCGCGGGGAAAGTGTCGGGACCCCTAGGGCCACGCATTGAAAAGAACACGGTGCCGGTTGTCGCCACCGTCGTCGCCGCCGCGGCCGTCGTGGACATCGCTACCGCCGCCGCCGCCGCCGCCGCCGCCGCCGCCGCCGTCGTCGTCGTCGTCGTCGTCGTCGTCGTCGTCGTCGTCGTGGTCGTCGTCGTCGTCGTCGTCGTCGTCGTCGTCGTCGTCGTCGTTACGTCGCCGACGCCCCAGTCGTGGTCGTCGTCGTCGTCGTCGTCGCCGTTGATCTGAGCTCGAGGCTCCTGGTCGTCGGGTGCTGCTTGCCCTTGCTGGGCATGTGGTGGCCTCGGGGCCCAGGTCAGACAAATTGCAAGGCTTCGGTGGACAGACGCACGTCGTTCTCAGTGCACCTCTTTTGGATCCTCGGCCTCCTCGCCTTCTGGGTCATTGATTCCGATTCGATTCGGCTCGATTTGCTGGCTTCGCCTCGACGCAGTCAGGCGCCGATTCCGGTGTGGCCCGCTGCGGGTCGATACGCTTCGATTCGGTTCGATCCAGGTTCGGCGATGCGACTTCGCTCCGATTGGAGACGGTTCGTTGGCGATCCGATCCGTGCCCGATCCGACCCGATTTGGCGATGTGGCCCAGCGTTGGCCTGCCGCCTGCATCACCGACTTGTTCGGAGGATGCAACTCCTGGAAGGTTTCGTTCGGCATCGTCGCTGGCGGATCCGTCTGTCTGGCTCCTGATTCTCCCCGTTGACTCTGGCTCAATTCCGAGCTCCGTGTCGGCTTATATGTTTGGATGGTCTCGCAGTCGGACTTACTCACCTTTGCTGGTTCTTACGAAGACCTCCCAGGAGCTGCTTCATAACATTTTGCGAGTCGGTCCAACTGTTTCCTGCATCCTGCATCACGCAGCTCGTGCAACTTATCCCCATCCCACTGGGCTAGGGTACCTCGGCCCCTCAGGCCCACCCTCCTGCGTGGGGCTTGGCCCCGCGAAGCTCGAAGGAACAGACATATATGCTCCAGAGCCCGCTCCCCCCTCCAATGTTCATGGGATTGCCCCGCCCCCCCCCCCGTGGGGTGGCGCATCTTTGGAACCCTCGTAGCGTCGCATTGCTTCAGGGAGTGGGACGTCGTCGGCATTGTCTTCGTCGTACCTCCCCATCTCATCTTGGGGCGGGGCCTCGGGACCCATCCCATCTTGGGAGTCAGGGCCGCGAGCCCGGAGCCCTGGAAAGCATTGTGGGACACACTAATCGATCCTGCCGGTGTTATCCATATCACGCAAAGTAGTGAACTAATTCTCGAGTTGGGGCTGGGGCTGCCGAGCAACATCGTTAACACTACGACGAATTGGTTGATTGATGTTAGCAAACGTGGGCCCCAAGCAGTGTCCCTCTAGCCCTATGGATTGTGCAATCTTGGTGAAGCTTGTACACCCTGGCGGCGCCTCCTGTGCCGCCCCGGGGTCCAGCGCTGATCCAAAAAGTCCGCGCAGCGCCCCGCCTTTTTTTATGTTTACGCACATCGGCTGCTTTCGATCGGTCAAGAGATGGATCGGTCAAAGATCAGTTTCTTCTACGTCTATGCATATATGTTGCTTTCGATCGGGCAAGCGATAGATCGGTCAAATATAAATTTCTCTATTCCTCGACGATCCCCATCCCCACTGACGTTTGTGTTCTTCCTTGCCTTGGCATCGCTCGGACGTGTGCTTTTTTTTCTCCTCAAACGAGGACCATCGAGGAGCATCCTGGATCAACTGGCGAACAAACCGCGCGCGAGACCGAAAAAAGCACAGGGAATGGACGTCCGAGCGATGGCCAGTTGCTGCCTTTGGATGGGTCCGACGGCGTGCCCGGCCGCCTCGGCCCCCGTGGCCTCCGAGCCGACCGCGCCGGGCCGACGTTTATGTCGTTCCCTGCTGCCCTGGATCGGTCAAGAGATAAATCGGTCAAAGATCAGTGTCTTCTCTTCATCGGCGATCCCCCTCCCCACTGACGTGGGGCCCCGACAGTTTATGTTTATGCATATCTGTTGCTTTCGATCGGGCAAGAGATAGATCTGTCAAAGATCAGTTGCTTCTCTGTTCCTCGACGATCCCCATCCCCACTGACGTTTGTGTTCTTCCTTGCCGCTCTGGATCGGTCAGACAGTTTGTGTTTATGCACATCTGTTGCTTTCGGTCGGTCAAGAGATAGATCGGTCAAATATCAACTCCCCATCCCCATCCCCGTCATCGACGATCCCCATCCCCAAATTTTCTTCTCTTCCTCGACGATACCCCTCCCCACTGACGCTTGTGTCCTTCCTTGCTGCCTTTGGATCGGTCCGACGGCGTGCCCGGCCGCCTCGGCCCCCCGCGGCCTCCGAGCCGGCCGACCGCGCCGGGCCTCCGAGGCGCCGGCTGGTGGCCCTCGCGCGGCTGGTGGGCGGCGCCGTGGGAGCGCCCGTTTTGCCGCCGCTTGCAGTAGTGACGAACCAACAGCTCTAGGCCTCTTAGAGGAGGAGGAGGAGGAGGAGGAGGAGGAGGAGGAGGAGGAGGAATAACTCGAAATCTCTGAGAGTCGGCGGGTTTGGAGGATGTATTGGGCGCCGCGGCCGCTCCAGAGCGTTCCGGAACGCTCTGAGAGCGCTCCGGAACGCTCTGGAGCGATTTATCCCGATCCTAGCCCTGTTTTACAACACGCACCCGTACCCATAGAGGCGTCATTTTTGAAAGCAGCTGCTGCTTTCAGTAATGACGAACCAACAACTCTAGGCCTCCTAGATGGGGTCCGAGTAGACGGGGTCGGAGGATCGCGCCGCATCGCCGATGCGGCTCGATGTGGAGTCCGCGTTTCCCCGCACCGACGTCGCCGATGCATCGCTGGCGTCGTCGATGCATCGCCGGCGCATCGCCGATGCATCGCCGATGCATCGCCGATGTATCGGCGATGCAGCGCGATCCTCCGACCACATCTACTCCGACCCCATCTAGGAGGCCTCTAACAACACACACACCCATACCCACAGAGGGGTCGGAGAGGGCTGTGGGTGCGTGTGGTCGGATGGGGGTCCCGCTCGAACTGGAGCGTTCCCCAGGGTCCGACAGCCCGCGCCCCTACCCACAGCCGGTCCTCCTCCCAACGACCCCCCTATGGGTATGGGTGTGTGTTGCTCGTTCGTCAAGTGAGGCTCTCCAGGCTGTCTCGGGCGCAGCCCGAGGCCCTGCCGGCCGCCATCGTCCGTCGTCGGTCATCCGTCGTGCGTCGGGCGTCGGTCGTCCGTTGCTCGTGTCGGGCCGGACGAGAGGGAGGGATTGCGCGGCTCTCACATCTCCGACGATGCGATCTTTTCGACTGTCGATTTTTCCTCGGAATGTCCAGAGGCATCGATTGAGTGCAGATATCAATAGGGATCTGCTACGGTAGAGCGTCTCCCTTCTCCTTCCACTCCCTTTTCCTGCTTTCCGTCCTGCTCCTCCTTCACTGTGGTGCTCCCAGGCGCACGCGCTGCCCTTACCCCACCTGCTTCCCCCCCCTTGCCTTCCTGCTTCCCTGCGAAAATTGAGCACAACACAGCGGGACAGCTCTCCTGTGTGCTTCTTACCAGGAAGCTGTATGCACCACGTGGCCAGTTCGGGCGAGAGTTGGATACACATGTTGCCGCATATTTTTCCAGGTTTCGGCCCCCGTGTGGTTATAAATCCCAGCCGTCCAGACGTGTATCCAGAAACTGGCCTCCGCATGTTCCGCGTGCGATTCCAACCCCCGGTGTTTCCAGCCTCCTTCGATATCTTGAGACACCCAGCTTGATATTGTCAGTCGTAGTCCGGCCATCAAAAATGCAGTGCGCTGTTGGTAAGGTGAAATTGGAAGGGGCCCACATGTATCGCACGGGCTTACGCGTCATTCCGCACCCCCCCCCAATGCGCCCCCAGCGATGCGGTTCTCACGCTGTTGCGACGCGAAGCACACGTGCAGCGCAGTAGGGACATGCAGGACGACAAGAGGAGGAGCATGCGAAGGATGCACGGGTGGACGCCGGCGACCAGGCCGCACACCTCGGGCCCATGGGCGCCCAGACCCCTTCCTAGAGAACGAAGCGAAGGCAGAAGTGGAGTCCAACACGTTGTTTCGGCTTGGTTCCGCCTGCCTCGGCCTTCCTGTTTTCGATGTCGTCACCCATTCTCCCATCCTTGCGCGAGGAGGAGGAGGAGGAGGAGGAAAAGGAGGAGGAGGAGGAGGAGGAGGAAGACGACCACGACCACGACAGGATGAGGAATGAAAGGATGAGGAATCGAAAGGCCATTCTGGCCTTTGCGGGGGGGGGGCGCCACAACCCCCTTCAACGCGGGCCAGCCCCAGCGTGCCGACGCCGAGGCGGCGCGCTTGACCAGTTGATGAATTACAATATACCAGGAATGATCTCGTCCACTAGCTGACGAACCAGAAGCTAGGGGATATCACCCACCAGCTTACGAACTACAAGCTGAACATCTACAATATTGGCTACGGGACGTACCCACTTCGGTGGTGATTGTTGGCAAGATGTCAGGAGTTTATTCGCATAGGGAAGTACGAGCATATATAGCTCTCGAAGGAACGGGCTATTTCATCCGACGCGGGCTACAACCACACCTCAACGACAACATGACCATCGTTACGACCGTCTTCGTGATGGCGCCCACTACATGACGGAATGCGTTGCGGAACATGCAGCCGGTGGAAGAGCTTTGCAACGTGCGGCCCGAGAAAGAGCTGCGCAACAGGCAGCTGCACTACGACGCCAACAACGGGCGCGCCGCCTACGACGAGTGCGACCACGGCAACGCCGCCTACCACGAGTACTGCTATGACGGTGCGTTCGGTAACGGCCTGTACTCTTACGACCCCCAAAACAAGGACGGACCGCAGGGCTACGGCAACCGCCGAGACTATTGGGGCACCCAAAACGTAGAACGTTACGACATGGCGTCCGACGGATCGGATTCGGACCGCAGGGACTACGCAGAGAGCGCGCCTTCTGAATTGTTACAGCCACCACCCGAGCTACCAGGGCCACCGAACGATTTTCGGGGACCACGAGCTGAACTGAGAGGACCACGCGCACATCTGCGATAACCACCTGAGAGCTTGAAGTCCCACGCGCCGAGCTACGGGGCCCGCTGGCGGAGCCGCGAGAGCCGCAGGCTGAACTGCGAGGGCCGTGAGCTGAGCTGCGAAAAGCAAGGCTACGAGAGCCACCTGCTGAACCGCTAGAGCTACCAGCGTTGCTACACGGACCACAAGCTGAGCTCTGAGAGTCACAGCAAGAAGTATAAGAGCCACGACGAGAAGTGCTAGAGGACCCATCTGCCTCGCTGCAAGGGCCGCCTGCCGAGCTACGAGAGCCGTAAGCTGAGCAACGAGGGCGGCGAGCTGAGCCGCGAACGCCACGAGCAGGACTACAAGTACTATCAGCTGTTGCGCCACGCGGGCTACCAGCTGAGCAACCAGAAGCACCGGTGGTACAAGTACCATAGGCACAGCCACGAGAGCTTCAAGGGCCACCTGCTGAGTTTCTAGGGCCACAGCCACAACCACGCGGATCACAGCAAGACTTACCTGACCCCAGCGCAGAGCGACTGGGGCGACGAGTTGAACAGCAAGGATTACAAGCACAACTCCGAGACCCACATGCTGAACTACGAGGGCCACGGGCAGAGATGCGGGGGCTATTGCCTGAGCTACGCGAACCACGAGCTGAACTACGAAAGCCTCCTGCAGCGCTGCTGGGGCGACGAGGTGAATTGCAAGCGCCGCCTGCAGAGCGAGGACGGCCAGCTCATCCACGAGCACCGCGTGCTGAGCCACCGGGATTCTACGCTGAGTTACCAGGGCCACAGGCAAGGATTCGAACGCCACAGGCAGCGGCGCGAGGACCGCCAGTTGGACTGCGCGAGCTACCAGGAGCACCGGTGGAGGTACTACAGGAAGAACGACAAGAGCCCCTCGCACAACTACTAGGTCGACGAGCTGAACTGCGACGCCGAGATGCATAACCCCGAGAGCCACCAGCTCAGCTACGCGGGCCACCCTCGGAGTCAGGAGGGCCATGGCGAGAGACGCCGGCAGAGACGCGAGGACTGCGAGCTGAGTTGCGAGCATCGCGGGCGCAGCTCGAGAGCTACGAGGGCCACCTGCTGAGCTACGAGGCCCACAGCCAGAGACACGCAGACTACAGGAAGACCTACTGGAGCCTCCTGCGGAGCGTTTGGGGGTGACGAGCTGAACTGCAAGAACCGGAAGCAGAAATTCGCGCCCACCAGCTGAGCTACGAAGGAGGGCTTCAGCAGGAGCTACGATGGCTACAACTTGCGCTTCGCGGCTACGAGAGACTGCCGCAGAGCTAGTTATGCCGCCTGCTGAACACGGACAGCCACCAGCAGAGCCGCGAGGCCCAATTGCCGAACTACTGGGGCCATGCGCTGAGCTATCAGGGCCATAGGCAGGGCCTCGAGGACCGCGGGCAGGGCCTCGAGGACCGCGGGCAGGGCCGGCAGCTGATCAACGAGGCCCACGGAAGACCTTGACTACCAGAAAGCCAGGAGGGGGGTCGGGCCGTCTCAAGGTCACAGGTGTGAATTTTGCCAGCGGGCCAGGAATAAAGAATCGCCGGCCTTCTCATGGGCATGGGGCCTTGTGGCGAGCGACGCCGAGAAATCAGGAATCAAGGAGGAATCAAGGGTCGCGATCCCCGCGCTGGGGCCGCGGGGAGGGCGGGCCCCCGCGGCGAGCGGCACTCAGGAATCAGGAGGCAAGGAGGAGTCGAGGGTCGCCATTTCCGCGCTGGGGCCACGGGGGAGGGCGGGCCCCTGTGGCGAGTAGCGCCCAGGAGCCAAGGTTCGACATCCCCGCGCTGGGCCACCGAGGTCGGCGGGTCCCCGCGGCGAGCGGCTCCCAGGAATCAAGGGTCGCCATCTCTGCCCTGGGGCCACGGGGGAAGGCGGGCCTCCGTGGCGAGATGCGTCCAGGCATCAAGTTTTCGGGGCGGCACTTCCACGCGGTATATTTCCATGTGGGCGCCCAGAATAAGAGTGACACATTCTTTATTTGTTTTTGATCGCGCGGTTTCGGTGCGACGCGTGTCACCCCCGCGCGGCGTCAGACCGCGTGGCCCCGCGCTGGCGCCCAGAACGCGAGTGCGGCAAATAGTCTTTCTCGCGCGGTTTTCGGGGTGACGCGTGTCATCCCTGCGTCGTTTCACGTTGTGTGCGGCACCATGTTGGCTCCCAGACCACGAGTGAAACGGCCGTTGTTTCTCGCGCGGTTTTCGAGGTGACGCGCGCCACCTTTTCTGTCGTTTCATACTGTCTGGTTCCATGTTGGCGCCCAGAATGCGAGTGAAACAGTTTGCGTTGCTCGAGCGATTTTCGGGGTGGCGCTTGCGACCCCCATGCGGCGTCGCACTGCATGGCCCCATGTTAGCGCCCAGGATACGAGCGAAACAATTTTTATATTTTTTCCGCTGCGGTATTCGGGGGGGCGCGTGTCATCCCCGTGCGGCTTCAGAGCAGTGGCAGCAGCAGTAGCAGTAGTAGCAGAAGCCGCTTTCGGGCTGAGACCGCGGGAAGGGCCGGCCCCGCCGGCGAGCGGCGCCAAAAAATCAAGCGCCGCCGTTCTCGGGCCGCGGCCGCGGGGGAGCTCCGCGAGAAAGAACAAGGAGGAATCGGAGAATGGAAGGGGGATGATGGTGCACAACCGCTGTCAGTTCTCAGCGTTCCCCCACGCTGCGCTTAGCAATCCGCGCCAATCCATCGCAGGCCAGTGCGTATCCATAGCCTGGCACGCGCTCTCCAGCTGCATGTCGTAATGAGCATGTGATGCTCGAGCTCTCTGAGCTTCACTTAGGCATTCCCTGGCGGCGCCAGTTCTGGCGGCGCCAGTTCGAATCGCGACGTTACTGGGGGGGGGGGGGGGGGCGGGGCAGGTACCGGCCGCTATCGCACGTGGGAACATCTTTCATCGGTCCGCAACCGTCAGGAAAGGGCCAGGGACACATCAAATGCCCTTGGGCAGGCGGTCGGGACCTCTCTGGCCGCGGATAAGGAGAAACGGGCGGAGGTCAGCACTTTCAGAGCCTCGAATCATCAGGGGTAACTCGGGCCAGGGTTAACTCGGGTTCGTTTTTCGGGAATCCGAGCGCGAGCTACCCCGGGCCCGAGTTACCCTGGATAATTCGGGCGCCCAGAGCCCCACATCATCAGGGGTAACTCGGGTCAGGGCTCATTTGGGTTCCTTTTTCGGGAATCCAAACCCGAGTTGCCCCGGGCCCGGGTTGCCCCGGAGAACTCGGGCGCCCGAGATCGGCGGATTCGAACTGATGGTCGGTTCTTGGAGGAGCCCCGCCCCCACCGCTGCCGCCGTCGGTCGCCCGCCGTCGTCGTCGGCCGTTCGTTGCTCGTCGTCGCGCTTTGGTCGGGGATCGAGAGTCGAGGTTTCTGTTCGCTGCCCTCGCGCATTCGTTGGGCTTCAGTTTTGGATGGAGCGCTGCTCGCACGGCCCCTCCTTCGCCCTCCGTTCCTGCTCATGCCTTCGCGCTGCGTTGCAGCGGCCACCCCCCTGGCGTCTCGGAGAGATGCCTCCCCCAAAGGGGAGGTTCTCTTGCCGCAGCGACGCATGCGCGATCGTTTTTTGGCTTGTCGCCGGGGGGGAGGGGGGCAGCGCGGATCCCAACCATCCGCTCGGAACTCAGAAACTTCATGTTTGCGCCATCCCTCACATCCAATGTGGGTTTCTTGTTTTCTCTAGACACCCCGCGCATGAACAAGAGAACACACCCTCTCCTCTTCTTTAATCGCACACTCATTGACTCAATCCCTCACGCATCACCACTCACACTCACTCACCCACCCACTCGCTCACCGACGCACACTCACGCACAAACACACACACACACACACACTCATTGACTCACCCAGTCACACACGCACACGCACACACACATACACACACTCACCATCATCACTCTCTCACGCACTCACCCACTCACTCACTCACCGACCCGCCCACTCACCCACACACTCATCAGCATCATCACCATCATCGTCACACTCGTCATCGTCATCCTCATCATCACCATTCATCATCATCATCACCATCACCATCACCATCTTCACTCACTCACTCACTTATACATTCTCTCACTCATCTCAGGCGGGAGCCCCCTCCATATGGGGCCCGCAACTCATGTGAGGAATCCGAGCGGGTCATCGGAGCCCTGAAAGTGTCGTCACTTTTGGGCTTGTGGGACCTGCGTATGGGGAAGTGTCAGGCGGGAGCCTCGTCTGTGAGTGATTTGCGAGGACGTCTCAGGCGGGAGCGTCCGCCCAATGTGGCCCGCAGATCACGTTAGTAATCTGAGCGGGTCATCGAGAACCTGTAACTGTCGTCACTTTTGTGCCCGTGGGGCTTGCTTATTGGGGAAGTATGAGGCGGTGGCCTCTTCTTTGAGTGAATCGCGAGGAAGCCCCAGGCGGGAGCCTCCTCCGCATGGGGCCCGCGCGCGGACCGCGTCACCAGTCCGAGTGGTCCATCGGGACCTTGTAACCGTCGTCACGTTTGGACCCCTGGGCCCTGAACGTTTGCGTCCTACCTCGCCTCCACGCTGTCGCAGGTCCAGGCGCTGCGGAAAGGGCGTCGCCATCGATTGCGCGAGGGGCGAAGGACGGTGGCCGCACGGGCACGTCGGACGACCAATGGCGGCTGCACCTCCACGTCATGTTCTCTCGCCCCACGTGCATGCGGCACATGTTGATCCTGCGGCCGCCCTCGCGCGAGTTTCTGGAGCGAGGGCCGCCGGCGTCCTTGCGGAAGGTATTCGAAAAGTCCGACGAGATAACGAAGAGCTCCAGGGCTGAGGCGGAGCAGCTCGCGGCAGTTCTGGGATTCGTGCTGCCTCTCGCCAGAGCGCGGCTGCGTCCCGCTCAAAACCCGCGGGGATGTCCCAACGGCTTGGCCTCGCGCGCCAACGGCTCACGGGGTTGTTCTGACGACCTCGCCCGCGGGTTTCTCCCAACGGTTGTGCGTTGCGGCCGTTAGAGAATGCGCCCGCGCTGGCCGGGGCGGCGACGGCGTCGAGGAAAACCGACGCGCGCGCTCCTGTTAGGAGGAAGGGAGGTGCACGAGGAGAACGGGCGGGGCGGAGATGAGGAGAGGGGGAACGAGGAAAAGTGAAGGAGGATGAAGAAAAAACGAAGAGGAGGAATACAACGAGGAGGAGGGGGAGGGAGAGGAGGAGGCGGAGGACGAGGAGGAAGAGGAGGAGAAGGAAAAGGCGGAAAAGCAAGCGGATAAGACATGCAACGAGTAGGACGACAATGAACAGGATGAGGGGAAGGATGGTAAGGAGGAGGGGGAAGAGGAGGAGGAGGACACGCACAGGGCGGAAGTAAGGCCTCCGCCAGTCGAAGAAGAAAAGGGCGAGGGACAATCTAAATGGATTCTCATGCGGGGTCCGACCGTCGGAATAAGTTTTTCGAGTCCCCACAGGGACCGAAAGAAGGGGGGGGGACAATGGCTTCGTTTTTTTCGTCCAGTGGCGGCGTTTCATGGATGCTGTGTGTGTCCCGCCCGACGGAGTCTTCACGCCCCCCCCCTGTTCGATCGCTCCAGGGGACACGAGAACGGCCCCCGAAGGCCGACGCCGAGGAAAAACAGCGGCTGAACAAGTCATATTGTCTGAGATCTAATTCCCTTCGGTCCTCTATCTTGAAGTTGGCTGGGGGTCTGAGGTTGCCCACCGTTTCATGGCGCCAGCATCGCAGGGCGGAGTTCTTTCAGAAAAACAGTACGATGGGCTCGGAGAGTCCTGGAGAATGTCGTTCCGCATTTCGAAATGAATTTTTTGCGGGCTGTTTTTGGCCAGGGTGGAATTCAATGCGTTTTTCGCTCGCCGCTTCGGGCAACAATCCACACAGAAATCCCCTGCAGCACGTGCGCAAGGCCGGTGCAATGACATCGTTGGTTCTGGCATGCAGGAGGGAACGCGAGGTTCGAGGTTCAGGGTTCGAACGGGTTGTTTACCTTTTTCTGTGCCTGGGGGCCGTTTTCGGGCCCTGGGCGGGCCCTGGGCGGGTGAAAACATGCACCACGCGTCGCCCAGGAGGGGTCGGGGGACAGATCGTGAGCGGACTTGGCATCGTCAGCCCTTCTGGATCGATTTTCCCGGGGCCACATTCGGTTCGGACCCCCCCGCTGCCTCCGACCTTCGAGTGGGGGATCGACTACAGAATTGATATGCCCCAAACTTGATTTCCCCGCCGAATTTTCGAAAACTGCGCACAACGCCCCGTACATCTGCGAAGCGTCTACGCGTCTCTTGCATCTTCGGCGGGCAGGTCCATTCTGGGGCACATGAACTCTTTCAGTCGATGCCCTCTTCGAGACCTCCGTCGCCCTCCTGGGTCCGCCATCCTCGCGCGAGGGCCGTGGATTGGTGGTCCCCAAACGCGGTGGTGAGAACACCCGGTGGTGAGTTTTGGGCGATTTGGGTAATGATTTTCGAGCTCTGGCTGGCCCAGGAAACGCAAAACCTCGTGGCGACCGCGTGTCCCCAAACCCGGTGGTGACCCAGAATTATTTGTTTGGGGAATCGGGGTCACCACCGGGTGTCTCACCACCTGGTTTGGAGACCACCAAGTGGGAGCCGCGCGCGCCGCCGCTCCCTGGGCGCGCGCGCGAGCGCGCGGCCCGCCGGCCCCCGCGCCGCAGGAGCTGCCGCGCTGTCGTGGGCGTGCTCCTCCTCCTCGGCGCGGGGCCCAGGCGGTGCCATGCGCCCCCGGGGGTCCCCGTGGCCGCTTCCATGGGATGTTCGCTGCGGAGGGCGGTCCTCCCAGCCTTCCATCGTCTTCCCTCCACACGTACTCCAGATTTCGTAATAAAGGGAGGGGGGTCTCATTTCGGGGGGGGTCTCTTCCAGGCTATCTTGGAGGGCCAGGGGGGTCTGGGGACGATGTTTTGGAGGGTTCTCCCACGGGGGAGGTCTGAAATGGCTTGTCTTGTAGGGTCCAGACCCCCTCCCTTTTATTACGAAATCTGGAGTATCTGCAACGGAAGCTGTGTGCCATCTCAGCCTCCAGCAGAATGCGTTCCCCATCTCCCAGGTGGGGTTCTCGTGGACACCCCGCGCAGGCCTCACCTCACACACCCTCTCCTCCTCCTCTTCTCCTTGTGCACTCGTCGCGATCATCATCGCCACATTACGCGCCCACACGCTCACTCACACATTCATCTTGAGAGAGTCTCGAGCTGAAGTCTCGTCCGCGAGTGAATTGCAGGAAGTCTCGAGTGAGAGCCCCTCCCTATGGGAACCCCACCTTCCCTTTTTGATCCACGCGGGTCATCCGATCCTTGTAACTATCGTCATTCTGGGGCTTCCCCCAGCCTGAATGTGGAGGAAGTCTCGAGTGGCTATCTCGTTTGAGCGTAAAGCGCGAGGAAGGCTTGAGCGGAAGCTCTTCCCTGTGGGGTCCCGACCTTATTGTTTCAATGCATGCGGGCCGCGAGCAAGTCTCGAGCCGGAGCTCCTGCCGATGGGGTCTTTACTACCATGTTCGACTCCGAGCGGGTCATCGGAAAGTCTGGACGTATCGCCAGTTTTGAGCTCTTCTGGCCTGGACCTGGAGGGAGTCTCGAGCGGGAGCATCGTCTGTGAGTGAGTGACTCGCGAGGAAGTCTCAAGCGGGAGCTACCCTCATTTGATATGTGTAATCATTGCGGTGTACTCGGTCCTTGTCATTGACGTCAATTTTGGGTTGGTCAGGTCTGCTTATGGAGGAAGTCTTGAGCGGGAGCCTCGTTTGTGAGTGGATGGCGAGGAAGTCTCGAGCGGGAGCTTGTCTCTATGGTACCCCCACTTAATGTTTTTTCTTCAGGGCAGTTCGTCCAATCCTTGTAACCGTCGTCAATGTTGGGTTCCTCAAGCTTGACTCTGGAGGAACTCTCGAGCAGGAGCCTTGTCTGGGAGTGAACCGCGCAGAAGTCTCGAGCGGGAGTTCTTTCCCATGGTGTCAGGGCCGAACGATCTTATTATGTCCCTGTGTGCGTGGTGAGATAGCAGGCGTGGATAGCTGGCGTCTCTGGCTTTCGGCTGGTTCCCTTGTGGACGAAAGCTGGCGTCTCTTTCCGCGCCCCGCCAGACAGCGCAGCAGAGGCCATCAGACAGGGAACAGTATACCCACCAGGCACCAGCACTGAAAAGAGAGCAGCAGAGAGCTAACGACAACGACAGGCAGCAGCAGAGACCAGCAGAGAGCATTGTGCACGTGAAGGGAGCAGCAGGGAGCAGGAAAGAGCAACCGTGGGCAGCAGAGACAAGCAGAGAGCTTCAGAGAGCAGCAGAGACCATCAGATATCAGCTGACAACAGCAGAGAGCAGCAGACACTGGCAGAGAGCAGCAGAGACCACCAAGGACCAGCATAGACTGGCAGAGCCCAGTCGTGAGCAGCAGAGGGCAGCAGCGAGCAGCAGCGAGCAACAGCAATCAGCAGAGGGCAGCAGAGAGCAGCAGGGGGCGGATGAGGTGGATGAGGAGAACAGGCGGGATGGGGAGAAGGAGGAGGAGGAGGAGGAGGAAGAGAAGCAGGAGGAGGGGGAAGAGAAGCAGGAAGAGGAGGAGGAGGGAGAGGAGGAGGAGGAGGAGGAGGAGGAGGAGGAGGAGGAGGAGGAGGAGGAGGAAGACGAGGAGGAGCAGGAGGAGGAGGAGGAGGAGGAGGAGGTGCCCCACTCCCCCCATCCAAGCAGGGGGAGGTGCCCCCCTCCCCTCTAGGCGGCGGCGGTGCCCGCGCCGCGTTCGCGCCCGCCGTCGCAGCTGGCCCTCCCCTGGGCGGGTGGCCGTCGAGGCCGGCGCGGCCAGCCCCCTCTCCTGCGGGCATGGCGGGGGCCCTCGCAAGCAGTGGCGGCGCGTCCCGACCGGCCCGCGATCCCAAGAAGGCATGTTCTATGATTTTTCTGGGGTGCTGCACGAAAACGTTCTCATAACATGTTCGGCCTGAGGCAGCAAGTTCCGAGAGTGTCGAATATGATGTGTTTGGGATATGATTTGGTTCTACAGTCGGGGCGCTGAAGAAGGAACCCTTTTCATTGGGGAGGGGCTCCGTGTTCCTTAAATGTTTCGCAGCTTGCCTCAGGTTTCCCTTAGGTTTTCGATATGAAATCGAAGTTTAACTTATGGAAACTAGGGACCTCGTTCCTTATTTAGGGTTCCTTAGGTCAACGCCCCGACTGTACGGGCACTCCGTGGTAGACCTACAGGAATGTTGGGACGTCTGGTCCCTGCGCAGCCCTCGGGCTCTGCGGACAGACCGAGGGGAAACCAACACACCGAGCACGTCAACAGCTCGGCTGTGCGAACAGGCCCTCTCCACAGCCAAGCACATACTCTCGGTTAGCATGTCACTGGGCGCGGGTGCGTGCCGAGTGCGGTCAGGAACGTGTGCGGAGGGCCGTCGAGACCGCCCGGCCGCCCCCTTTCGGGCGCGGCGAGGGCCCCTTCTCTGGAGCGGGGAAGGGGTGTGGTGCAAAGGGGTGCGGTGCCAATGTCGTGTACAGGGGGATCTGTCCATGCTGTCTGCCACTCCCACGATGGGCACCGCACCCCTTTATAATGCCACACCCCTCTCCGACGTCGCGACCTTCGTCGAAAGCACTGCGAGTGTCCTCCTCCTCCTCCTCCTCCTCCTCCCCTCCTCCCTCCTCCCTCCTCCCTCCTCCCTCCTCCTCCTCCTCCTCCTCCCTCCTCCTCCTCCTCCTCCTCCTCCTCCTCCTCCTCCTCCTCCTCGGGCGGGGGGGCGTGGGGGCGTCCCCTGGCGGCGCTTCCGGCGCCGCCCCTGGCACGCCGCCGCGCGGCGAGGCGAGGGGAGCCGGTGCCAAGCAGTGGCGAGGCGTCCTGGCTCGCCCATAGCCCTACCAAAGACTTTTCTAAGAACCTTTTGTGGTGTCCACGAAATGTTCTTAGAACATGTGTGGCGGAGTCTGTCTTGTTTTACTACATCGGGTTGATGTTCTAAGAACATCCTTTTTGTTCTTAGAGAACATTTTGGGGTTCTAAGACCCTTCTGTGGTAGGACTACAGGAATGCCGGGACGGTCGGTCCCTGCTCAACAGTGCTGATCCAGGAATTCCGCGCGGACCCTCGAGGCCGCCTTGTTCTGTTCCTCTAGTTCGGGTTCCGCGAGCAGGCCTTCAGAGACAGCACAAACATCGCAGGCCTGGAGGTTGATACCAACACCAATTTCGGCGGTGTGCCTCCACCGAGGGAAGAAGATCCCGATCTCGGTGATGGTGGTAATATTCTGGCTTCCACGGTGACCGAAATATTGCCACCAACACCGAAATCTAGGATCATCTTTCTCCTGTGGAGGCAAACTCCTGTGTTGGTGTTGGTGCCAATTTCCAGGCCTCCAAAAACAGGGGCGGGGGGGAGTGCCGGGGTCGAGGCGTCAGGTTCTGCAGCGTGGCCCTCGGTTCTCGGCGGGTGGCCACACCTTCGGGGTGCTTTCCAGCAGCTGCACCGCGCCGAGAGCTCCCTGGGGGATGCCCGGGTCGGCTGGAACGGCCGCCAGAGATCGGGGGCGGAAAAGAGGGAGGTGGTGACCAGGGGGGTGGATATCATGGCGCGGGCCATGATATTTCCACAGATTTCATGGCGCCTCTTCTTATTTCATTACGTCCCAGGCCCCCGCTGGGCCGCGCACATGCCGCCGGTCATGATTTGCACCCCCCCCCTCTTGGACACCCCCTCTTGGCCGCTCCCGATCATGACCCGAACGGCAGACGGGTGCGTGCTGGATGTGGTCAGCAGCGTTTGCTCCGCGCGTCGTGCAGCCGGTTCTGGCCAGCCACCTTTCGGCGCGGCACGGTAAGTGCTCCCCTGTCCCCGAGCGTCGGGGTCGCGAGCTTTTCACAGCCCCCCGTCGCACGCAGAGCGATGCGCGATCAGCCTGCAAGGCATGGCGTGTCGCAGGGGATCCGTCGCGACACGCCGAGAGAAAACGGGCTCTTGACCGTGCATCAGCGGCCACGTGCCGTCGCGAAAAGATGCGGTTGTTTTCTGACCTACCTCTGGAGCAGACAGACAGACAGACAGAGGCCCGGTCAAACCACATGGGTTGGCCCGTAAACGGGCGAGGCTACAGCGCAGTGGCCTGAACAAGCACGCGCGCAACGGAGAGCAAACGTTGTGCCTCCGAGGGGGAGGGGGGGGGAAGGGAGGGGAAGAGCGGGGGCGGTCCTCACGCGTGCATGCAATAATTACCCGACGAATGCAATACCTCTGGGGCGCGATCTGAACAAAAAGGCCCGACGTAGTGGAAGTTGCGGAAGAGACGGTTCACGACATGGTCCCTCGGCGGACGGGCGGGGCGGAGGGCCGGG
Organism: Prorocentrum cordatum; assembly: GCA_963575745.1. Lineage (NCBI taxonomy): Eukaryota > Dinophyceae > Prorocentrales > Prorocentraceae > Prorocentrum > Prorocentrum cordatum. The sequence goes on along the minus strand of CAUYUJ010016466.1, from coordinate 212,038 downwards.
GTGTCCGGGAGGGAGAGGCCCCCGAGGCGTTGCGGTTGTGGTTCACCCTCCGGGGGCCTCGGAAAGGCCCTTCATCGCGGTGGCTTGGCTCCCCGAGAAACTCTGGCGGGAACGCGTCCTGGGGCCCCTGGGTAGGTCCTGGTGCAGATGTTGGACCCCTGGCCCAGGCCTGCTCGCGCCCTGGACAAAAGCAACATGACGGAAGGCCCTTGGTCCTCTTCGGCCATTGGGAGGTTCTCGTCGAGTTGATGCGGCGGCGACCCAGCGCGGGCGCTCGAGGTTGAATTCCGCCAGAAAGTTTAGAATCGCCTTTGGAATGCTGCCGGCCTTCCGTGGGCACCCTGAGGACATCCTGCGGACCCCACATGGACTCTGCAGGAATCGCTCTGACAACTGCCAGGTTCCAGGGGGCATTCTCTGGATCTCGTAGTACTGCGTACAAGTACAGCCTTTTGATTTCCTTAGAATTCCTGCGGAGACCCGCGGAATTCGGTGCGGGGACAGCTGGCGACCACAACCACATCGAGGATACACATTGGGGGATGTCTTGCGCATGCCAAAGATGTCGAGACACCGAAGCCAGCTTCGGACTGGTTATGGTCGATTTGACGTCCCAAGATGGCCAAATCGACCACAGCCACAACCAAAGTGCTCATGTCGATGTCGGCGGGTTCTCCCCCGAGGGGCCCTCCCGAGAAATCCACTTGGTTGTGGTTGTGGTTTCTACTGTGCCCAGATTTTGCACATATTGGGCGGTTCTTGTGTATTGCATTTTTCCAACAGTCGCTATTGAGGAACGACGTCCATCCGAATTTCCCGCAGAATTCTTCAAGGCCCTATTGGCGTGTCAATGGGATTTGCTACGAAGGGTGATGACCCCAGCCTTCCATAATTTCTTCAACTTGCATGCGTGGCCGCCATCTTGGGGGCCTCTTTGGCCGTCTTGGGGCCCTCTTGGGTCGTCCCGGAGGGCTCTTGGGGGCCTCGTGGGCCGTCTTGGAGTAATCTTGGGGGCCTCTTGAACCGCCCAGGACCGAAACGGCAAGAGCACAAAAAAACCCTTCCACAATCCTCGGAAGATCAACGATTTGGGCCTCGTGGCGCTCTCGTGAGGGTCCTCTTGGAGCTCTCTCTTGGCAGTCCCGGGGGCCTCCTGAGCCGCCTCGTCGCCGCCCGGTGCAGCGGGTGCCCGCCCGCGCGGGTGCGCGGCGCCCGCCAGCGGGCGCCTCGTGCTCTGGGTGGGTCGGCCCCCGTGGGCGCCTCGTCCCAGACATGATAGAGCACTGCAAAAATCAGTACTGCCGATCTGTTCTGATTTTTTGTGATGGTTCTGATTTTGGTGGATGTTGGCAACTGGTTGTGATTTTGTGCTTCGGACCGGGTGAGTCTTCTGGGTGGGTCAGCCCCCGTTGGGCGCCTCGTGGGTGCCTCGGGGGTGCCCCCGTGGGCGCCTCGTGGGTGCCTCGTGGGTGCCTCGTGGGTGCCTCGTAACTAGGTCAGCCCCCGTGGGCCTTCGTGGGTGCCTCGTGGGTGCCCCCTGTGGGCGCCTCGTCGGCGCCCCGCGCGCTGGGAGGGCCCCGCCGAGGGGTGCCGCCCCGGGTGCCCGCCCGTGGCCGCCTCGTGGGCGCCTCGGGGGGGCGCCTCGGGCGGGGGTCCGCCGGGGGGTGCCGCCCGGGTGCCGGCCTCGTGGGCGCCTCGCGGGGGCCGCGTGGGCGCCTCGGTAGCGCTGGGCGGCTCCGCCGAGGGGTGTCGCCTCGGTGGAGGAGGAGGAGAGGGAGGAGGAGGAGGAGGAGGAGGAGGAGGAGGAGGAGGAGGAGGAGGAGGAGGAGGAGGAGGAGGAGGAGGAGAGAAGGAGAACGACGATGTGGAGGAGAGGAGGAGGAGGAGGAGGAGGAGGAGGAGGAGGAGGGAGGAGGAGGAGGAGGAAAGGGAGGCAAGGAGGAGGAGGAGGGAGGAGGAGGAGGAGGAGGAGGAGGAGGAGGAGGAGGAGGAGGAGGAGGAGGAGGAGGAGGAGGAGGAGGAGGAGGAGGAGAGGAGGAGGAGGAGGAGGAGGAGGAGGAGGAGGAGGAATCGTCAGGAATCGTCAGATGAGGGACAGCGTACGTCCGAAGGGACGGGCCCGCGGGCCCGCTCAGAACAGGTACAACACCTGGTGCACCCGCCCGGGTACACGAACACGTAGATGCCGAACACGGACCTCATGTGGCCGGCGCTGGCACGGAGGCGTCGGGGGCGTCGATGCGCGCGGCAACGGCGTCGGGCAAGAAGCTCTTGGCGAGCTCGTGCATCATCTCCAACATGTAGACCACGTGGGCCGTGTCCGTAACAAGGCCCATGCCGTACTGGGGCTGCGCGTTGGTCTCGTCGGACGCCGCATGCGTCAGGAACTTCTCGATGTGGCCCTTCGCGTCCTGCATCGTGTGCTGGATCGCCACGCGCGCCGTGTCGAGGGTCTTGCTGATGTCCTGCAACTGCATCTGCAGGTCGGGGCTGGTGGCCTCGCCCTTGATGCCCTCGCTGAGCTCCGACTCGGAGGGCGTGGCACCGCCGTGCACGCCATCAGGAGCTCGGTGCCGTCGTGTCCGCTGTCGCCGCTTCGCCTCCTTGCCGTTCTTGGGGAGCGCGTCGGCGCCCTCGCCGAAGAGGGCGTGCTCCGCCATGTTGCGCTGCGCCTTCATCTCGCCATCGATGTTCGGCTTGGACTCGGCGTGCGCCGCGACCACCTTCGCGCGGAGCACGGGGGTGATGCGCTCCACTCGCGCCTGCACCTCCTCGTCCACGTCCTTCTCCTCCGCTATGGTGCTGGGCTCATCGGCGCGAGCCGCACGCCACAGGGCCACCGCTGTTGCCGCCACGACTTGCCGTGAAGCGCCAGCACGCACGATCACAGAGAGGAGCGCCGCCGCCGTCGCGTCGGCCATGACCGTAGCCAGCTCGAGCCAACGCGCGGGCGGGGGGCGCAGGCGCGGCGAGCAGGCTCTTGAGCCAAAATGGCTACGGAGAGGAGGAGGAGGAGGAGGAGGAGGAGGAGGAGGAGGAGGAGGAGGAGGAAGGAGGAGGAGGATGAGTAGAGAGAGAGAGGAGGAGGAGGATGAGGAGGAGAGGAGGAGGAGGAGGAGGAGGAGGAGGAGGAGGAGGAGGAGGAGGAGGAGGAGGAGGAGGAGGAGGAGGAGGAGGAGAGGAGGAGGAGGAGGAGGAGGAGGAGGAGGAGGAGGAGAGGCGGAGGCGGAGGCGGGAGGCGGAGGCGGAGGCGGAGCGGCGGAGGCGGGCGGCGGAGGCGGAGGCGGAAGCGAGGCGGAGAGAGGCGGAGAGGAGGAGGAGGAGGAGAGGAGGAGGAGAGAGGAGGAGGAGGAGGAGGATGGAGGAGGAGGAGAGGAGGAGGGGAGGAGGAGGAGGAGGAGGAGGAGGAGGGAGAGGAGAGGAAGGAGGAGGAGATGAGGAGGAGGAGGAGGAGGAGGAGGAGGAGGAGGAGGAGGAGGGAGGAGGAGGAGGAGGAGGAGGAGGAAGGAGGAGGAGGAGGGAGGAGGAGGAGGAGGAGGAGGAGGAGGAGGAGGAGAGGAGAGGGGAGGAGAAGAGGAAGGAGGAGAGGCAGGGGGAGGAGGGAGGAGAGGGAGGAGGGAGGGAGGGAAGGAGGGAGGGAGGGAGGGAGGGGAGGGATGTGAGGGAGGGAGGGAGGAGGGAGGGAGGGAGGAGGAGGGAGGGAGGAGGGGAGGGAGGGAGGGAGGGAGGAGGGAGGGAGGGAGGGAGGAGGGAAGGGAGGGAGGGAGGGAGGGAGGGAGGGAGGGAGGGGGAGGGAGGGGAGGGAGGGGGGAGGGAGGGAGGGAGGGAGGGAGGGGAGGAGGGAGGAGGAGGGAGGGAGGGAGGAGGAGGAGGAGGAGGAGGAGGAGGCGGAGTAAGAGGAGGAGGAGGAGGAGGAGGAGGAGGAGGAGGAGGAGGAGGAGGAGGAGGAGGAGCGCCTCGGTCGCTGGGCCCGCCGGTGGGCACCTCGCGGGGGCCGCGTGGGGGCCTCGTGCGCCGGGAGGCCGCAGAGCTGGCACCACACAGCGTGGACCACCTCTAGCTTGCAGCTCATATCTCACACAAGACAGCCTCCACGGCACAGCTCACACCACGTATCTTACACTACATAGTTTGCATCGTAGCTGACCCCCCACACGCCGTCGCTTATACCCCTCGCTTGCACCGCGTAGCTTGTACCACATAGCATATACGCCACACAGCTTGCTCCACATAGTGCGCACATCAGCCTGCACCACCTAGCTGACACCACGTTGATTTCAGCACACAGCGTGCACACCCAGGCTGTCAAGCAGACCATCGCGACATCAGTATGAGGCATTCCTCTCGTGCCCCCTTGCTTCTGTGATCAGCCCGAGCCCGGACCTTCAACACTCACCCTTACGGTCAAGAATTTCGGATAGCGTGTCGTTCCGCCAGTTCTGGCCCACCAAGCTTCGGCGCGACACTGTATCCACTTCCGGGTCCCCCAGCGTCCGTGCACCGAGCCTTCCCCTTCCCGAGCCTCCCGCCCCGCGGCTCGGAGCGACACGCTGTCGGCTCGCGAAGTAGCGTGTCGCCGGGGCCGCCGTCGCGACACGCGAAGCAACAGCTCCCGACCGGTGTCCTCACGCGGGTGAGGCTCAAGCGCCGTAGTTCACCACCTACCAAACCACCCCAACCCAACCCGAAGGCCTCAATTTGCCCTCCATTTCCAGTGTGGGGGGGGTCGGGGAACGTTGAAAAAACACGTGGAACCCGTACCCCCGCCAACCCGAAATTCGAGTCAAATTCGGGTCTTCGGGTTGGGTTGGGGTGGTCTGGTAGGCAGTCAGTAGTTCTTAGCGGGCCAGGCCCGTGTGCTCACCGGACGAGGGCCCAGCGATCCGCTGGCCAGCGAGAGAGGCGGCTGCGGGACGGCCACCGCCCCCCGCCGGCCGACGCTTCGAGACCTCGGAGGCCCACAGGTTGGCGCCAACATCAACATCAACCTCGGCGGATCAGAGGAGGAACAGGTACCCTTACCTCTACCCTCTCCTCGTTTTCCCTTTTTGGGGCCTCCCCGGAGGCTCTCGTCATCACCGCTGGATTCGCCTCGAAATTCTGGTCAGAACGCACCCCGGGAGAGGTCCGGGGAGTAGCGGTATCGGTACCTTTTGGTTTCCCCAGCGGATGCCTCCTTCGAGGGAAGGTGATCCAGATGTCGATGACGTTGGTAATTCTAGGCCTCCCTGTTGGGGGCGGAGCAGATGTGGTCGGAGGATCGCGCCGCATCACCGATGCATCGGCGATGCGACTCGACGCCGGCATCGCGGATGCAAACTCGGAGGTCCAGAGGTTGGCGTCCTAGGAGCCTGCTGGGGGTCTGAGGTGGCCCAGCATCGGTTCCGGCCAGTAAAACCCCGATCATTGGATATGAGATTGCTGTGCTCGAAATTCAGTTTTCGAATCGGTCGCGACCGAAAAGATCGGTCGCTACCGATTTTGCTTCAAATTCCGGAATCGGTCGCGACCGATCTCCGAGTGCCGCTCGGTGATTACCGATCGCGACCGACAAACATGTGGCATGGGGAAGGGGGGCGTATACGGGGACAGATTCCAGGGGGAGTTGGCCTCGTCCTTCCCCTCTTGATGGACTTCCCGGCCGGGCCCCATCCAGTCCAGACCCCCTGGCCGCCTCCAACCACCACACCATACAGGCCTCGGAACAAATTAGCGAACATTCATGCCGCATTCATCTGTCAACGCCTCCCCCTCCCCCCAATGTTCAAAGTTGGCGGTGGGTCTGATGAGATGCACTTCGACCGCAGTCTCCCCCGCGCGTGCCAACATTGAGTTTGGGGGGAGGGGGGGTGTTCAGTAATTGCTTCCCTCTACCGTACCAGCATCGGCGGGCGCCTCCGCCGAGGGAAGGCGATCCCGATCACGAGGGTCAAGCGCAGACCTTTGGTTTGCCTCGGAGCGGTGCCTGGCCAATCTTCGCCGGTGGGCCCCGGGAGGAGCAGGAGGAGGAGGAGGAGGAGGAGGAGGAGGAGGAGGAGCAGGGCGGAGGAGGAGGAGGAGCAGGAGGAGGAGGAGGAGGAGGCGGAAGAGGAGGGAGGAGGAGGAGGAGGAGGAGGAGGAGGAGGAGGAGGAGGAGTAGGCGTAAGCCGACGCCTAAGGTCGCTACGTCATCTCGCGTAAGACCCGTTTTGGTCGACGCTCATATGTTTTTCATCCGGATATCCTGGATTGCTTCGCTCCGCGCGCTGCGCTGTGTCGTCCCGCAGCCGTGGAAGAAGCTGCTGCGTCCAGGGTGCTCCTGGCTTCCCCTCAGGTGCACCTTGCGCGCGGGTATTCAGGGTCAGGTTTCTTGCGAGGCTTCCCTGCGGCCGCGCCCGCACTGCACCACCACCACAACGTAGGACCGCCCTTACCCGATGGGGGCACCTTTCAATCCCCAAGATCTGGCGTTGCAAGGACCTTCTGCAACTTCGCAGAAGGTCACCGCTGGAGCCCCCGGACCTCCACCTTTCCGCGTCGCGTTTCGAGCCGGCCGGCCCGGAGCCCGCAGCCGGGCCGAAGCGCCCGTGGTGAAACCATGGCGTCGCCAGACCTTCAGGCCTTCGAGTTGAGGGAGCTCAAGCTCGAAGCCGTCACAAGCCGCGAGCTCTCGCACGGGGGGCCAAGAAGGGGCGGCCAATGGGCGCCCGAACGCCCAGAGCCGCGGGCCCCGGGCCCGTCGGTGCAGGCACAGCCTGCCCAGGTCGTTGGATGCAATGGGGGCCCATGCCAAGAAACACCCTGCGTGCCTCCAGGGTGCCCTGGGTCTCTTGGGTTTCGATGGTTTTGCCATGCAGAGCGTGACTCTCCCATAGACGTCCTGGGGTCTCAGGGTTGGGTTTCTTGTGGGAGCTCTCTTGTGGTCGGGCCCCACTGTACCAGATGTTTGTCGGTCGCGATCGTTCCGGCCACGCGCAGAGGGGGGGGGTAGGGGGGCGGGGGGAAGGCTTCTTGGAAGGGGGCTGCTCCTTAGAAGGCGCGGGCCTTCTCTGCACACGTAGGGCCGGGGCGCCGTCTAAGGAGCAGCCCCCATCTAAGAAGCCTTCCTTCCCCCCCCTCCCCTGCCCCCCTTGTGCGCGCCGCCAGTGCCCCAGATCATTGGATACCAGATGTTTGGCGGTCACGATCGGTAGCGACCAATCATCACGAGGAAAAATAAACATACAGACACAATGAATCGTCGATACCCAGGAAACATGGAAAAATATGGGAAGTGGGGGGAAGATATAAACCCAGAAAATATGTGAAAATATGGGGAATAGTTTTATTTGTGTGTATTTATTTGTGTGTACCAGGGCCCCTGCACAATCAGCAATCCAAAAATCGGTCGCGACCGGTGTTGAAGGACCTCGGTGACGGCCGATCCCGGACAATGTGCAGCAAAGTCGGTACAGCGGCCGACCTTGTCGGTCGCGATTGGGACATTCCAGCATCCACAGGTCATGGTGGGGTCAAGCAGTGGCGAAGCGTCCTGGTTCGCCTATAATTAGGCCTACCGAGCAATGTTCCAAGAACCGTTCGTGGTTTCCACGAAGTGCCCTTAGAATAGTTCTGGTTGGGACCGTCTTGTTTTATCACACCGTGTTCACGTTCCAAGAACATTGTGCTCGTTCTAAGAACACCTGTGGGTTCTAAGAACATTTCGTGGCAGGAGTATAGGAATGCCGGGGCGGTCGGCCCCTGCTCCACGGGTGAGAGTTTCCCCAGCGGTGTCAGACCTTGCGATCCCGGCGCTGCAGGCGTTCCACGCTGAGCAGTGCTCTTGCCCCGCCTCGGGCCGCAGGGCCATGGCAGATCGAGGCGGCTCGAGGCGTGCTGCAGAGAGATGGGGTCTGGGGCTCAAGCTGTGATGTCTTGCGGTGTTTGTCTGTGCAGCGTCGGATCCCGGGGAAGTCTGGGCGCGGGCGAGACAAGGCCGACAGCGAGAGCAGAGCAGCCACTGAGGCATCCTTGGGGCGCCAGGGCAAGAACGGGACACCCACAGGGCACGAGGGCGAGAACTCGAGCACATCGCAGCCACTGAGGTATCATAAGGCACCAACCCTGTGTAGGGCATCACCCTCAGGACGCTGGGACAGCAACGAGAGCTTCTCAACCGTTGAGGCATCATAGGGCGTCGGCCATAGCGCGCCACCTTTAGGGTAACAGGGCAAGAACGGGAGCATCGCAATAATGATTTCTGATTCCCTTTGGTACAAGTAAGAAGACCTCAGTGCAAACGCTTACCTTCTTCTCTTCCTCCTCTATGCCCTCCGGATTTCTACAGGGCCCCCCTCCAAAGGCGTCATTGGAGGTCCTGGGATCCTTCCCAGAGAGCCCCAGGCGTTTCAGGAGACCCAGAGATGAGCCCAAAACGATGATTCTCTTCCCCTCGTCCTCCCAGGGCCTATTCGGATCCGATGGATCTGATTCGATGTCGGCGTCTGTCGGCCCGATCCGATTCGCTTCCGAAATCGCGGCGATGCGGCGCCCCCAGGGGGCGGGGCGCGCCCGTGGGTCTGCGCAATCGCCGCCCAAGGCGCGGCGCCCACTCCCTGGCAGGGTCACCTGGGTGCCGATTACCCCAATGCCGACGGTAACCATGGAGCCGCCAGGGGAGGGGGCGCGATCCGGTGCGTCCCTATGCTTGCATGGGCGCTGTGGTGCATCCTTGCGCGGCCAATCCACATCGATTTCGACTCCGTGCCGATGCGGCCCGATCCGAAGTACACCCCGATTCGATCCTGTTTTCCGATTCGATGCGGACTGATCCTGTTTCCTTCAGGAGGGAACAAAAACACATACACACAATTAATCGTCGATGCCTTCGAACAGATGGGAAAATATGGGAAGGGGGGGAAGACAGGACCCCAGAACACATGGAAAACATGGGAAAGCATGTTTTTTGTGTGTACTTGTGTGTGTGCGTGTGTGTACGTGTGTGTGTGTGTGTGTGTGTGTGTGTGTGTGTGTGTTTGTGTGTGTGTGTGTGGATGTGTGTGGTGTGTGTGTGTGTGTGTGTCGGTGTGGGGGGGGGGTGTGGGGGGGTGGGTGGGTGTGGGCGATGGGTGTGTGTGTGTGGCGTGTGTGTGTGTGTGTTGTGTCGTGGTGCGTGTGTTGTGTGTGTGCGTGTGTGGTGTGTGTGTGTGTGCGTGCGGTGGTGTGTGTGTGTGTGTGTGCGGCGTGTGTGCGTGGTGTGTGTGTGGTGTGTGTGTGCGTGTGTGAGTGTGTGTGTGTGTGTGTTTGTGTGTGTGTGTGTGTCTGTGTCTGTCTGTGTGTGTGTGCGTGTGCGTGTGTGTGCGTGTGCGTGTGTGTGTGGTGTGTGCGTGTGTGCTTTGTGTGTGTGTTTTGTGTGTGTGTGTGTTGGTGTGTTTTGTTGTGTGTTGCTGTGTGTGTATCCGGGGCCCCTTTTCAGTCCTCTCCTCCTCTCTCCTCCTCCTCCTCCTCTCCTCCTATCCTGCTGCTCCTTCCTCCTCCTCCTCCTCTCCTCCTCCTCCATCCTCCTCCTCCTCCTCCGCCTCTCTCCTCTCCTCCCTCCTCCTCCCCTACCTCCTCTCCCTCCCACCCTCGCCCTCCTGCCCCCGTGGACGCCTCGCGCGGAGGGCCCCCCCCCCCCCGCGCCCGCAGGACGGCCAGGGAGGCGGCGGCGCGCACGCGGGGGGGGGCGGCGGCCGAGAGCGCCGGGAGCAGGCCGCAGGAGGCGCCCGGGCTCATGCCCACCGAGAAGGCCCCCCCCCCCGGGGGGTGCGCTGCCGCGGTCCTTTGTCCTTAGTTCGGGGGTGGACAGACCTCCTACCCTGACGCGTCGATTGAGGAATTGGCCGTTTGCGGTTCGCGGGAGGGCGTCGCGGCCGTCATTTTTTGCGGGTCCAGGTCTGTCGGTTTCGGTCCGAGGCCGTTTTCACTAAGGGAAGGTTTACTAAAGGGAGGTTTGTCCACCTCCGATTTGTCCTAAGTCGGGCCTGTCCCCCTACAGGGGGATTCGACGAAAGATAGAACAAATACCCAAAACATACCCCCAAAAGGTCAAACCATATACTCAAAAATGGTCCCCAGACTTTTTTTGGACTATTTTTGGAATTTTTTTTGGGGTATCTTTTATTCTTCGTCGAAAATCCCCCTATGGGGGCACAGGCCCGACATAATCCTTGTCCGGGGGGTCGGCGAGAACAACTACACATCTGTTCATGTCTAATTATTCGGAAGTTCTTTGATTTTTGTTGGGGGGCCAAGATCCTGTCATTGCTAATTGTTCCATCCTGGGCCTCCCAGGGGGCCAGGGACAAGTAGAAACGAGCACAAGTGGACATGAGCATGATTAGAAATGAACGGCGTGTACTCCAAATCCCCGATTAATCGTCCCCCAGGTTGGGTTTTTTAGGCGCCTTTTTTGTAGCTGAGGGGGTCCGGTGTATTAGGGCGCTTGCTTTGGATTGGAGCTTAGGGGCTCCGGTTTATTAAGGTGCCCTGTCGAAGAAGGGGGTCCGGAATGCTAGGTCGCATTTGGAGGGGGCTCCGGTTTTTCAGGGGGGGGCGATTCATAAGGGATTTGGAGTAGAGTAGCAGTACAGCAGAATACCGCCGTTTCGTAGAATGCCCACCAGGCACACTGGACAACGCTGCTGTGTTGAGAACCTCCGTGCCCCCCAATGTCAATGATGAAAACGGGGTTGCTTTGGCGGTGGAGTTTGGTGCGTTTTTGATGCCGATGCTTGCACTCCGACAACGGCCGCGAGCGCAACATTGAAATGGGCGGTCGGGTGCGGCACCGTCGCAGCAACATCTGGGTGGGCTTCTTTTACGCAAACAGCGGTAAGTCCTACTCAAAGCAATCCACGGTCACGTTCGTCGTCGAATTTCTCTAACTTCAGGGATACCCTGGGGCTTATCTAGGCCACCAGGGCCATCGGGGAATATAATGCTTCCGATAGGCACCTGCTGTCTGGCGGGTCTCTTATTTTTCGTGCCCGTTGTGTACCGATCCACGTTGCTTTTCCCTCCCCCCCTTTTCCTCCCCGGGAGGAATACAATTTGCGGAAGAGGGGGAGGGAGGAGGAAAGATGTGGACCTGTACAAATGTTCGTTTCTTAGGAGAAGGAGGGATGAGGGTGAGTTGGTTGAGGGATGGGATCGATCTATCAAGTTGTTCTGTTGCGTGCTTAAATTTTTCTCAGGGCCGCCAACAAGGGCCTCTGGAGGGCTCTGGGGACCTCGAGTGCCGTCCGTGGGGGCCCCCGGAGACCTCTAGGGACATCCTCGTTGCTGCTCACGTCGTCGGGAGGAAGTGGACGACGGACGAAACAAGTTTGGAACGGGCGGATGGCGAAGAAGGCTGGCGGAGGATGATCATTATGGCCCCAGACGCTTCAAATTGATTCCAATGTTGCCCCCAAAGACCACAATCTACATCAAGAGATGCTCCAAGCGGCCCCAAGAGGTACCCCAGATAGCGAGCATCAGGCGCAAACGGTAGAATCGATGATCTGTCATTAGAATTCGCCCATTCCGAACGCTTGGCAATTAACGGGCCCCGCGGCGTCCGCACACCAGACGAAGACATGCGCAGAACATCGCCAGAATGTTCCAGGAGGACCCCATGACGAGAGCCTCTGGAGAAGGCCAAGAGAGCCCCAGGCAGCTCGAGCAAATCAGAAGACGCGCCAAAACGGCCCAAGAGGTCGTCAGAATCTCCAGCCACAGCTTCGAGGAGGCTTCCAGCCCCCCAACTCGCCCCCCTAGCAGGCCCCAAGGCAGCCCTCAGACCCCCCAGGAAGAACCCCAGCACAGCCCTCAGACTCCTTTTGAAGACATTTCTGGAATGCTTCCTTTGTCTGCTCCAGGTTGCTCCCCCCCTGCACCTTTTTGAAGGGCGGCTTGCTTTCCCCACGGAGAAGAACTGACGCGACGACCACGCGACAGCCCACGGGGCAATCTGCGGGTAACCTGCGGGCAGCTCTTGGGCCAACCACGGGCCAACCATGGGACGATCACGCGACGACCACGCGACGACCTTTGGACAACCACGGGATAACCACGGGAGATTGGGACTCCTCCTCCTCTTCCTCCTCCTCCTCCTCCTCCTCCTCGTCCTCCTCCTCCTCCTCGTGAGGACCAACCCGTAGCCGTTTTGGTTCAAGGCGGAGTTTACTTCCCGTCCCGGCTCCAGATGCCCCAAGCCGAGTGGAAGGGCTGCCCTTTTCCTCGGGCCTGGCTGCCTGAGCCAGCTTCCCGTGGGTTCCTGGTGGAGCGCTCTACGAGTCTGCGGGCACGCCGTGCTCTCCTGGAGCAGCGTTCGGACGCACGTCCGACGGCGGCAGCGGAGGCGCGGGGGGACGTCCTCTTAGGCCATCGCCTCGCGACGTGGGCTTGCACGGCACGCGGCGAAACACGACCTGCACGCGCAGAATCGTGCGTCGGTGCGGGCGACGCGCGCCTCCTGGCGTGGTTCGCCACGCTGAGCAGCATGCTCGTGGCCGTGCTGGCGGTGTGCAAGGGCCAGCCTCCTCGCTGGCCACGCAGATCTTCCAGCGGTGCTGGCCCACTGCAGGAGCAACTCGAGGACCTCCAGAAGAGAGGTTCGACAAGCTCGCATGGCTGCGGCGGCGACTGGTGCCGGCGATCCTGCCGCTCAGCCCTGCGGTGAACACTTTCGAGCAGGCGAGGCTGATGGCATGGACATGGACGAACTCGATGGGGCCCACCGGGGATCGCTGCTCGAGGAGTCCGTGAACAAAACCGAGTTTAGTGAAAAGTTTGGAGGCGGCCTCTGGCGCGCTGGGACGCGACGAGGGCATCGGATTAACCTTGCGCTGCGGTCTCCCATATCTAGTTACGGAGTTCCTGCTCCACCACCGCCTCCTCCGTTGTGTCCCGATACCTCGTCGTCAGAGCCTGGCTAGGGCACCGGCGTGAGGGCCTACAGTGCTGCCCGTTGGCCCACCCTGCGCGACCGTTTGCGCGTCCTCGGCGAACATCCTTCTGACGCAGAGATCGGGGTTCTCCAGAAGCTCGAGGTGCAGAAAGCTAGTGCTGCAAGTGGTCTTTCCAGGAGGAGAAAAACACACAGACAATGAATCGTCGACTCCCAGGAAAATACGGGAAATGGGAGGGAAGACGAAAACCTAGAAAATATGGGAAAAGATGGAGAATCCTGTTATTTGTGTCTATTTATTCTCTTGCACAGGGTGTCTAGAGCTCCGACCACTTTATTTCGGCGTCGTCGCCCCCCCCCCTCCCCAGCTGCCCAGTGCTGGTGCTGGTGCTGGTGCTGGTGCTGGTGCTGGTGCCGCTGCTGGTGCTACTGGTGCTGGTCCTGGTGCTGGTGCTGGTGCCGCTGCTGGTGCTGGTGCTGCTGCTGGTGCTGCTGGTGCCGCTGCTGGTGCTGCTGGTGCTGCTGGCGCTGCTGCTGCTGCTCGTGCTGTTGCTGCTGGTGGTGGTGCTGCTGGTGGTGCTGCTGCTGGTGCTGGTGGTGCTGCTGCTGGTGCTACGGCTGCTGTTGCTGCTGTTGCTGGTGCTGCTGTTGCTGGTGGTGATGCTTCGGCGTCGCACCGCCCCCTCCGCCCCGACCACTTTATTTCGG
>CAUYUJ010016466.1:167500-198341 GCA_963575745.1 Prorocentrum cordatum | reverse complement strand
CCCACTCCACCATTTCTCGCCCCAAAACGACCTACGCCCCCCTCCATGCCCCCCACCTCGCCCCGACACCACCATCCCTAGGAGTCTCTGTTCTTGGGGCCCCCCACCCCACCATTTCTCGCCCAAAAACGACCTACGCCCCCCTCCATGCCCCCCACCTCGCCCCGACACCTTCATCCCTAAGAGTCTCTATTCTTGATGCCCCCCGCCCCACTAGTCTCGCCCAACAACGACCTACGCCCCCCTCCATGCCCCCCACCTCGCCCCGACACCCCCATCCCTAGGACTCTCTGTTCTTGTGACCCCCCACCCCATCATTTCTCGCACAAAAACGACCTACGCCCCCCTTCATGCCCCCACCTCGCCCCGACACCCCCCAGAAATGGAGTCTCTGTTCTTGGGACACCCCGCCCCATCATTTCTCGCCCAACAACGACCTACGCACCCCTCCATGCCCCCCACCTCGCCCCGACACCCCCACTCTACGATTTCTCGCCCAACCCCGGCATCCCCACCCCATGGAGCCTCTGTTCTTGGAACCCCCCACCCTACGATTTCTCGCCCAAAACCTACCGACGCTCCCCTCCTGGCCCCGGCATCCCCACGCCATGGAGCTTCTGTTCTTGGGACCCCGGGGCTCTACGATTTCTCGCCCCATACCTACCGACGCCCCCCTCCTGGCCCCGGCATCCCCGCCCCATGGAGCCCCTGTTCTGGGGACCCCCCCACCTGGCCACGGCATCCCCAGGCCTCTGGGCTCTGTTCTTGGGACCCCCGATCCCACAATTTCTCGCCCCAAATCGACCGATACCCGCCTCCATGCTCCCCACCTGGCCACGGCATCCCCAAGCCTCTGGGCTCTGTTCTCGGGACCCCCGACCCCGCGATTTCTCGCCCAAAATCGACCGACACCCCCCTGAATGCCCCCCACCTGGCCACGGCATCCCCAGGCATCTGGGCTCTGTTCTTGGCCCCCACCTGGCCAAGGCATCCCCAGGCCTCTGGGCTCTGTTCTTGGGACCCCCGACCCCGCGATCTCGCCCCAAATCGACCGATACCCCCCTCCATGCCCCCCATCTGGCCACGGCATCCCCAGGCTTCTGGAACACTGTTTTTGGCGGGTCCGACCCCGCGATTTTGTCACCACGCCTCGACCCACACCTCCCACCACGCCCCGGCACCCACCCACGAGCTTCTGTTTTTCTGCCCCCCACCCTACCATTTCGCGCTCAAAACTTACCGGGACCCCCCACCATGCCTCGACCCACACCCCCCAAACGGCCCCGGCACCTGGCCACGGCATCCCCAGGCCTCTGGGCTCTGTTCTTGGGACCCCCGACCCCACGATTTCTTGCCCCAAATCAGTCGTTACCCTCCTCCATGCCCATCTCGCCCCGACACCCCCATCCCTAGGAGTCTCTGTTCTTGGACCCCCCACCCCACCATTTCTCGCTCCAAAACGACCTGCGTCCCCCTCCATGCCCCCCACCTGGCCCCGACACCCCCATCCCTAAGAGCCTCTGTTCTTGGGACCCCCCACCCCACCATTTCTCGCCCAAAAACGACCTACGCCTTCCTCCATGCCCCCCTACCTCGCCCGGACACCCCCATCCCTAAGAGTCTCTGTTCTTGATACCCTCCGCCCCACCATTTCTCGCCCAAAAACGACGTACGCCCTCCTCCATACCCCCCACCTCGCCCCGACACCCCCATCCCTCTAGGAGTCTCTGTTCTTGAGGCCCCCCCCCCAGCCATTTCTCACTCAAAAAACACCAAGCCCCCCTCCGCCCCGACCACTTTATTTCGGCGTTGTGTCGACATGTGTCGCTATGTGTCGCTCCCCAGCACCCCGGCGCACCGCCCCCTCCGCCCCGACGACTTTATTTCGGCGTCGTCGTCGCCCCCCTCCCCCCCCCCCCCTCTCCCTCTCCTCAGCAGCCCAGCGCGCTGCCCCCTCCGCCGCGACCACTTTATTTCGGCGTCGTCGTCGCCCCCCCCGGTCCTTTTTCCCCGGCAGCCGAGCGCGCCGCCCTCTCGCCCCGACCACTTTATTTCGGCGTCGTCGTCGCCCTATTTCGGCGTTGTGTCGACATGTGTCCTTTTCCCCAGCAGCCCAGCGCGCCGCCCTCTCCGCCCCGACCACTTTATTTCGGCGTCGTCGTCGCCCTATTTCGGCGTTGTGTCGACATGTGTCGCTACGTGTCGCTCCCCAGCACCCCAGCGCACCGCCCCCTCCGCCCCGACGACTTTATTTCGGCGTCGTCGTCGCCCCCCCCCCTCTCCCTCTCCTCAGCAGCCCAGCGCGCTGCCCCCTCCGCCCCGACCACTTTATTTCGGCGTCGTCGTCGCATGTGTCGCTGTCCCCCCAGCCCCCGCGCGCCCTCCCGCCCCCCCACCTTTATTTCGTCGTCGTCGCCCCCCCCCCCCCCCCCTCTCCCCAGCAGCCCAGCGCGCCGCCCCCTTCGCCCCGACCATTTTATTCTCTTGCACAGCTGTGCTCTAGAGCTCGGACCTCTTTATTTTCGTTCGTTCGTCGTCGTCCCCGGCCCCTGGTCCGGTCCCGACCCTGGACCCAACCTCCCCCCCCCGTCCTGGCCTCAGCCCCCCTCGCCCCGCTGGCCCTGGCCCTGGACCCAGCTTCCCCCCCACCCGGCCCTGGCCCCAGTCCCCGTCGCCTTGGACTCTTTATTTTCGCTCGTCGTCGTCCCTGGTCCGGTCCTGGCCCTGGACCCAACCTCCCCCCTGGTCCTGGCCCCAGCTCCCCTCGCCCCGCTGGCCCAGGGCCTGGACCCAGCCTCCCCCCCGCCGGCCCTGTCCCCAGTCCCCCTCGCCCTGGACCCTTTATTTTCGTTTGTCGTTGTCCCTCTGGTCCCGGCCCTGGACCCAACCTCCCCACCTGGCCCTGGCCCCAGCCCCCGTCGCCCCGCTGACCCTGGCCCTGGACCCAGCCTCCCCCCCGGCCCTGGCCCCAGCCCACCTCGCCCTGGCAACCCTTTATTTTCGCTCGTCGTCGTCCCTGGCAGCTGGTCCGGTCCTGGCCCTGGACCCAACTCCCCCCCTTGCTGGACCCTTTGTTTTCGTTCGTCGTCCCTGGTCCGACTCTGGCCCTGGACCCAACCTCCCCACCTGGTCCTGGCCCCGTGGAGCCCCCCTCGCCCCGCTGGGTCCCTGGTCCGGTCCTGACCCTGGACCCAACCTCCCCCCCTGGTCCTGGCCCCAGCTCCCCTTGCCCCGCTTGCCCAGGGCTTGGAACCAGCCTCCCCCCCGGCCCTGTCCCCAGTTCCCCTCGCCCTGGACCCTTTATTTTCGTTTGTCGTCGTCCCTCTGGTCCTGGCCCTGGACCCTGCCTCCTCCCCTGGCCCTGGCCCCCCGCCCCCCTTGCCCCGCTGGCCCTGGCCCTGGACCCAGCCTCCCCCCCCCCGGCCCTGGCCCCAGTCCCCCTCGCCCTGGACCTTTTGTTATCTTGCGCAGCTGTGTTCTAGAGCTCGGACCTCTTTATTTTCGCTCGTCGTCGTCGTTCGTTCGTCGTTCGTCCTCCCCCCGGCGGCCACAAAAATAAACTCCTGGAGGAAGGAGGCGAAAGCCTCCTGTCTCTCGCGGCTCCTTAGTGCAAGAGCCAGGGCACGCGTGCCACTTGTTTGTGTGTCCCAGGGCCCCTTCATCTTTGGGAAATATGTTAGCCCCCGCCCTTCCTCCCGCGCGAGCGTGCCAGAGCGGGAGTTTTGCTGTTTTTGCCAGTGCCTCCTGGACCAACGATGGCCGGCGGGCCCTCCGGGAGCATGGCCCCAGGCCGTCTGGTGCATGCCATCACCAGCCTCGAACGTATCCCTATCCCTAAGATTGGCACGCTAAAAGGAGATGACAATCTTAGGGGTGCACCCTCAGAGACGGAGGAAATCCCTAAGATCGCCATCGTGATGAGGCGATGCCCAACATAGGGATAGGGATATGTTCCAGACTGGTAATGCCATTGCTGACGTCCCTGGTTGGCCTCCCCCCGGGCTTTCTTTCCGTTCGCCAGAAAAGTGGAACGGGCCCGCGCCCGATGAACATTCAGCCCTTGTGGCTCATAGTCGAGCGTCTTCCTCGGGGGCACCTACTCGATTCTGGTTGCCACTGGAACCTTGAGAGCCCAGTCCGGTCGAAGCGTCGGGGCTTGTCAGGCGCGCGTGGGCGACGACGAGTGCTTGCTTCCTGGTTAGTTCGAGCGCCCATCTTCCCCGCCGCCCTGTTGTTATCCATATGATGGCTG
Source organism: Prorocentrum cordatum (assembly GCA_963575745.1). NCBI lineage: Eukaryota > Dinophyceae > Prorocentrales > Prorocentraceae > Prorocentrum > Prorocentrum cordatum. Next base: position 194,089 of record CAUYUJ010016466.1, on the reverse strand, counting down.
ACAATGTCAGATGCAATCAGCTCACGCACTGGCCCCATCAGAAGCTGCCTAGTAGCCTCCCCGTAAGACCGACCCCCCCAGCCTCAGGACTGGAAGGGCGCGCGCTCGCCGGCGGAAGCCGCGCGCGCGTCTTGCTGCGGGAGCGGCATGGGAGCTCCGCGCTGTTGCCTGGCGTCAGTATGCCAGCACCTTCGTGCGTGAGCTCGGCTTCCTTGCCGGCGCTTAGGTCGAGTACAAATGGTTCGAGGGAGTTTTCGGCACTCAAGTGGGTCCCGATGTTCGTGTTTCCCACGGGCTCGGGGGCCCAAGCGCAGAATCGCGGGCGGATTTGGCCTCTCCCCAGCACCGGCCCAGAACCGTCGCAGCCTCGGCGAGGCCCTGGCGCGCTGCCGGCGATCCAGATCTCATCGACCAGTTGGAAGTCGAGCGACTTGGCCAGAATCTGCGTCTCCAGGTCAAGCAGTTCGCGGGCGCTCTCCGCGCCAGCGAAGGGCTCGGCGCGCGCGCGCTCCGAGGCCGCCGCGGCGCAGGCGCGAGCCGGGATTTCTCGCGGCGGCCTCCGCGCCGGCCGAGCCATCCCGCCGGCGCGGCGAGCGCCGGGCGTCGGCGCCCCCGCAGGGGGAGGGCGCGGCGGAGGCCGAGCGGAGCATCGACGGAAGGCACCGGAACAGGTCGGACGCACGGCCGGAGGAGGCGCTGGACCCAGACCCCCTCGGGTCATGAAAGAATCACGACGGGAGGTTTTTCGCCATTTTCGGCCTCCAGGGGCCCTCGCCGGGCCTCGGGGCCGTCAAAAAACGACTCAGGATGAAGAACCGGTCCCGGGAAATGGGTCCAGACCTCTGGGGGTCGCGTCATGAAAAAATCATGACGTCGGGGGTCTGGGGAGGGGGGCCAGAGCCACGCGCCACCTCGCTGAGCCTGGTGGCGGGCGGATGCCCGCGGTCTTCCAGGCCGGCCCTCGAGCGTGCAGCGGCAGCTCCCAAGCCCAGCTCCGGCGCGAGAAGGCGAGGGGCTGGCCGAGTCTCGACGCGCCTCCCGCGCTCAGCCTGCCCGCGACCACCTGCCGGGACCTTCGGCGGCCGAGACCGCCCGCGCCCCGCCGGTTCTGCGGCGTCGTACATCCCAGAGGTTCGACCGCATCCACCCAGAGAACGTCTCGGGTGTTGGTTCGGAGCCTTGGCCCAGCCCATCGAGTCCAAGGGCCTCTTCCCCAGACAACCAAACAATGATGTTGGCTCTTCTTCCCCTTGCTCAAGGAACCTGGCGGGGGTTCGCGTCCGATTCTGATTTGCGCGGGGCCCGTCCGCGCTTGGGGAGCGCTCGAGAGGTCCTCGCATGTAGGAGTTCAGCGCCAGGCGGCCACTCGAGCAATGAGCCTGTGGACCAGGTCGGAGCGCCGACGGCGCCGCGCGGCATGGCGCGGCGCGCGCTGAGGCGGCGCATCGCGGCCATCAGGTCACGGGGCGGGCGTCGCGCGGGACGGGCCAAAGTATTTATTGTTTTTTTGGCCTGACCCTTCTCGCGCAGAGGGCCCTCGAGCGCGGCGGCGACCCTGTCATTGTGAGAGCGACGTTAGACCGTCGGCGGGCCTCGCTTCGTTCGGTCAGGGGCCCAGCATGGGACTCGGCCCCCCCCCTCTCCTGCACCTCGGGCCGTCCAGCGGGGGGAATCTTCGACGATGTCTCAGGAGGGGAAAGAACACACAGACACAATTAATCGGCGATTCCCAGAAAATATAGGAATATATGGGAAGTGGGGGGGAAGACAAAAACTTAGAAAATATGTGAAAATATGGGGAATCTTTTTCTTTGTGTGTCCCAGTTCCCCTTCAATGTCATTGTTCGGGTTGGATCCCTGAGTATAGGCGCCTCCGATAAGTTCGCGCTCGCGAGCCCACGAGCCGCTGCCGGCCCGCATCGCATTTTTTTCGCGACGAGCGCGCGGTCGCGATCCGCGCTGGCAGGGTCGACGCCGTCGCCAGCAGCGCGCCTCTCGCTCAGGTGATCGGCCAGCTCTTAGGACGTCTTGCTGGCCATGTTATCAAAGGCGCAGAGTTTCTCGGCGCGAGTTTGGCCCTGGCCCAGAGACGCGGCGCGCGGCGCGCCCTTTGGAAGCGAAAAGGCCGCTTCGAGACCGCGCGCCGGCCCAAACGCAGAAATGCTCCAGCAGCCATGCGGCCTAGCGGCCCAGTGGGCGCGCCTTCACGGCGAATCAGGGGGCCACTTGCCCAGCGGCCCTACTCCCAGGGGAGAGGGGGGGTCCAATAGCACAGCGGTCAGGCGGTCCGCTGGGCAAGTGGGCCGTTTCCCTGGCGGGCCTGACCCAGGAGCAGACTGGCCGAGTTCTGATGGCGCGGCGGCCTCGTTGCCTCGCGGCCCAGAGGCGCAGCGGCGCGCGGATCCAGCGACCCAGTTGCGCCGGGATTACCAGTCCACCTCGCGTGATTTGGTGGCCTTGAAGACCCAGTGCGCCGACGGCCAAGTGGCCATGCGGATCAGTTCCCTAAGGGGGGCACGGGCACATCGGCCGAGTGATTCTCGACGCCCCACGGCCCCCAGGAATGCCGCGTGCGAGGCTTGCTGGGGTGGGGCCTTGACCGCGGCGGCATTGTGATTTACGGATGCATTGCGCATGTAGCATGTCGGAGTTGCGAGTCGAAGTTTGGGGAGGGCGCGTTGCGCGCGTGTTCTTGGTTCGAGCGTTATGGCATTGGTGCGAGGGCTTCGTGCGAAACTTTGGTCTCTGAGCATTTGTTCGAAAGTGTTGGCTGGGTTGGTTTCGCAATTTGGTCTTCTGCGAAATTGTCCCCGCCTGGTGGCGGGCGGAGATCAATGGCTCTCCAGGCCATGCCCCCCGTCGGATCTCAAGCTCTGGGTTCGCCTGGCCTGGAGAGACGCGTCTTCTGTTACGCTGTTGAGTTCTATTGCTCGGAGCCCTTTTCGTGCGTCGTGGACGTCGTTGTCCGAAGTCGTCCGCATCCTTGGCCATCTCGGACATCCTTCACCTCGTGTCCTCCGTGCCGGACCCGACAGGCTCGAATAGATCCCGAATGGGCTCCGAGAGACCAGACCCCAAGAGAGCCGCTGTAGAGACCACCAAGAAAGCTCAGGACGGCTCCAAAAGAGCTCCAGATGGCTCCGAGAAGGCCTCGGAGCAGCCAAGAAGCCCCAAGATGTCCCCAAGAGCTTCCCAAGGCTTCCAAGTGGCTCCAGCAAAGTCTGAATTGCAAGTGATGCTGGCCTTGGGTGCATCATTGCTAACGCAAGTTGCTATCGTTGACAGTACGCTTAAGCGGATCGTCGACGACTATCTGTTGGCAGCTGCGGTCGAAAGCGGCCTGGATGAGAAGGACGTGAGAGGAGGAGGTGCGAGGGGGAGACAGGAGGAAGGAGTTAGCCCAGAGACGTTGAGGGAGGGAGGGAGGGAGGGAGGATGCGGAGTGGAGGAGGACCTGCCCCGTCCACCTCCAATGCTGAGGCGCCGCCTTTAAAGAAAGGTAGCCCATCGACATGGTTGATGTCGTTTCAAAGACATTCACAAAGTTCTAGTCAGCTAATTGCGTTTTGCCAAATTACGCTTGACCGCCCAAGACATCCGCAGGAACTCCCGAGAGGCCCCAATCAGGTCCCACTGGGACTCCATGAAGCGCCGAAACACTGCTCATCATCCTCCGCACTCGTTCTTCTCAATTCGTCGTCGTCGTCCTCATATTTGTTCCCTCCTCCCTCCTCCACCTCTTCTGTCCTCCGTTTCCTCGCCCGCGCGACGAAGTCGACGACGACGACGACAACGACACCGACCACGTCGCCGACGGCGTTACCGACGACGATGCCCACGACGGTGTCGACGACGACGACAACGACAGCGACGATCATCGCGTCGACGGCTACTGCGACGACGACTGCCGATGCGGCGATGGCGAGGCGACGACGGCAGCGCGGCGGCGGATGGCGGCGAGCAGGCGCCGTTCTTGACCTCCTCGGTGCAACCGCTGATCCTCAGCCCCGACGGCGTGCGCACGGCGAGGTACGAGGTGACGCCAGAGGCGCGCGGGGCAGGACGAGGAGGAGGAGGAGGAGGAGGAGGAAAAGGAACTCGAGATCCTGGCATCGCACGTCTTGGCATCAGGCGTGTTCGCCCTGTTTCGGGCTCTGGGCCCATCACAGATCGATCCTGTTCGGAACATGCCCGCAGAAAGATGGGGTTCGAGGTTCCACTCGTGGTTTTTGGCAATGTTCAATTTGATTCGCGACGTCTGATCTCAGGAGGAGGAGGGATGGAACGAGGAAGGAGGGAGGAATAGTTGTTGGTGGAGAGAGGAGGAAAGGAGGACGATGAGGACGAGAAGGAGGAGAAAGAGGAGGAGGAGCAGGAGGAGGAGGAGGGGGGAGGAGGAGGGAGGAGGGAGGAGGGAGGAGAAGGAGGGAGGAGGAGCAGGAGGAGGAGGAGGAGGAGCGGAGGAGGAGGAGGAGGAGGAGGAGGAGGAGGAGGAGGAGGAGGAGGAGGGAGGAGGGAGGAGGGCGGAAGGCGGCGGCGACCTCAGCATCTGTCCACAGGACTGCTACTATCCATCGCTCCGCCTCTCAGGACCAAGCGGAGTACCCCCCCAAGGGAGGAGCGACGAGGATCGACGGAGCAGGCTGGGCAGCCGACCAGGCCCCAGCGATACCCGCGGGCTTATGCCCTTGCCGCCGTCGATGCCGCACACTACGAGGGTTCTGGCAGGACGGCCGCGCACCGGCGGAGGCCCTGCGCCAGAGGCGGCGCCGCCATGACCGCTCGTCTCTGGCGTCAAGTCGGGCACGTCCCTCTGCAGCAGGAAGCTCCAAAAGTAGTCCAGAAATAGTCCGGGGCCTATTTGTCGACCACGTTTGCATATATGTTCGAACATCGTTTGCATAATCTTTCTGTTCCGTCCAAAATCCGCCTGGAGGGGGACAGGCCCGATCTGATTCCCCAGACCCCCTCGAGTCATGAAAAAATCATGACGCGAGGTTTTTCGCTATTTTCGGCCTCTGGGGACCCTTATCGGCCCTCGGGACCGTCAAAAAACGTCTCGGGATGAAAAACTGGTCCCGGGGAATGGGTCTGGACTTGTGGGGGTCGCGTCATGAAAAAAATCATGACGTCGGGGGTCTGGGTCTGGCGCGAACATCACCTCCAGTGACGCGTCGTCGAGCCGGCACGCCGCGTGGCGGAGGCGCCCCCGTCCGACAGCCTCGTCGATCTGGAGACCCCGCTGCGCGGCGGCAGCGTCCCCGGGCCCGGGCACGCGCGCACGCTCGGGCTGAGCCGCGGCCCGCTGCTGCTGCTGCTGCTGCTGCTGCTGCTGCTGCTGCTGCTGCTGCTGCTGCTGCTGCTGCCGCTGCTTCTCTAGGGGAACGAACAGCGACGTAAACAGAAAAACTCGGAGGTCCGCGCGGATTTCTCGGATCCGCGCTGGGGCCCCCTGGCGGCGCCTCCAGCGCCGCCCCTGGCGCGCTCCGAGCGCCAGGGAGGGGGCACCAGCGCCGATCCGGGGGAGCGCGGTTTTTATGCTTGTGCCACTCTTCGTTCCCCTACTCTCACGGGCTCCCGCCCTGCGCTCTGGCCGCTGCCGTGCGCCGTCGTCGCCGCCCTTCCTGCTGTCCTCGCCCTTCGCCGCCGTGGAGACCCGGGGCGCACGGGCGAGGGCCCGGCACCACGCCCCCTGCCCGCCCGCGCGGCCGCCGGCGCCGGGCCGACGCCTCGAGGGGGGCGTCGCAGCCGGGGGCGCCTGCTGCGCCGCAGGGTGCCGCGCCTGCGCCCCGGAGCAGTCACGGTCACTGTGGCGGCCCGGAGCAGTCCCCCAGCGGCGCGCGGCGGGCGCTGTCCCGCGCGGGAGGTGGCACGCCGCGAGGCCGCCGGCGCCGCGCGCGCCGCCAGCGGAGGCCGCGAGGCCGCCTCGGCAGCGGCCGCGCCGCGAGGCCGCGAGGCCGCTGGCAGCGCGCGCCGCCAGGAGAGCGCCGCGGGCCGCCTCGGCAGCAGCGCGGGCTCCCGAGTAGCCGGCCATCGCTGCCCTGCCTCTCAGCCTCCACCTAATTACGGCCGGGGCTGCAGGCGGGCGGGGTCAGTGCAGGCGCGCGGCCTGCGGCGGATGGGGGGCGCGCGCGGCGGGGCCGGCGGCAGCGCTTGTTGCGCTATGCCGACTGAGGGGGGGAGGGAGGAGGGAGGAAGGGAAAGTTGAGGAGGGAGGAGGAGGGAGGAAGAGGGAGGAGGAGAAGAAGGGCGAGAAGATGAGGAGGAGGGAAGGAGGAAGAGAGGGAGGGAGAGAGGGAGGGAGGACGGGAGGGAGGGAGGGAGGGGAGGAGGAGGAGGAGGAGGGGGGCATTCGGGCTCCCAAGCCTCTCGAAGAAATCCGGCGGAGCAGTCTTGCGCCGTCTTCTGCGCCCAGGGGCCTCCAGGCGCGGGCCCCGGGGGGGGGGGCACCGAGCAGGACACGTTCGGGATGCTGGCAGGCCCCCCCGGGGGTCGGAGTCGGAGGGCCCGGGGCCCCCACGCACGGAGGATGCTAAGTTTTTGAGTCGGGCCTGTCCCTCTGCAGGGGGAATCTTCAAACATAGTCAAACAATCGTTTTGGGACGATTCGTTTTGGTATTGTTTGACTATGCTTGTGCAGTTGTTGCGTCTTTTGAATTTTTCGTCCAAAGTCCGCCTGTAGGGGGACATGCCCGACCTAATGCTGAGTCCATGCCCAGTCAGTCCATGCAGGGTCTCCGCACGGACTGCCTCCAGCTGGACTTAGCCTCTCCTGAGAGGAGGCCGAGTCCATGCAGAGCGAGTCCATACGAAGCGCTCGGTCTCCGTGTTGAGTTGCTCAGTCTGGACTCAGCCTCCCCCGACCCGCCCACGAAGCTTCACGACGTCGGGCGTCGGGGCGGATGTCAGGCAAGTCTAAAATGAAGACGGCCGCTCTCGCAGCGTCTGGGCCTCCCAAATGGGGTCCGAGCAGGTGGGGTCGGTGGATCGCCGCATTGCCGATGTGTCGGGAGTGCATCTCGATGCGCATCGCCGATGCATCGCCGAGATCGCCAGTGCATCCTGGATGCATTGGCGATGCGGCGCGGTCTCTGAAGGGCTCGCGGGTTTTTGGGGGCATCTTGCGTGTTGTTTCGGGGTATGATGGGCCCTATTTAGCCGTCTCGGAACTCGGGGGCGGTTGGGGGGTTCTCCTGAGCTTTCTTGGCGCCGTCTTGAGCCGTCTTGGATCCTGATGTTGCTGTCCTGGACTCTCTTGGAGGCTATACTGAGGCCTCCCAGTTGTGAGTAGCTCTTCGAGGTCTTCCTGGGCAGTCTTAGAACTCTTCTCATGCAAGCTTGAGGCCACGCGAGCCCACAAGCCGAACGCGACGAACGTTTGAAAACACCACCAGGATTCGACAATGTGGGCTGCCCATGACATTGCTTGGAATGTCTAGGAACCTGGTCCATTGGGGCCTCCTGGAGCCTCCCGAGGGCCTCCTGTGTCCTTTTGAGTGCTTCTTCGGGGTCTCTCGAGGGATGTTCGAGGGCCGCTGAGCGGGCCACAGATCACCGAGCGCGAGCAGCCGCAGAGCACCGACCGGTCGAACGACCGAGTGAAGCACGCAGCGGGAAGCGCATGGCACCAGCCAGAGAGAGGGAGAGCGCCGAGAGCGGGAGCGGCCGCGGAGCGCAGCCCTGGGGCAGCCGATCGCGGCACAGTGGGGCCAGTGCAGAGAGCGAGCATCTCTCGGGGGGAGGGGGAGGAGGAGGAGGAGGGAGGAGGGAGGAGGAGGAGGAAGGAGGAGGAGGAGGAGGAGGAGGAGGAGGAGGGAGGAGGGAGGAGGAGGAGGAGGAGGAGGAGGAGGGAGGAGGAGGAGGAGGAGGAGGAGGAGAGGAGGAGGAGGAGGAGGAGGAGGAGGAGGAAAGGAGGGGAGGAGGAGGAGGCGGAGGAGGAGGAGGAGGAGTAGGAGGAGGAGGAGGAGGAGGGGAGGAGGAGGAGGAGGAGGAGGAGGAGGAGGAGCGACGACGGCGACCTCGCCGACCTCGGCGGCGGCGGCGACGGCGACGGCGACGGCGACGGCGACGACGAAACACAGTCAAGCATTCCAGTAATATCATTGAACTCACCTTTTTGGGGGCCTCTTGGGATCCCCCCGGGCTGAAGGCTCGATGTATGGGTTGGTGTTCTCCCGCTCGGAAGCCTCTTGGGGCCCTCTTGCCCGATTCGATTGTCTTGAGGATCATACATGTTCGCATTTGGGGGCCGTATTGGGGCTCCTCTCTGAGCCCTCTAGAGCCTCTTGGGGCGTCTTGCGAGCTTCTGAGGCAGTTTTTAAGGTATATTGCGCCATCTCGTCGCGGCAATGGGTTGTTTCAGGGCCCTCTTAGAGCGAGCCGCGGTACTGGTGAGCTCGAGGTGTCTGAGTGGCAAGAAATCGAAGGGGAACGCTTCTCCCAACGAGGGGCGCTCCCCCCCAGGGGGAAATCTCACAACCGCCCCTGGCCCAGGGACAGGGGGGGGGGAGCGAGCTGCGACGGCGACGACGACGACGACTTAGGCGAGGGAGGCGTACCCATCGGTCGCTGTAAGTGAATGATGTTGGTCCCCCAGGTGCCAATCTGCTTGAGGAGACTGTTTTTTTTATGGGTCCTGCGGCAACTCGTGCTCTCGGGCCCCCCCCGCCCGCCCCCACCCCCGGATAGCCTCACCTCGTCGGTTGCGCAATTCCGAGGGGGGTACGCAGTACTGGCGCGCGCGGGTATCCAGTCGGGGCGCTGAAGAAGGAACCCTTTCCGTTGAGGAGGGGCTCCGTGCTCCTTGATTGTTTTACAGCTTGCCTTAGGTTTCCCTTCGATTCTCGATGGGAAATCGAAGTTCAACCTATGGAAAAAAGGGGCCTCGTTCCTTATCTAGGGTTCCTTAAAGTCAACGCCCCGACTGTACGTGGGGCTGCCCGAAGCCAAAAGCTTGGGCTATCGGCTGGCACCTCCCCCCTCCCTCCCCCCGCCGGATAGCCTGGGGCACCGCCGAACATCGATGAGCTGTCTCCAGGCGCCTCCCCGCTTCCATTCCGTCCAGCAGTGTCCCCTTTTCCCTCCTCCCCATACAGGCTTCGGAACAAATTAGCGAACACTCATGCCAAATTCATCTGTCAACGCCTCCCCCCCAATGTTCAAAGTTGGCGGTGGGTCTGATGAGGTGCACTTCGACCGCAGTGTTTTCCGCGCGTGCCAACATTGAGTTGGGGGGAGGGGGGTTGTTCAGTAATTGTTTCCCTCCTCCCCATAGGGGGGCGGGTGGAGGCCGAATCTGGCTCCGACGCCTTTTTACGTGTCCAGTTCCTGCCTGCATCCTCCGCCTGTGGGCACTTTGGAGGCGCGCGCGCATCGAGGTCCCAGCAGCGCTTCCCCGGGGGGTGCTGTCAGAACTGCCCCTCTCCAAGAAGGCCCCCACGGCCTCCAGAGCACCCCCCCACGAGGCGCCGACAGGCGACCGGCGGGAGGCCACGCAGCCGGTGGGAGGCCGACCGAAGGAGGGCACGAACCTGCCGATCCTCTCCCGCTCCAGCATTGGGCATCTCGGCGGACGCGAAGCCCAGACGGAGTCAGTCCACACGGAGTGCTCGGTATATCCAGCAGGGCTTGCAGTCGACGCGCGCCAGCAAAGACGCGTAATTGCCTTCACCTGGGGCGCCCTCGTGTCGTGGCCGTTGCCTCTGCGGCCCGTCTTTTGCCGCTTTCTCGTCCCTGGGGGTCTGGCCGCCCGCCGCCCAAAGAAAGATCCCCACTTCGGCCTCCAGGGGCCCTGCGTCCTTGGCCCCCGTCCTGGACACACCTCTCGACGGCACCCGTGGGAAGCCATGCCAAGAAGCACCCTGCTCGTCTCCAGGGTGCCCTGGGATTCTTGGGCCTCGACGGCTTCGCCGCGGGCAGCGTGGCGCTCCCGCGCCGGACATCGGTGGACGCCCTGGGGCCTCGGGGTGGAGCCTCTTGTGGGAGTCTCCTCTGGTCTCTCTCGTGGAAGTTTCTCCTGTGGTCGCGCTCCGCCTGGCACTCCGCCTGGACGTGGCCTCTCCTGCGCAGCGCGGTGCGCCGCGCCTCGCAAAACGACGCGAAGATCGGGACAAAATCGGATCGGGATAACTCGAAATCTCTGAGAATCGGCGGGTCTGGAGGATGTATTGGGCGCCGCGGCCGCTCCAGAGCGTTCCGCAACGCTCTGAGAGCGCTCCGGAACGCTCTGGAGCGATTTATCCCGATCCTAGCCCTGTTTTACCTCGGGCTCGCGTTCTCGCATGGGTACCACGCGAAGCAAGACAGTCGATGTTATGATGTTTCGCACAGCGCAAGGAGTTCAGGGCCCTCCTCATCCTCGTTCACCCCCCGATCCTAGCCCTGTTTTACGTCGGGCTCGGGCCCCCGCCCGGGGGCAGGCCGCGCGCCGCCGCGGCGGGCGGGCGGGCCGCGCCCAGCGGGCGGGGCGCCGCGGGCGGCGGGCCTGCGCGCCGGGGGGGCCTCCCCGCGGCGATGGCGGCGGAGGCGCGGAGGCCGTCGCCGGAGCCTTCGAAGGCGGCAGGGCGCGACGCGACAGCCGCCCCCGCCGCGGCCTCGGCAGGCCCCGCCTCGAGATGCAGCACGCGCCATGCTCGAGACGACGGCCGTGGGAAATACGCTGCGTGCCTCTAGGCCTCTCAGATGGGGTCGGAGCAGATGTGGTCGAAGCATCGCGCCGCATCGCCGATGCGTCAGCGATGCCGCTCGATTCGGAGTCCGACTTTCGCCACGTCAATGGCACCAAGGCATCGCCGGTGCATCGCCAGTGCATCGCCGATGCATCGCCGATACATCGGCGATACATCGGCGATGTATTGGCGACGCGGCGCGATACTTCGACCCCATCTACTACGACCCCATCTAGGAGGCCTCTAGTGCCGGCTCAACGTGTTGGGCCCAGGTTGGGACGAGCGGGTCGCGTCGGACTTGCGTTATCAGTCCACGCGTTGAGCTCCGTATCAGCACGCTGCATGCTGCGTGCTGCGTATCGGGGCAGCTAAGACTGGCACCCACACCTATATCGTCATCACCATCATCATCCTCATACTCCTTCTTCTCATCATCATATGTTTCTTCATCATCGTACCATCGCCACCATCATCATCACCACCACCATGATCACCATCATCATCAGCAGCATCATCCATCGTCATCATCAGGAACCTCAGCATCATCATCATCATCATCAGCATCACCATCAGTATCATCATGATCGCCAACATCATCAGCAGCAGCCTCGTTATCATGATCATCATCATTATCATCATCATCATCATCAACCGCAGCATCATCATCACCATCACCACCAGCATCATCACCATCATATTCATCGTCATTAGCATCATCTTCACCATCATCATCACCACCACCATCACCATGACCATCATCAGAATCATCATCATCATCATCATCATCATCAGCATGTGCATCTTCATCATCATCATGTTCATCCTCATCTTCATCCTCATCATCAACCTCATCATCAACCTTATCATCATCACCATCAGCAACAGCATCAGCATCATCATCACAATCATCATAATCATAATAGTAATCATCATCATCACCATCATCATCATCATCATCATCATCATCAAACAATCATCATCATCATCATCAGCATCATCATCATCATCATCATCATCATCATCATCATCATCATCACTATCATTTGCTGGAGCCGCCCGAGGCGGCAGTCATGAGCCGTGGAGCCGCCTGGGGATCTGAGGTGGCCAAGCGCTGGTTCTGGCCGTGACAGTAGGAAGGGGGGGGGGCAGGTTCAAGGTCATGGGCTCGGGATAGTTTCTTGCCCCGTTTCGCTCTCATGGGGCCGTTTTCGGGCTTTGGGACCGTCAAAAACGGATCCAGGGTGAAACCTGCACCAGGTGGACCCCAGGAGGGGTTTGGGGACCGATTTTGAGCGCATGTCCTTCTTGACAGATTTTCTCGGGGCCCTTTCCAGTTCAGATCCCTTGGCTGCCTCCACTATGAGCCGACAGCTAGCACCCATACCTAGACAGTGAGGAACTTTGGCTCAGCGTGTCGCTCCGCCGGTTCTGACCCACCACGCTTCGGCGCGACGCGCTATGCACGTCCCAGCCCCCAAGCGTCAGCGTCACGAGTTTATCCTAGCCTCCCGCCCCGTGGAGCGGAGCGACGCGCTATCCGCTCGCGAGGCATAGCGTGTCGCCGCGACAGCTGTAGCGACATGCCGAGCAAAGATTCTTGACCGTGCGTCCTCCAGATTTGACAGGGTGGGCTTTTGGAGGGAATACGGACGCGCGTCAATCGGCTGGGCGTCCCCTCTCGAACAGGGTCCCCCCTCCCAGAAGCCCCGACATCATGATTTTACCATAATCTCGGCCCCGAGAGGTCTCGACCCATTCCCCGGGACCGGCTTCTCATCCCGAGTCGTTTTTTGACGGCCCCGAGGCCTAGTAATGGTCCCCAGAGGCCGAAAATAGTGTATACTTGTCCGCCGTGACTTTTCCATGACTCGAGGCGGTCTGGTCTCGGCGTCCGTCAGCCCGCGCCCATACCTAGAGCGCAGCCCTCAAATCGCGAGGCGCCAGATAGCCCATCCTAGAAGGTATGGGTGTCTGTTGCCCACTCGTCAGGCGGGCCGCAGGGCATCGGAGGCGCTCGCGAGGAGGAAAGGGCACCGATGCCGCTACACCTCTCGGTTTCGCCATCTTGGGCTTTGGGGGAGGCCCTCGTCGCCACCCCTGTTCGTTGGATATTGGAATTCGCCGGTTGCGACCGGCGAGATCGGTCGCTATCGATCGTATTTCAAGTTCTTGGATCGGTTGCGACCGATTCGTTTCCAACATCGGTCGCGACCGACCTGTCGCGTCTGATTTGGAGTGCCGATCGGTTGCTGCCGATCACGACCGAACGAAAAACTGGTATCCAATGATCTGGGGTCGGTTTCGCCATCTTGGGCCTCCTGGGGGAGGCCCTCGTCGCCACGGCTGGATGCGCCTCGAAATGCTGGTCAGAACGCACCCTGGGAGAGGTCCGGGGGGTGGCGGTCTCGGCACCTCTTCGTCTTCCCAGGCGCGCTCGCGCAGCGGTTCGCATGCGCCAGTCGCGACGTTCTGCCAGAACAGCTGGGACAACCTCCTCGAGCGGTTATAGGGGAACAAACAATGACATAAACATAACAACTCGGAGTTCCACGCGGATTTCTCGGATCGGCGCCGGACCCCCTCCCTGGCGCGCGGAGCGCGCCAGTGGCGGCGCCGGAGGCGCCGCCAGGGATGTCCAGCGCGGATCCGAGAAATCTGCCCGGACCTCCGAGTTGTTATGCTTCTGTCATTGTGCGTTCCCTTTAGGCTAGCCGACCGCGAGAAGCTGACCACGGCCAGCGTCAGGGTGACGAGAGTCGACAACGACCGCACCCGGCTGCTGAAGGAGGTCCTCAATTGCGCGGCCAAGGCCATGCTGGGCTCGCGGAGGTCTCGGGTCGGGCGAGGGAGGGGGAGGTATAGGATTCTTATTCTCATACGCACCTCTCCGAGGGAGTAGAGCTCAGAGGCGATTAATGCGCACGCGTCCGCGATTTTTCTGGGCGTTTCGCTCGGGACATCCTCGAAATTCTGAAAATCGGTGGCACCCCTCACGCAGATCGTGACGTCAGGGTCCAAAAACACATTGGAATTTCAACATTTTAACAGAAAACCTTCAAAAACACATTGTAATTTCAATAATTGTAACCCCGATTCTCAGGGAATGGCGGTTTCGCTTGAAAAATCCTTCCAAAATCGAGCCCCAGACCCCGCCTCGGAGCCTCCTGGGGGCCTCCTGGAACCTCCTGGGGCCTCCTGGGGCTTTCTGAACCTTCTGGCACCCCAGACCCCGCCTCGGAGCCTCCTGGGGGTCTCCTGAAACCTCCTGGGGCCTCCTGGGGCCTCCTGCGGCCTCCTGGAGCCTCTTGGGGCCTCCTGAAGCCTCCTGGGGTCTCCTGGGGCCTCCTGAGGCCGCCTGGGGCTTCCTGGGGCCTCCTGGGGCTTCAGAACTACATGCACACAGAGACACAAATCACGCCCAACACATCACACGCTAGACAAACATAACACACACACACACAACACCTACAACACACAAAAAGCACGCACCACACAAAGCATACATCACACACACACGCGCACAACACTCACAATCCTGGGGCCTCCTGGAGCCTCTTCTGATATCCAAGTCGGGCCTCCTGAGGCTTCCTGGGGGGTCCTGGTACACACATCGCAAGGTGTGGCAACCCCACTTGCGCTCGAGTGCGACTTCGATGTTGCATTTTACTCCTGCTTCAAACGCCCCTTCAGTTTTTTGTATGAGCCTGGGCACACACGTGCCACTTGTATATCCCCTCCTTCCTATACAGGAAGGAGGGGGAGATAGGACTCCTAGGAAGGAGGAGGGTACAGGAATCCTTCCTATATCCACCCCCTTCCTATATATAGTACGAAGGAGGGGGAGATAGGACTCCTGTGTCCCCCTCCTTCCTATATCCCCCTCTTTCCTATACAGTCGGGGCCCTGAAGAAGGAACCCTTTTCGTTGGGGAGGGGCTCCGCGTTCCTTAAGTGTTTCACAGCTTGCCTCAGGTTTTCCTTATGTTTCCGATCGGAAATCGAAGTCTAACTTATGGCAAAAAGGTGTTTCGTTTCTGCTTTAGGCTTCCTTAGGTCAACGCCCCGACTGTAGTAGGAAGGATTCCTATATGTCCCCCACCCCCCTCTTTCTAGAACAGGAAGGGGGGGTGGGATGCGCACGACATCTGCTGCACGCAGCCGGTGTCGGCTCCGCCGCCGAGCACAGGCCTCGACGCCCGGGGGAGAGCTCGGCCGCGCGGGCAGCTTCGCAGACACCCCTCCCCCCTCTACAGTCGGGGCGCTGAGGAAGGAACCCTTTTCGTTGGGGAGGGGCTCGGTGTTCCTTAGTTGTTTTGCAGTTCGCCTTGGGTTTTGCTTGGGGCTTCGATGGGAAATCAGAGTTTAAATTGTGGGAGAAAGGGGCCTCGTTCCTTATTTAGGGTTCCTTAGGTCAAGGCCCTGACGGTACGACTTTTAGGTCGGGCATGCCCCTCCTCGGGAGGAATCTTCAAGAACGGTGGAAGCATAGTCCGGCGACGACTCGTCGTGCCTTTTGCAGTGCGGGTTGGTCATTTTCGGTAGATTTCCAATTCCTCTTCCGGAATCCGCATGTAGATGCCCGGCCTAATACCACAGTGAGGACGCGCATCAAGAGACCAGGTGCTCTTCGCCAGGGGGCCCTGGGTTTCTTCGCTCCGCGCGCTGCACTGTGGCCTCCCGCGGCCGCTGAAGAAGCTGCTGCGTTCCGGGTGCCCTGGACTTCCCCCCCACTTGCCTCCCCCGCCTGCGGGTGTCAGGGCTGGGTCTCCTGCGAGGGTTTCTTGCGGCCGCGCCAAGACTTTACCAGCCTGGAACATATCCCCATCCCTATGCTGGGCACCTCCTCATCACGATGCCAATATTAGGGATTCCCTGCTTTTTTGAGGGCGAGTCCCTAAGATTGTCGTCGCCTTTTGGCGTGTCAATCTTGGGGATTGGGATACGTTCGAGGCTGGTAAGGCTGTACAGTTGGGGCGCTGAAAAAGGAACCCTTTTCGTTGGGGAGGGGCTCGGTGTTCCTTGATTGTTCCACACCTTGCCCTTGGAAGGTCGAAGTTTGACTTATGGAAACAGGGGCCTCGTTCCTTATTTAGGGTTTCTTAGGGCGAATCCCTAAGATTGTCATCGCCTTTTGGCGTGCCAATCTTGGGGATAGGGATGCGTTCGAGGCTGGTAAGGACTGGCGCTGAAGCAGGAACCCTTTTCGCTGGGGAGGGGCTCGGTGTTCCTTGATTGTTTCAAAGTTAGCCTCGGGTTTTCCTGAGGGAAAAATGGGCCTCGTTCCTTATTTAGGGTTTCTTAGGGCGAATCCCTAAGATTGTCATCGTGGCGTGCCCTAGGGATTTGGCTGGTTGCCAATCTTGGGGATAGGGATGCGTTCGAGGCTGGTAAGGACTGGCGCTGAAGCAGGAACCCTTTTCGCTGGGGAGGGGCTCGGTGTTCCTTGATTGTTTCAAAGATTGCCTCGGGTTTTCCTGAGGTTTTCCATAGGACATCGAGGTTGAACTTATGGGAAAAAGGGGCCTCGTTCCTTATTTAGGGTTTCTTAGGGCGAATCCCTAAGATTGTCATCGCCTTTTGGCGTGCCAATCTTGGGGATAGGGATACGTTCGAGGCTGGTAAGGACTGGCGCCGAAGCAGGAACCCTTTTCGCTGGGGAGGGGCTCGGTGCTCCTTGATTGTTTCAAAGTTTGCCTCGGGTTTTCCTGAGGTTTTCCATAGGACATCGAGGTTGAATTTATTGGGAAAAAGGGGCCTCGTTCCTTATTTAGGGTTCCTTAGGTCAGCGCCCCGACTGTAGGAGGAGGAGGAGGAGGAGGAGAAGGAGGAGGAGGAGGAGGAGGAGGAGGAGGGGAGGAGGAGGAGGAGGAGGAGGGAGGAGGAGGAGGAGGAGGAGGAGGAGGAGGAGGAGGAGGAGGATTGTATTCCCCCCCCCTCTCTCGTCGGCCCCGAGGTCCGTGACGACGGCCGCCGTGATGCCCGGCGCCGCGGAGCACCCGGGCGCGGGGCGACGCCCTGCAGGGCGTGCACAAGGTCCAGGAGGAGGAGGAGGAGGAGGAGGAGGAGGAGGAGGAGGAGGAGGAGGAGGAGGAGGAGGAGAGGAGGAGGAGGAGGAGGAGGAGGAGGAGGAGGAGGAGAGGAGGAGGAGGAGGAGGAGGAGGAGGAGGAGGAGGAGGAGGAGGAGGAGGAGGGGGAGGAGGGGGAGGAGGAGGAAGACGAAGAGGAGGAGGAGGAGGAGGAGGAGGAGGAGGAGGAGGAGGGCCCCCCTCCTCCAACTTATGGTGGTGGTGGTGGTGGAAAACACGCCCATCAAGAGTTCGCCGGAGCTCGGGCTAAGTCGGGCATGTCTCGGGGTGGCTCACACGGGGGTCCAGCGACAGGGGGGTTGGTATAACAGCTTTGGTTCGACATGCATTTGCGGGGTTGCAGTAGAGTTGGGGTGTGCAAGACATTCCAGTGCGCAAACGTATCGCCGGGCTTTCGCGCGCAATACCTCAGCTGCAATGCAGTACAATGCAAGTCTCTGGCGCAATACATGTGCAAGACAATTGCCCCAAAATTGATTCCACCACCCCCTTTCAGCTGGACCCCCTTTTGGGTCACAAGGAATGTCCCACTACAGGAGGAATATCAAAAATTATCCCGGCAAAGCAACCGGGCAGCGATGTGTAGGAGCATATCTGGAAGCATTCCCCTTAAGATTCAGATGAGAACCCAGTTGTAGAATTCTGCTGTTCTCGCAGTCGTAGTCGCATTCGCGATGACAGTCGCAGAGGCAACGGCAGTCGCAGTCACAGCCTCAGCCTAAGTCTGCCTCAGCCTCAGCCTCAGCCTCAGCCTCAGCCTCAGCCTCAGCCTGCTTCAGCCTCAGCCTCAGTCTGCCTTCAGCCTCGGCCTCAGCCTCAGCCTCAGCCTCAGCCTCAGCCTGCCTCAGCCTCAGCCTCAGCCTCAGCCTCAGCCTGCCTCAGCCTCAGCCTCAGCCTGCCTCAGCCCATCAGCCTGCCTCAGCCTCAGCCTCAGCCTCAGCCTCAGCCTGCATCAGCCTCAGCCTCAGCCTCAGCCTGCCTCAGCTCAGCCTCAGCCTCAGCCTCAGCCTGCCTCAGCCTCAGCCTCAGCCTGCTTCAGCCTCAGCCTCAGTCTGCCTCAGCCTCGGCCTCAGCCTCAGCCTGCCTCAGCCTCAGCCTGCATCAGCCTCAGCCTCAGCCTCAGCCTGCCTCAGCATCAGCCTGCCTCAGCCTCAGCCTGCCTCAGCCTCAGCCTCAGCCTGCTTCAGCCTCAGCCTCAGTCTGCCTTCAGCCTCGGCCTCAGCCTCAGCCTGCCTCAGCCTCAGCCTGCATCAGCCTCAGCCTCAGCCTCAGCCTGCCTCAGCATCAGCCTGCCTCAGCCTCAGCCTCAGCCTGCCTCAGCATCAGCCTCGGCCTCAGCCTCAGCCTCAGCCTGCCTCAGCCTCAGCCTCTGCCTCAGCCTGCCTCAGCCTCAGCCTCAGCCTGCTTCAGCCTCAGCCTCAGTCTGCCGTCAGCCTCGGCCTCAGCCTCAGCCTGCCTCAGCCTCAGCCTGCATCAGCCTCAGCCTCAGCCTGCCTCAGCATCAGCCTGCCTCAGCCTCAGCCTCAGCCTGCCTCAGCCTCAGCCTCAGCCTGCTTCAGCCTCGGCCTCAGCCTCGGCCTCAGCCTCCGCCTGCCTCAGCCTCAGCCTGCATCAGCCTCAGCCTCAGCCTCAGCCTGCCTCAGCATCAGCCTGCCTCAGCCTCAGCCTCAGCCTGCCTCAGCCTCAGCCTCAGCCTGCTTCAGCCTCAGCCTCAGTCTGCCTCAGCCTCGGCCTCAGCCTCAGCCTGCCTCAGCCTCAGCCTGCATCAGCCTCAGCCTCAGCCTCAGCCTGCCTCAGCCTCAGCCTGCCTCAGCCTCAGCCTGCCTCAGCCTCAGCCTCAGCCTGCTTCAGCCTCAGCCTCAGTCTGCCTTCAGCCTCGGCCTCAGCCTCAGCCTGCCTCAGCCTCAGCCTGCATCAGCCTCAGCCTCAGCCTCAGCCTGCCTCAGCATCAGCCTGCCTCAGCCTCAGCCTCAGCCTGCCTCAGCCTCAGCCTCAGCCTGCTTCAGCCTCAGCCTCAGTCTGCCTTCAGCCTCGGCCTCAGCCTCAGCCTGCCTCAGCCTCAGCCTGCATCAGCCTCAGCCTCAGCCTCAGCCTGCCTCAGCATCAGCCTGCCTCAGCCTCAGCCTCAGCCTGCCTCAGCCTCAGCCTCAGCCTGCTTCAGCCTCAGCCTCAGTCTGCCTTCAGCCTCGGCCTCAGCCTCAGCCTGCCTCAGCCTCAGCCTGCATCAGCCTCAGCCTCAGCCTCAGCCTGCCTCAGCATCAGCCTGCCTCAGCCTCAGCCTCAGCCTGCCTCAGCCTCAGCCTCAGCCTGCTTCAGCTTCAGCCTCAGTCGGCCTTCAGCCTCGGCCTCGGCCTCAGCCTGCCTCAGCCTCAGCCTGCCTCAGCCTGCATCAGCCTGCCTCAGCATTCAAAATGTGGCCCCGGAATTGAATTCTGGAAACTCGAAGAACACGAAGTGGCCTACAGCTGGCCCCGGGCATTCAAAATCATGCCCGGGAATGGCGTTCTGGGAAGTCGAAGAGCACGAAGTGGCCTACAGCTGGCTCTGGGCATTCAAAATGTGGCCCGGGAGTGGAGTTCTGGGAACTCGAAGAGCACGAAGTGGCCTACAGTTGGCTCCGGGCGTTCAAAATGTGGCCCGGGAATGGAGTTCTGGGAAAGCTCAGAGCACGAGGTGGCCTACAGTTGGCTCCGGGCATTCAAAATGTGGCCCGGGAATGGAGTTCTGGGAAGTCGAAGACACGAAGTGGCTTACAGTTGGCTCCGGGCATTCAAAATGTGCCCGGGAATGGAGTTCTGGGAAGTCGAAGAGCACGAAGTGGCCTACAGTTGGCTCCGGGCATTCAGAATGTGGCCCGGGAATGGAGTTCTGGGAGGTCGAAGAGCACCAAGTGTGTGACTGTTTGCGAAAAACGAGTTCGGACACGAGTTCGGACACAGCTCCCCGGATGCCGCCCAGACCCCCCTGTGGAGTCATCTGCTGTTCTCTTTTGACACCACTAGAAACCTATCAGTCTTCGCTGTTAGGTAAATAGTTTAAGACATAGTCTGGGCACGATCTTCCTTCTATTTTTGACTATGTCTGAGTATGTTTTGACTACTTGTCGTTGTTCCTCCACAACCCGCCTGTAGGAGGACATGCCCGACCTGAAGCTCGGGCTTGCTCACACGTGTTGCCGGGCCCGTCCCGTCTCGGCGTCCCAGCTTTCGCCGGAGGCTTGCCGCGCGGGAGGTCGCGCCGCCGAATCCGAATGTCAGGCTGGGCCTCGCAGTTCTCCTGGCGGCCCGCGCCGGGCCTGCTCGGGCCTACTCGACCTGGTCGGGCCCCCCCCCTTTGCCAGCCCCAGCTGCCCTCAGCAGGCCTCTCGAGCTGCCTGGGGCGGTTTCAGCGCCCCGGCCCCGCCTCTGGCGGCGCCCCTGGGTCAGGAGGGGAAAAAGCACACAGACACAATGAATCGTCCATCCCCAGAAAAGATGGGAAAATATGGAGGTGGGGGGGAAGACGAAAATCCAGAAAATATGGGAAAATATGGGGAATGCTTTTATTTGTGTGTATTCATTTGTGTGTCCTGGGGCCCCTTTGTTGGGGCGCTCCGCGCCCCAGCGTGGGGGCTGCGGAGAGATCGCCCCAGACCACTCCCGGGGGGGGCCCGCTGTGGCCGCCGGGGGCTCCTCGGCGGGCCCGCCGATGCCAGCCGGGGCTGCCTGGCGGGGCCGCCTGCGCGCCACGGGCGGCCATCCCGAGGGGCCGTCTCGTAACTTTCCTGACGGGCCCGCCATCGGGGAGCAACCACCTGCAACCCCAGACCCCCTCGGGTCCTGAAAAAAACACGACGCGAGGCTTTTCGCTATTTTCGGCCTCTGGGGGCTCTCGCCGGGCCTCGGGACCGTCAAAAAACGACTCGGGATGAAAAACCGGTCCCAGGGAATGGGTCCAGAGTTCTGGGGGTCGCGTCATGAAAAAATCGTGACGCCGGAGGTCTGGGACCCTCGTGAAAATGAACCTCAAACATGTCTGGCGTGGTGGAGCTGCTTGTCGGAAGATCTGGGGCCGAGTGTCGATGAGTGCGGGGTGCCTGCATGCGCCGCCCCTCCAATGTCGGTCGACGTCGAACTTTCGAGTCGACTTCGGTCAGACTATCCTTGCCCTCGCCCCGACATGGAAGGGGCGGCGTGTCGACATCGAGGGGCGCGCCGAAATCGAAATGATGTGCCAGCAACTCTTGAGGTTCATTTTGACGAGGGTAGTGGTACACATGAGTTGCCGGAGGTCCGCGCTAATCTCTTGCGTCGGCGCTGGACCCCCTCATCGGAGCGCTCCAGGGGCCGCTGCCGAAAGGTGATTCCCCAAGCAGTGCTTGCACTCAGGGTTGAGCCGGGCCTGTCCCTCTACAGGAGGAATATTCAAAAATAGTCAAAAATCATCCGGGGACGCTCGTTTATCATCATGATGTTTGACCATGCGGGAGCATTGTTGGGGCATGTTTTTATGTTTCGTCCAAGATCCCCGAGAAGAGGGGGGCACGCCCGACTTAAACTTCGGGGCGTCCTACCTGCCTCCTAAGGAGCCGGGCTCGTCTGCGGGCCCAGCGGCCCCGTTCCCGTCCGAGACGCCGCCGCGCAGTGCCACAGAGGAGACCAGCCTGCGGCCTCGGCGGCCTCATTCCCGCCCGTCGCCGCCGCCCCGCGTCTCCCCCCCCCTCGTCGCAGTGCGGTCGCATCGCGCTGCAGCCGCACTGCCTTGCACTGCAATGGTGTCGCGTTGCGATCGCGCGTTGCAGGCGCACTGCGGCGCACTGCTCTGCACTCCTCTGAGCTGCTCTGAACTGCGTGTCATTGTTTTGCTGTGTTTGCATTGCTCTGCCTTGTTTTGCCTTGCTGTGCACTGCGTTGCGATGCCCTGCATTGCTTTGCATGGCTCTGCATCGCTTTGCGTGGCTGTGCCTTGCATTTCTTTGCATTGCCGCGCATTTCTTTGCATTGCTCTGCATTGCGTTGCATTGCTTTGCATTGCTTTGCCTTGCGTTGCATTGCGTTGCATTGCTTTGCATTGCTGCGCACTGCCTTATATAGCTGTACATTGCTTTGCATTGCTCTGCATTGCGTTATATTGCTTTGCATGGTTTTCCTTGCGTTGCATTGCTTTGCGTTGCTGCGCACTTCTTTGCATAGCTGTGCGTTGCTGTTCAGTGATCTGCGTTGCATTGCGGTTTGCGTTGCTGCGCAGTGAGTTGCATTGATTTGCAACGCATTGCTTTGCATGGCTTTGCACTGCTTTTCATTGCGTCGCATTGATGTTCATTGATTTGCCTTGTTGTGCCTCGCTTTTCGTTGCTGTGCAGTGTTGTGCAATGCAGTTATTAGCAGTGCTTTGCATTGCTGCGCATTGCTTTGCATGGCTTCGCACCACGTAGCTTGAACCACATGGATTACACCACCTGTATTGCACCACATTGATTTCAACACCTGGACTGCACCGCATGTGTTATGGCAGAATGAAATCAGTTTTCGGGGTCCGCGCTGGCTGATCCATGTTTCTGCAATTGATTTTCCTCGACGTCTGGCCAACCCGAGAGGTCGACACGTCGCCGATCACCAATGCATCGGCGATGCATCGGCGATGCGGCGCGATTCTCTGGCCCCATCTGCTCGAGCCCCGTTTGGTAGGATTCCAGTGTTGCCGGTGCCGCTACCCCCCGAACCTCTCCTGGTGTGCATTCGGAGGCCCACAAGGGCGCAAACGAAACCAGGGTACTCCAGATTTCGTAATAAAAGGGAGGGGGTCTGGCCCCTCCAAGACAAGCCATTTCAGACCCCCCCCGCGGGAGAACCCTCCAAAACATCGTCCCCAGACCCCCCCAGGCCCTCCAAGATAGCCTGGAAGAGACCCCCCCCGAAATGAGAACCCCCTCCCTTTATTACGAAATCTGGGGTAAGCGGTGTCGGTACCGTTTCCTCCTCTGGTGGACGTCCCTGCCAGGCCAACCCGGGTCCTGCAAGTCCGAGCCTCACGGAGCTTGGCATCGCTCGGACGCGTGCGTTGCTCCTCGGCGAGGACCATGGAGCAGCATCCTGGGCCATCTTGCCAAACATACTTTTTTGATCTGCGGCCCCATGGAAGAGTCCAGAGGGCGGGTCAATCGGGCTGACGGGGGCACAGAGCCAGATAATTTGCGAACCCAGCCGTCACTGTCGACAGCCGACCGCACATGCAAGCATGCCGAGCAAATTCGAGGAGACGCACCTTAGCGTCAACCGGGGAGCTTGCCAAACATACGCGCACGAAGCCGAGATATGCACGGGGAGCGCACGTCCGAGCGGCGGCACGCGAGGGGAGTGTTCTTATCAGCCCTCTGCGCCATAACGCGCGTTATGCCCCCCGCCCTCCCCGCCCCCCTCCCCCCCGCCGTAACGCAACGCTCCCCCCCCTCTGTGCGCCCCTGGCACTGCCGCAGTGCGTCCGGCACCACAGTCTGGGAGGGTGGGGGGCATCACGTTCTGCCCTCCCCCGCCCCTCCCCCCCCTAAAACAAGTCTGGGATCGGGATAAATCGCTCCAGAGCGTTCCGGAGCGCTCTCAGAGCGTTCTGGAACGCTCTGGAGTGGCCGCGGCGCCCAATACATCCTCCAAACCCGCCGATTCTCAGAGATTTCGAGTTATCCCGATCCGATTTTGTCCCGATCCTCGCGTCGTTTTACCCCCCCATAACGCCCGCCATGGCCGCGAAGCCAAACATGCGCTCGAGAGGTCGAGCAGCGCTGCGAGTCCGTCCGCGGCGTGCCCCTGGGCGCCGGCGGCGGCGGCAGGAGCGGCACGCCGGCGCCGCAGGAGGAGGGCGCGGCGCCGGGGCCGCCGGGCGCGCTCGAGGACGACGCCGTGCTGAGCGTGGCGGCGGGCGTGGACCCTGCCCTGAAGGTTCGGAGGCAACTTCCCCAGACGGGAGGAGGAGGAGGAGGAGGCGGAGGAGGAGGCGGAGGAGGCGGAGGAGGCGGAGGAGGAGGAGGAGGAGGCGGAGGAGGAGGAGGAGGCGGAGGAGGAGGAGGAGGAGGCGGAGGACGCGGAGGAGGAGGCGGAGGAGGCGGAGGAGGCGGAGGAGGAGGCGGCGGAGGAGGAGGAGGAGGAGGCGGAGGAGGAGGAGGAGGAGAACCAGGAGGAGGAGGAGGAGGAGAGGGAGGAGGACCAGGAGGAGGATCGGGAGGAGAAAGAGGAGGAGGAGGCGGAGGAAAATAATAAACAGCGTATTGCGTATCGGGGCAGCTAAGGTCGTAGAACGATCACCACGGGAGGATGTCGGCAGGTTTCGATTTCTGGGGGCTTCGCTGGGCCCCGGGCCTGTCGAAGTTTACGTTACCGAGGAACCCAACATACATTGTTTGATGTTTGATTGTACCTTACTGCTCGTACTACGACGACGGCTAGGACTGCTACGACTACACATACTACTACCACCATCTACTACCACTACTACCACTATTATTTCTTCTACTACTACCTCATACTACTACTACTACTACTACTACTACTACTACTACTACTACTACTACTACTACTACTACTACTATTACTACTACTACTACGACTACTGCTATTACTATTTATACTACTGCTACTGCTACTACTACTACTACTACTACCACTACTACTACTACCGCCATTACGACGGCTAGTAGTAATGGTCGCAGTAGTAGTAGTCGTAGTAGTAGTAGTAGTACTATTGCTACTACTACTACTACTACTACTACTACTACTACTATTACTACTACTAGTTTTACTTATACTACGACTGCGACGGCTACTGCTACGACGACGGCTTCTTCTTCTTCTACTACTACTATTACTACTACTAGTACTACCACTACTACTACTACTACTACTACTACTACTACTACTACTTCTACTACTACTACGACTACTACTACGACTACTACTACTACTACTACTACTACTACTACTACTACTACTACTACTACTACTACTACTACTACTACTACTACTACTACTACTACTACTACTACTACTACTACTACTACGACTAACACTACGACTACTAACACTATTACTACTTTTACGTTTACTACTACTACTACTACTACTACTACTACTACTACCACTACTACTACTACTACTACTACTGCTACTACTACTACTACTACTGCTCGTACTATTACTATTACTACTACTACTACTACTATTACTACTACTACTACTACTACTACTACTACTGCTACTACTACTACTACTACTACTACTACTACTACTACTACTACTACTACTACTCCTGCTGCTACTACTACTACTACGACGACGACGACGACGATGACGACGACGACGACGACGACGACGACGACGACGACGACGACTACTACTACTTCTACTACTACTACTACTACTACTACTAATACGACTACGACTACCACTCCTACGACTACTACGACTAACACTACTGCGACTACTACTACTATTTCTACTCCGTGATACTGCCTTTGTACACAAATGTTCATTCAAACTACCGCTCGCAGGTAACGGGAGGAGCAAGGCTCCCTCGCGAACCATCCAAGGTACCCCGGTATCCGCAGCTTTCTGTCAGGAATCTTCGCGGATTCCTCAGGATCCCGCGGGTTCCTTCCAGGATTCCTTGTGATGCTTTAGAACTCTTGTGGGTTCGTCTGGATTTCCAGGGTTCTCCGAGGATCTTACAATATTCTTCAGATTCGGTCAGGTTTCCGCCAGATCCCTTTGGATCCCGCGGGATCTCCCAAGGTCGCCCAGGAATCCTCCGAATTCGTGTGAGGGCGCCGGACGATCCCTCAGATGTTATTTTTCTCTTCTTAGGCTTCTTCAGGACTTCTCAGATTTCTTGATACTCCCACAGATTCCCTCCAGATTTCTTTGGGCCCCCCAGGATTCCTCACGTTCCCCCAGAATCCTTCGAGGATCCCCGAGGATACCGAAAGATTCCTAAAGGATTCTTCTGGATTCCCCGGGGATCTTCCAAAGTCCTCAGGAGCCCGCAGACCCCCGATGGGTTCCAAGATGTTTCCTCCGATGCTTGGAGCCCCCCCCCCGCAGGAGGAGGAGGAGGAGGAGGAAGAGGAGGAGGAGGCGGAGGAGGAAGAGGAGGAGGAGGAGGAGGAGGAGATGAACTCCCTGGGACTTCTGGTGCCCGCAGGCTTTCCTCGGGAACCCTGAGGCTCCTCGGCTCTTCGTGCGCTCCTGTGCTGCCTCTTCGGAGGCTCCCCCATGCGGCTCTCCAGAGGCTCCCCAGGCGATCCCAAGAGGCTCCCCAGAAGCTTTTTCCAGGGGCGCCTCAGAGGCTCCCCGTTGGCCCTTTGCCGCACGCGAGTCGGAGATTCGTCGGGGGCTCCGGGGCTCCTCGGAGGCTCCCCCAAGGCTCAGCGTATGCCCTTCGGAGGCTCCTCAACTAATCTTCATAGCCCCCCCCCCCCAAGACGCTCCCCAAAAGCTTGTCAGCGGCCTTTTCGGTTCCTGTCGAATCTTTTCAGATGGCATTCGAAAGCTCACTAGAACGTTCTCCACACACTTCATACGGTCCTCAGTGGCTCCTCAAGGGCTCTTCGGATGCCCCTCGTAAGCCTTTGACTGGATCTTCAGAGGCCCACTGGACCCAACGGGCCTCCAGAAGCTGTGCGTTGGCTCTTCACCGGCTCCTAATAAGTTACTCTTGGATTTTTTCCATTCTTCAGGATGCATCAGGTCTATTGAGTATCCATTGGGATTCCTCCAGATTGACTTAAATCCGTTAGGAGTTCAGGAACATGACGGTTATTTGGAGAGTCATCCATCGGGAATTCTTTGGATTCAGAAGGATTATTGATTC
>CAUYUJ010016466.1:120000-162500 GCA_963575745.1 Prorocentrum cordatum | reverse complement strand
CTACTAGTCTCGAGCACCCAAGGTTCGTGATCAAGTCAAATGGGGGATGTTCTATGGACCCGGTCATGACGCACCCTTGGGAATTGTGAGTGGCAAGGCCATTGAGGGCCTTGATCTTCTACCACGTTGGCACTTGCACAGGGCGCCGCCGCCACATTGGCTTCAGCCTGAAGAGGTATGGGCGTGGGCGACACAGCGAGGCTTCCTCAGCGTCGCGGCAGTGACGAGGACGGGGAGGCGCGCCTGGTTCCGTCGTGGAGATCCTGCTGCAGCGAGAGCGCACAGTGCCCAGGCATGCAAGTTCGCTCCAGGCGCGATTGTCAGCCTCGCTTTCGGGGCCAACGAAGACAATGAGAAGGAGGGGGCGAAAGCTCAGAGTGCATGGGGGGTCGCAGCTCCACAGTGGCGGCAAGCCTCAGAGGATGAGGAAGAGTCGCCGACGCCAGCAGCACAGCCCGCGCAACCCACACCACCCAAAGCAGAACCCCCAGACGATGACCGACCAGTTCAAGAAGCGGCTGCGTCACAGCAGCGCCCAATGGCAGGAGGAGGTGAACACGACCCAAAGTACCCGGGTCGCCGCCTCAGGCGCCGCGGCAGCAGTGCACGGAAAAGCGGGATGTCCGAGGTGATGGCGATTGTTATTGCATCGCATGCGGAGTCGTGCTGAATGATATCCAAGCGAAGCCGAAGGAGCTCTCAAAGGCCGACATGGCGCCAGGAGGCAACGTTCAACGTGGACTACGACTCCCAGTGGCAGCGGAGATCAAGGCGAACCTGAAGGAGCACGGGGCGACCATGGCGGATGCCGACAGGATCGGTGCGGCTGGGAAGTTGGCTGATGCCATGTGTGTGCGTGCAACGGCGTTTGGTTGTTTAAACAGATGTTTGTATTTGGACGTATAACGCGAGTGATGCAATTACGTGCAGATGGGTCTTGTGCACATCGCCGCAGAAGTATTGCCGGGAGGTCTGGCTTGCGCTGAAGGATAAGCACTGCGCGTTGCTTGTGCCAGAGCCTGAGTTCAACGACGCACTTGAGAAGCAGTGGCGCGAGGGTGCATCACTTTATCCAGATGTATTCACAGGAGGAGGCCGCAGCCTACCAGCAACCGCACCTGCAAGGAGTACGATACTACATCAGCGAGAAGCCCAAGGAAGATGACGGAGGAGGATGCGCGCAGCCTGTTTGGGGTTGGTTCCTCATGCTCAGAGGCGGCACCCTCGCGGGCATCTAGGCTCAGGCGGACAAGGTCGCTGCCGGGGCCCCCCCGAAGACGGCCGAGACGCTCAGGGCTACGAAGACGGCTCGGACCACGCGAACGAGGAGGAAGGCTCTGGAGGATGTGCTGAACATGTTCGGCGTTGATGAAGAAGGAGAAGAAGTTGAGCGCGTTGCTGTGGCGGCGGATGCTACAGCAGGTGCGGATTCGAAGTGCCCGTCGCGCGGTCGGTTACTATCGGCGGAGACAGCTTGCAAGAGAGCCCAGCAGGCGCGCATTCATTGGAGGATTTGTCGCGGTGCGATACCTCTTGGGGGGCCGAAAGATGCCGCGCGAGCCCGCTGTTGCAAGGCAGCGGCGGCGAAGACAGTTGCGGTGAGAGAGAAGACGCGGCGGGCTCGGCTGGCCCGGCGCGCCGAGTTATCACCGCAAATGCAGCTGGCTGCGTGCGATCCGACCAAGGAGAGCGAGTTCCAGAAGACGATCCACATCGCGAGCGTCGGCAGCGTGCACAATGCGCACTGCGCGCGCTCGAGCAGTGGGAACCAGGATACGCTTGCCAAATTCAGACATTGCGCGCGCAGAAGCCGACGGACCACGCTAAGCACGCAGCAGATCTACAATGTGTTATGGAGAGGCAGGCGCGCGAACAGCGTGTTTTGGGTGAGAATGTTTGGCCGCAGTGGCAAGAACAAGATGAGAGTACTCAGGATGCCGTCGGCAAGGCTTCCCTTTTGGTCAGTGGGACCTCATTGACTAGGTCTATAAGTTTCAGTTTCCGTGGAACGTTTAACGCACGTTGGCCGCGGCTGTGCTGAGGGGGTTCCCACGCGAGGGGACGCCTCACGCATGAAGCCGCCATGCGCAGATGCACTGAGTCCCGAAGAAGCCCCCGCGCGAGGGAACACCTTGGGCTCGCTGCCTCGATGCTTCGCTTCAAGTACTGGTGCAGTTTCTGTTGGATGTTTCGTAAAGTTTACTGATGCAGTTTCAGTCGAATGATTTGCATATTCTGTGGAAAGTGTCATGCGATCCTCTGCTGGGCGGCGGTGATCCTGGAGAGCCGCAGTGGAGGCGACTGGGTTCAGACCAGGAGGGGGATGACTCAAGTGCGGATGGGCGCTGCATTACAGGAGTCGACAACGACGGCGGCAAGCAATGTTACATGACATCATTCAACAAAGCGCATTTGTACGAGGCGTTGGCCAACGCGATGAAGGATGACGAGGCGGAGGTCGTTGCCGCGCAGGAGATATGCCAAATGCGCGAGAAGCCGAGGTGGATCACGCAGGTGGCGAAGGAAGCGGGGTGGGCGGTGGCCTGCTCGATCCCCCCGCCACGTGCGGGGATCCATTCGGTGGCGCATGGGGGCGCGGCAATATTTTGGCGTCCGAGGCACGGGCGCGCGTCGGTGATTCGAGACGAACGTTCTGAGCGCAGATAGGCTAGACTACGAACACCACGGGCCACCTATGTGTCTGTTGATGCGCCTGCGCAGCCAGACTCTGGATGGATGGCGTCACTGTCGACATACCTGCAGAGCTTGGGCATCGATGGTCATCCAGTCTTCTTTCTTGGTGACCTAAATTGGAAGTTGGTGTGCCGAACTCAGTTTTGGGCCAGGCTCTCAGTTCGCTCCTCGAAGCATACCAACTAAGGCCATGGGGGCGACGCCTGCGCGGCGTGGAGTCTTCGGGCCATTGGACTGCATCTCGCCATCGTGTGAAGGTACACAGCAACTCCTTGGCATTCCACATCATGGACTGGTCAAGTATTCTATCCAAGTGCCCGTATATGCTCGAAAGACGGCACGGCCACATCACGCCGCAAGATATGTTATTGAGCGTATGCCTTTAGCAGAAGTCCGAGAGGAGCTACAGAGTGAAGTTGACCAACGTGAACCACCGCAATATGACTTGGGGATGACGGCCGAAGCGGCTGTGAGCAGGTGGAAGTTGTGGCATCAGAGAGCTGAAGGAGCGCTTCAGATTGCAGCAGCGCGTGATTTTGTTGTGGTGGACCGCCAGCCTGAGAGGAAGACAGGTTCTCTTCCCTCGTTCAGGCCGGCTGGCTCGGGGGCCACCCGCCGCATCGGCCAGGCCATGAAGTTGCGACGCTCATTGAGGTTGATCGTCGTTTTCTTCATGAAGACAGAGGGTCGCGGTTATCATATCCCCTGGATGCATCGGGCGGGCGGGGCCAGAAGAGTTCTGCGCGGGCAGCGGTGGATGACCTATTCCCGCATTGAGGGGGAGGGGTCCCTACGTATGCGGAAGCGCTTGATCTGATCTCGACTGGCGTTGCAGCGGGGAACATCAAGATTGCGAAGCAGACGACGCCGGAGTGGAAGAAGCGCCTTGCGACCTGAAGTACGGATCTGCATAGATTGACGACGCCACTGTTCAGAGCGACATCACTGGCGGCGTCTTTCGGATCAAAAGAACTGCGAGAGACTTGGGGGCTCAGCGGCGCCCCGATGATCCTGAGTCGGTCCGAGAGCATCTTCGGAAGTGGAAGAATCGCGCAGCGCGCGTGCAATTCCCGCAGTCTAGTCCAGCGAACGACTGGATACCGAGTCTTGAGTCAATCGAGCAGGTCATTGGCAAGGAGTCGGTGTCAGCCGGCGTTGGCTGCTGGGAGGCTAAGGAGTTGAAGATCGCAAAGAAAACATTTCCAGATATTCTCAGACAGCTGCATCAGGCGTGGGCGTCTACCCCCCAGCATGCGGCGCAGCTACGAGGGCGTCTTCCACCAGAGGTACTGTCGCAGATATGTCGCTGGAAGGCGGTGGGCGCGCCAAAGGGCGTGTCGGACTTGAGGCCGATCTCTGTAGGTTCAGTCGTGATGCGGTGTTGGTTGGGTGCTTTGGCGATGGCTCCACCGCAGCCGTGCGATGCTCAACGGGCGGGCAAGAAGGGAGCGTGGCCCACGCAATCCCCCGGCGGCTTGCCAATTGCGCACAAGCGGATGCTGGCGCGGAGCTTGATTTGTCCCGCGCCTATGACTACATCAGTCATGAAGTCGGGGAAGCTTGGCTGCTACTGGTGCCCTTGAGGTGGTGGCGTACACGGCTTTGGCGGCTTGGACGTGGGTTGCCGCAGGGTGACCCGATTGCTCCAGCAGCAATGATACGCACGTTGACTCAATGGAGGCCGTTCTCAGGACAAACGTACACGGGCGTTGCGAGCGCGACGAGAGATCAGTTGCAGGACGACCTCGACATGACTACGACCTTCGACTGAGATTGTGGATTTCTTGGGAATCAAGCTACGAGACAGGTTTGAGCCAGAGAAGATGACCCACTTGCCGCGGTGGAACATCTAGGAGTTCGAGCGAGACATGTTGGCCATGATTATCCTATCTTACTCCGCGCGGGGTGGGAGAAGGTGCACCAAGCAGTCGAGACGTTGGGCAGCATTCCACGGAGCGCCGACGTGAGAGAAATATTGGCTGTCAGCTATATCAGACCGTTGTGGTATTGGCCCTCGCCGAATATTGCACCGGTTCCTGCGAATGTCTCGACGCTGCTACGCATGGCTGCGATACGGTCTACGTCGAAGTGGTGGTGCCAATTCAGATGGCGGGCGCAGAGGATCCACTTACAACCTTCAGTACGAAGGAGCTTTGCATGCACTGACGACGGTGGTCCATGATAACACTGCGTGGCCACACTTTGTAGACGCAGCAGTGGCCGCGCACGCGGAAGAACTTGGATTGAGCTTCTTTCAGTATTCGCCACAGCAGGGTTGTCTCTTTGAGGTGCGGCCCGAAGATGATCATAGAGTTCTTGATGCAGTGCGTTGGAGTTTCTTGCCAGGTACTTGCCGATTCTGGACAAGACGCCCTCAGCAGGAACGGTACCGAGGCCGGCTTGAACATGGAATGCGTACGATTGCGAGGGTACGTTGCTTGCACTAAGTAAACCAAGACAGACATGATGCAGATGACATTTCCGAGATCGACCCTCATATGGTATATTGTGTTGTATGCCAGCAGTTCGCGAAGAAGCTTTTAGAGGCTGAGAGAAAGTTGCTTACCATAGATCTTTCTGGTGGAGTTGCCTCAGAGACGCGGAGGCAGTCTGGCAAGACATGTATCTTTCGTCGCGCAGATTGGCTTCTTTCAGACATGTGTGGGCTGAGTGCCCAGAGTTCTGTCGTCAAAGACGTTCTATTACACAGAAGTATGGGCTGTCTGCCAATTTCTTGACCTCGGTTCCCAAAGTGACTGCTAAGAGTGGATGGGTGACTTTTGGACAAGCAGCTTCTCTCAACCAGCGAGTTGTCATGATGAAGGCCGCCTGTGATATGGCAATCGAGATCATGCAGCAGAAACCAGACCAGCGAATACATCCTCGTGTGTAGTCTTCTTGTGTTGGGGGCTACCTCGTGGTCAAGGTGCTCCCAGACACCCTCTTCTTCATGGCAACATAGGCTTGTACGTATTTAAGAATATGGACTTCGGAGGGAGGTTCTGTCATCATCGTTGACGCGTCTTGGCTTTACACTGGTCATCCTCCTCCTCGTCTTCCTTCGCCTCCTCCTCCGCCTCCTCCTCGGCCTCCTCCTCCTCCCTGCCGCCCTTCCACGCCAGACCTCGTCCTGCTTGCGGGGCTCTCTGATAGGGGCATCGTTTGGTTCTCTTTGTGTCAGTGATTTCTTCTCGATTGCAGCCCTCGGAGGTCGATTTCGGGCCCTAGGAAGACAAGAAGCATGTATCTGAGGCGAATACTTGGCCCAGGCAAGGGGTCGGGACCCCTGCGGCCGCGGATTCAACAACTCCGATCGCTGGATGTCCAGGGGAATGGGTCGTAGAGGAGAGGGGCCCAGGATGTATCTCGCCGCTGTCGGGCTCCAGGGGCCCCCTCCCTCCTCCTCCTCCTCCTCCTCCTCCTCCTCCTCCTTCTCCTCCTCCTCCTCCTCCTCCGCCCAGGGAGGTCAAAACTCGGGCGATCCCCTCCATCACACGAGCGGTGTGGTGACCGTGACCACAACGCGCGGAGAGTCCGTGGGGATTCGGGCTCGCCGCGCGCTCTTGGGCCTCAGGCCTTCACCACCCACCAAACCACCCCAACCCAACCCGAAGGCTTCAATTTGCCCTCCATTTCCAGCGGGGGGGGGTGGTCGGGGAACACTGAAAGAACACATCCAGACCCCGTAGCCCCCCCAGCCCGAAATTCGGGTCTTCGGGTTGGGCTGGGGTGGTCTGGCATGCAGTCGGGGCGCTGAAGAAGGAACCCTTTTTGTTGGGGAGGGGCTCGGTGTTCCTTGATTGTTTCACAGTTTGCCTCAGGTCCTCCTGGGGTTTTCCATGGGACATCGACGTTTAACTTGTGAGAGAAAGGGGCCTCGTTCCTTCTTTAGGGTTCCTTAGGTCAGCGCCCCGACTGCATGTAGTCAGGCCTCTCTCTCTCTCTCTCTCCGAAGGTGCCTCGGGTGGCCGGGGCGTCCGAGGCCCAAGACGCCGCGGGCGACGGGCCGCGCGGTGAGGCCCTCGGGTGCCTCGAGGTAGCCGCGCGCGGCCTCTTCGGGCCGGCCCCCTCGCGGAGCCCCGGGGGCCCAGGACCCGGGTGTCACCCAGGGGCTCGGCATCGCTCGGGCGTGTGCAGTTTTCCTTCGGCGAGGACCATCGAGGCGCATCCTTGATCATTTGGCGAAGAAACCACGCACGAAGCCGAAAAAAAAAACACACGGAATGGACGTCCGAGCGATGGCGAGGGGCCCCCTCTCCTCCACTGGGTCCCCTCCGACACGATCGGTGCGACCCGATGTCGATGTTCCGCCGGCCCGATCCGAGCCGATGCCGATGTCCGATGCGGCCCGACGCGGCCCGCTGTCTGCACGGAGCTGCTGTGCATCCCGGCGCAGCCGACCCGCTTCGACGGCGCTTCCGTGCTGGTGCGGGCCGATCCGAGGCACACCTGGACTCGAGCCGATTGGCCGATCCGGTGCTGACCGCTCCCGCCCTCGTGCCAGAGTCGGGGATGGACAGACCTCCTACCCTGACACGTCGATTCAGGAATTGGCCGTTCTCGGTTCGCGAGAGGGCGTCGCGGCCGTCATTGTTGCGGGTCCAGGTCCGTCGGTTTCGGTCCCAGGTCGTTTTCACCAAGGGGAGGTCTACTAGAGGGAGGTTTGTCCACCGCCGACAGAGAGGTTGGAGGAGACAGCCGACCAGCTCATCGACAAGTTCATCCAGTTCGAGCCCCTGGACGCGCTCGAGGCGCTCTGCGCCGACGGCGCCGACCGCGCAGCACTGGCCAGGGCGTTCCCGGGCCGCTCGCCGCACAACCCGGCGCTCGTGCGCCTGACGGACTACGTGCTGGAGCGCCCGGAGGAGTTCCACCGCGCCACGCAGCGGGTGGACAGCACGCCCAGCTTCACGGTGAAGGTCCGACGAGGAAAAGCTCCCACGCATATGTCGATCTGCGCCCGCCCACGAATATTAAAAGCGCTGACTGGTCACACCAGGCGCCGACTGGAGTTCTAGTCCACTGCCAAGTGTTTCGCGACGGGCGCCGTCGTCAAATGCGTCGTCTTCAACGTCACGGCAGTCGAAGGAGGAGGCCTGGCCTGACCTCGCGCAGCACACGGCGTGCCCCGCGGAAGCAGGAGGCGCCGCCTCTTTTGCGCCCCTGCACCGCGGCGCGCCCACCTGCGCACTTCTCTGCTCGCGCTTGCGGCCGTCACACCGGCCGTGCCATCGGTTGCGAGCGCTTGCGCGTGATTACCCACGGCGCTCGCGCCAACCGCGCCGTCTGCTGCATTCGAAAGTTGTCAAGGCCAGCGGTGGAAAGGCAACGCCTCCAGAGGCATTTGGCATCCTCCTTCCCCTATAGCGCAGCAGCGCTGCGCGATTCCAGTGTCAGGGCCTTCCCCGTCAGAACCAACCTAGAGCTCCTCGGCAATTGACGTGGTTCTACACTGCTGACGCGCGGTTTCGTGGCGTTGCCCTCGGGCACGCTATTCGACTCCCCGCGCGCAAATGAGCAAGACTTCCCATGTTTGACCACGCTGCTCCGTGACAGGTGGATGTTTGAATTATCGCACCCAGCACGTCCACGACGCATGGCAGCTCTGGCGAACACCTTGCAGAAAGGCATTCCTGGCGCCTTGTTAGCGATGGGAAATGGTGACGGCCGCGCGCACGACTTGCATCACTCTGGGGGCGAGGTCTTGTTTCTGCATCAACACACGCCGCCGATTGGCGTGGCCCGCGGTTGGGGTGCTGGTTGTTGAATCACGCTTGCCACTCTGCGTTGCCGACGGGAGGGAGGTCCACCTGGATCCCCGCATGCCACCGCCCCGCTGGACCTCCCCATGAGCTTAGGAAGTTTGCGACACTATTCATGGGGATGGGATCACATTTGGATTTTCTTATACCCTGGCGGCGCTGAACTACCTTCAGGGGCCCAGGGAACTTGCTGCAAGTCTGCGCCTTGCAGCACCCAGGGGCAAGGAGTCTTGTTTCGGGTGTAGCCCGAAACTGTTTATTCAACCGCAAATCACTTGCTGGCTGGCTGGCTGACTGATTGAATTCCTTCTACCATTAGCATGCCATTTTGTTTTCGACCGCCGTTTGCGCAACCTATGGCGCAACCAGTAGCAAGCCATGTCGTTTTCGGCCGCCTAGTCCGCAAGCTGTGGCGCAACCGATGGTCTTGTTGTATTCTCGATCGCCGGGTACGCAATGGCAGGCTGTTTCGCTTTTGGCCGTCGAGTGCGCTACCGATGGCGCAACCGAGTTTCGGCCGCCGAGTGGTATGGCGCCATGAGTCGCAGGCCGTTCAATTTTCAGTCGCCGAGTACGTAACGTGTGGCGCAATTAATACCAAATGCCAGGCCCTCCGTTCCCAACCGTCAAATGCACAACTTATGGCGGGTTCCGCGGATGGCGCAACCTATGGTGCAACCCATGGACGGCGCAGCCTCTGGCGCAACCCATAGGTGGAGACGCCAACTGAAAAACCCTTGGCTGGCGCAGCTTGCAGAAGGCATCGCCCATGGCGCTACCCGTAGGCAGTGCCACACATGGGTGCCGCAACCCAGGGCGCTACCGTGGGTGAAGCACCTTTTGCGGTGCATGCTTGCCTTTTTGGATGGTCGAAGGGCCCAAGCGGCGAACTGTTTTGTCGACTGTATCTCGACGTGTAGCCGCTCCATTGGACTCCCTCAGCGGAACACGAAGGTGGCAATGTTTGCATGTTCGGTTCAGCCGAGGGGGGCGAGGGATGGTATATCGCTTCGATCTACCTGTGTCAGCGCTCCGCCTGACGTCTCACTCTCTCAGGCTGCAAGGAAGAAGCGTTGGTTGCACGACTGGTAGCCGCTGCTGAGGCAAAACTTTAGTTGGGTCAGCGTAGGCCACCGTTCCGATGGACCCCGCCAAGGTGCAGGATAATGGTGACGGTTTCGCGTATGGCAGTATCCATGGGGATGGCTTCGCGTCTTGACCTGCACATGCAACCACATCGCTGGATCTTGAAGAGCACGGGTAATAGAAACATGTGCGTGCCTGGTAGCAGTGGGGACGAAGTCACACCTGGGCACGAACCACATGAGTGTGACAACGTTCCGCTGGCCCCCAGGATCGGAAGAGCGATGCCACTGTCGCATGCGGGGCCCCGCGCGTCGAAGTCTCACGTGGCTTCTCGCACGCCGCCGCTCTTCGAAATCCCCGGGCACCACCCAGGGTCGTGCGATTCCACGGAGATGAAAGCACACCACCGCTCCGCCGGACCTACGCTTGGAGGGCACGACAGGGGCGTCTATTGCACGCTTGGCAGCCCTCATGGGGGCGAGGCTCCATTTGAGTCTGGGATTGTTACTGCCCTGTTTCTTCCCCCCTTCCCTTGGAAACGTCGGATACTGGCTGATGCCGTCTTGGCAACATTAGGAAAGCACGGTCCCAGTCGTACCAACGTGTGCCACAACTCCGAGGGACCCGCCGTGGGATCGCAGGCAAAGGACGACAACTGCCCGTTCTTCAGCACTCGCGGGAGCGAGAACCCACTCTGCGTATGTCATTGCCCCGTTGGAAACCTTGGGAGCGCAGGAAAGCGGAGTCATGTGCACGGCCAGCAGAATCCGGAGGGGTATGGCGATGAAGGCAAGGATGCGCAATAAAGAGTGTGAATATAGAGCAGATCAGATGAAAGAAGAGGCAAGGATAGGAGAGGCGAAGAGCGGAAGTCCGAGGCATTCGGATGCACAATGGGGGGAGGGGGAACACGTATATGATGTGAACAACGAGTGTTATTTCTCATCCTTCTCAAATTCCTCACTCCTCCTCCATTTCGGGCGTTCACTTATCTTCCGAGTCCTCCCCATCCTCCCGCCTCCTGCTTCGGTCTTCTTTGTCCCCCCTCTGCTTGCCCCCACAACCACAGTTCCCCCCTCTCCCTTATCCCCACCCCCGCCCCTTGCTTTTCTTTTTACCTCCTCCTGTCCTCTTATTCCTTCTCCCTACACACTACTGCATCCTTGGTCCGTAGCCTTCCTCCCCCATCCGTCCCGTAAAACCTTTCTTACTTGCTCCCGATCTTTTGTTCCCCCGATCCCCTTTTTTATGATCAT
The DNA here is from genome assembly GCA_963575745.1 of Prorocentrum cordatum. Classification (NCBI taxonomy): domain Eukaryota; class Dinophyceae; order Prorocentrales; family Prorocentraceae; genus Prorocentrum; species Prorocentrum cordatum. The sequence goes on along the minus strand of CAUYUJ010016466.1, from coordinate 151,702 downwards.
GTTGTTCCCCCTCGAACTCATGGTCCCTGGTTCTGGTACTCCTGTTTCTCGCTTCCGCGAGCACTCCCAGGAAAAAAAACAACCTAAACATCACATTGGAAACACTATTAGCCCAAACACGTACTCTCAGAACACATATCACCAGACAGTTTGAAACATGCCACGGATCCAGCCACCACTGGAAGTTTAAGCACATACAACTTAATAACAAACAACATCCAAAGCAACAATTTCTCGACGCGGAGATCCCCATACGTGCATCTAATACTTCTTGTCACGTCTTGTTGAGGAACTCTGTGTGGGAGCGATTCCGTGTAGACGACACATCGACGACGACAACGACGATTTCAGTGACGTCATCCTCCGGACTTCTTTCAGGAAGGGTGGGGGACACACAAGTGGAAGGGCGAGGGGAAATTCCTCTTGCCGTTCTCACTGCGCATGGTGTTGCTACGCCCGCCCTCTCGCGTTCTACTGGCGGCGCCCGCTGGCATTTGAGTTACCCACATGGCACACCGGCTATATCGCGGTAGCCACTTGCGTGCGAACCTTAGTGCGAGCGAAATCTCAGTATGAGTGATCTGAGTGTGAGCGAGTCGGAGTTCTAGTGAATCAGGATCTGATTGAGTCTGTGTGCCAGCGAGTATGAGTGAGATTGTGTGTGACTGCGATTGGTCAGCGCCACCGCCGCTTTGTCGGTCGCGCCAGGCTAACTGGCCTCTCTGCGTGGGAGTCTGCGTACGACGGCGTGACCGCAGCGACGCGCTATCCAGCGTAAAGCAGTCACCGCAATCGCTTCCGCATGGGTTTCGCGAGCCAAGTTGCGGCTGGGTGGGTGGGATGATGTCGCGAGCAGTGGATTGACAAATTCAAGTCTGGCATGGTGAATGCTACCACATAGATTGCATTGCATGTATTGCACCACGTTGACTGCACAGCATGGATTGGGAAACATAGATTGCATCAGGTAGACAACATGGGTCGCATCACATAGAATTCACCACATAGCTTGCACCACACATATTGTACAACATATATTGCACACCATGGTTTGCACCAAACATGCCTCAGAACATCTATTGCAGCACATGGTTTGCACCACGTATATTGCACCACATGGACGTTCCCTTAAACATTGCACCACATCGACTTCAACACATATACTGCACAACGTAGATGTGTTAGACATACACTGTTTGGAGCCCACGTTGGGTAACACGTTCAGATCGGGCGCGCGCGCTTCTCACAGGGACACACAGATACTGCTATGCCCTCGTGCGTCCCATGCCGGTGCCGCTACCCTTCCCGCGTCGCTTCGGCTGGATGCGCTTCGAACGTCTGGTCCGCACGCGCCTCTGGAGTTGTACCTCCCAGACCCCCGACGTCATGATTTTTTCATGACGCGACCCCCAGAGGTCCCAACCCATTCCCCGGGACCGGTTCTTCATCCTTAGTCGTTTTTTGACGGTCCCGAGGCCCGGTGAGGGCCCCCAGAGGCCGAAACTGGCGAGAAACTTCCCGTCGTGACTTTGTTTATGACCCGAGGGGGTCTGGGCTCCTGGCCGTCACGGAAGGAGCGGACGATGCGGCACGTGGGCAGCTTCCGCCTGGAGGGGCGCCCCAGCGCCATGACCGTGCGGAGCACGAGCTCCGAGGCCGCCGAGGCCGCCGCCGGCACCGGCGCGCCGCCCGGGCAGCGGCGCCCCGGGAGGCCACAGCCCGAGCCTAGGCGGGCCACGCGGGCCCCACGAGGCTCGGAGGGCAGAAAGCGGCACGAGCGAAAGCGGAACGATGGATGCCCAGACTCCCCTCGGGTCATGAAGAAATCACGACGGGGGGGTTTTCGCTATGTTCGGCCTCCGGGGGCCCTCGCCGGGCCTCGGGGCCGTCAACAAAACGACTCGGGACGAAGAGCCGATCCCGGGGAATGGATCGGGGCCTCCAGGGCTCGCGTCATGAAACAATCATGACGTCGGGGGTCTGGGTTTGTCACAGGGGACAAAGGTACCCACCGCCGGTATACCGCTGCTCGTCCTGGAGGGCCCTCGTCGCCGCGGCTGGCTTCTCCTCGAGAGCCTGGTCAGAACGAGCGCCCCAGGAGGCGCCCGGGGAGGCGTAGCGGTATCGGTATCTGATGGTTCCCCAAATTCGGTGTTTGCGCGTCCCAGTGCCCCATACATCGGCACGAACGAGATGGGTACGGAAAGAATGCGTGCGGTGCCCAGCAGCAGTTCCTGTTCATTTTGGACGGGACTCGCTGTCCGCGCCGCCGCGGCTGTGTCCGTTCGAGACAGAGGGCCGCCTGCCCAACAGCGGCCGCTGCTGGTTTGGGACAACATTTGTTGTTGGGCATTGCACTCATTTTTTCCGTACCCATTTCGGGCGTCCAAGAGAAAACAGCACCAACGCGGAGTTTTCGGAGGTCCGAGCAGATTGTTCTGATCGGCGTTGTGCCCCCCTCTGGAGGCGCCTCTGGCGCCGCCCTTGCCACGTTCCGCGCGCCAGGGAGGCGGATCCGGCGCCGATCCAAGACATCCGCGCGGGCCGCCGAGAAGTGATGCCTATGCTGGTTTCTGTTCCTCTGGAGGCACCCTTAGCTTCAGCCCCCGGCCGATGGAGCGCGGTTCGCGAGGAAGTGCAGTCGCCAGCCCCCCGGGCGCGCCCCGGGCCAAAGCGAGGGGCTTGATCGAGGGCCACAAGTTGTTCAGGGACTTGAGCGCGAGCACTCCAGCATCAGGGACTCCATGCCGAGAACGCGGCTTCTGAGACCCAGAAGCGCCGCTTCCCAATGGAACCGCCTGTTCTTCCTGCATGGTCCTATGTTGCGCTTGTTTTGTTTGTCCTCCTCCTTGTAGTCATCCCCCCCCCTCACTCTTCAGGAGCACCTGATTTCGCAACCGAAATCGGGAGTAGTTGTGCCATGAGTGCCATTGTCCGATCTTGGGCTGCCACGCGTGCCGGCCAGGGACCGGGGCGTCTGGACACCCGGGCCGATCAGCTCGGCGGCAAAATCCGAACCCTACCCTTGCCGATCAACCATTCTGGCAACTCGATGGGCGGCAGGGGTAGGGTTCGGAATTCGTCGAACACGTGGCGAAGTCCGCGCCCTACCCCTGCCTCCCATTGATTCAGGTCAGGAGAGTCGATGGTTGGTAGGGGTTCGGATGTCGCCACCCATCAGCGGAATTGGGCCTTTTCCCACGGGTCCGTCTTTCCAACCGGCGGTTTCACCCAGATTGTAGAGTCTTGGACGCGCGACCTTAGCCTGATTCTTTATGACCACGATGCCTTCGGAGGCGTAGAGGTTGGCACCAACACCCATCTCGCTGGTTGCTTCGACCCAGGCATGACGTTCCCAACCTTGGTGATGGTGGCAATGCTCGGGCTTCTTTCAGGTGGACGAAAGGTCACGCAGCACCAGAATCTGGGACCACCTGTCCTCGTGGGAGGCACCTCCCTGTGTTGGTGTTGGTGCCTATGTTCAGGCCTCCAGTTCATTCTTCAACCTCCGCCTTTCTGCGCCCGGCCAAGCCCGACCTCCTAGCGGAGGGGACAGCGAGCGACCTCGGAGCGGCCTCGGGAGCGCAAAATGCGTGTCCGCGGCTTTCATCTTCATTCTCCTCCCCTTCCTCATGGTACTGTCACTCCTCCCCCCTTCGCCTCCCCTCCGCCTCCTCCTCCTTCTCCTCCCTCTCCCCCATCCCCCTCATCCCGATTCCCCCTCTTCCCCATTCCTCCTCCTCCCCGTTCCTCGCCCCCTCCTCCTCAATCCTTCTCCTCCTCCTCCTCCTCTCCTATTTATCATTCTCATTATCCTCCTCCTCCTCCTCCTCCTCCTCCTCCTCCTCCTCCTACTCCTGCTACTCCTCCTCCTCCTCCTCCTCCTCCTCCTCCTCCTCCTCCTCCTCCTCCTCCCCGACCCTCCCCTCCTCCCCCTCCCCCTGAGCTCGGACGCTCCCGCTCCACGCAAACAGGCACGGCAGGCTCGCGCCGCAGCGACGCCGCAGGGACACTGGCACGGACGCTGGGCGGCTCCACGGCCTTTCGAGGGCACACCGTGCCGTCGGGGCCCGGGGGCCTCCGAGGATCGCTACAGGCGGCCCTGATTGGTCGGGGGCGGAAAAGAGGGGGGTGATGACTAGGGGGGGGGGGATATCATGGCGTGGGCCATGATATTTCCCCAGATTTCATGGCGCCTCTTCTTGTTTCATGACGTCCCTGGCCCCCCCGCTGGGCCGCGCACGTGCCGCCGGTCATGATTTGCACCCCCCCCCTCTTGGACACCCCCCTTGTGGCCGCTCCCGAGATTAGTAGGTCGACCCTGCCAAGTCAAGGGCACCTTTGTGCCCTGTGTCTCGCGGCCCTATGGCAATGTGGCCTTCGGAAGGGTGTTGAGTCCTCTCGCGTGTCCTGTTCAATCAAGGCCGACTGTAGTAACCCACGAATGTTTCCGCTCGTCTTGGGTTGAGCGCATATCAACAAAAAGCGCTTAGGAGCACTCGATGGCGCCAAGTAGCACCGGGTAGCGCTCTATCGGCGCTCGAATGTCGCCCAATGGCGGCCAATAGCGCCCAATATCGCCATGTGAGGGAGATGCATCATGTCCGCTTTGCTCGCGATCTGGCGCGCCATTCGGCGCCATGGGGACGGCAAAACGTTTCTGTGAATGCATTTCTAGCAGAAGATGAGCTCAGCCTGCGGCGCAAAGCACCCACCAGAGGTGGGGGCGAAGGCTTCCTGGGGGCCTCCGAGGTTGGCGGGCTCCAGCGGTGCCAGAAGCCAGGGGCGGCAAACGACACGCCAAAACCACGCCCTCGCGGCCTGGATTCCGGTCGTACGGATAGGTTCGGCGCAGGGCGTCCGCGGAAAGCCGCCGCGTACTCACGGTGTCGCGGCCCAGCGACCCGGCCTGCGGGGCCGTGCACACGGGTATGCTCGCGAGGCACGGGTCGCCGAGGCAGGAGCGCCGGCCGTGGGGGGGTCCGCAGGCCGGCTCGAGCGCGCCGCACTCCCCCTTTCGCGCGCCGCCCCGGCCTTGGCCCGCATGCTCTCCGCCCTGTGCCCGTAGGCGCTCCGCAGGCCTCTGCGCCCTGGCGAGGCTCAGGAGGGAAAAGAAACACACAGACACGATTAATCCTTGATCCCCAAGACAAAATGGGAACATATGGGAAATGGGGGGAAGACAGAAACCCAGAAAATACTGGAAAATATAGGGAATCCTGTTATTTGTGTGCATTTATGTGTGTGTCCCAGGGCCCCTTGAGAGGCACATGCACCTTGCTGCGGGCGCCCTGCCCACGCTGCTGCAGCGCGGCGGTGCTGCGGCCGCTCCGGGGGCGAAGCAGAAGCCGCTGGAGGCTCCGCCACCAGCAAAGATACACAGACACCCTCCAGCAGATTGCCTCTGGGCCTCAGGGAAGGGTGGCCGTGTATAGATCACCACTGGGAGCCAGCGACTTGGTACACCGCCGCCCTCCCTCAAAGTGCGTGCAAAGTTTGTCGGAGGGTGTCCGTGTGCATATTTTCGTGGCGTAGAGGCAGACACGGACACGGACACAGACACGGACACGGACACGGACACGGACACGGACGGCGCCGCGGGCGGCACGCAGGTGTCGGGTGAGTGGGACCAGGCCGTTGGGGGCGAGGCCGCGGCGAGAGAGCTCGTGCGCTCCGAGCTGGCCGCGTCCCCGTTGTTCGCGCGGTGCGAACCAGAGGTCGTCCAGAGCATCGCGCGCCGGGCCCGCGGCGTCAGGCTGGGGCACGGCGCCGAGCTCGACGTCGCAGCCGAAGGTCGGAGGAGAAATAGTAACAGCTTCCAGAATTCCTCGCGGATTTCTCGGATCGGCGCTGGGCCCCCCTTGAGGGCGCCTCCGGCGCCGCCCCTGGCGCGTTCCGCGCGCTGGGGAGGGGGGCCCAGCGCCAAGGTATCCGCGCCGAGGTCGAGAAGTGTATGGTTGCGCCCTTCCCTGACTTTCCAGCAGGGCTAACAAGGATAGCATCAGGACATCGGCGTCCACGTCCCAGCCGAGGAGTGAAAAGCCGTCCACGTAGGTCTAGAGGTCTGGGGTGCTGTTGTGTAGCGCTGTGGAAGGTCAGGGCTCTCTTCCTCTCGGGCCGGGCGAAAGGGGGGGATTGGGAAAGGGGGGGTTACGAAATCTGCTGCATGCAGCTGGTTTCAGCCTCACCGAGGGGCCCATTCCTCGATACATGGCCGCCTCCGGCGCCAGGAGGCGCCGGGAAAATCAGCTGCGTGAGCTGATTCTCGAACCCCCCCGTTGCTATCCCCCCCTTTCGCCCGACCCGATCCTCCAGACGGACGCGTCTGGGTCGTCGTCTCGGGGGCGCTGGAGGCGCGCGTGGGCCCCGGCCGCGCGGCCCGGCTCGGCCCGCGCACGGTGCTGGGCGCCTGCCGGCTGCTGGGCAGCCTGCCGGAGGCCCGGCGAGGGCGCGCGGAGTGCGCCCAGTGGTACCGGCCCGCCGCGCCGGATGGCGAGGTGGGCCAGGACCCACGGCCGGCACATCCTTCGCCTGCTACTCCAAATCCCTTCTTAAGCGACCCCCCCCAAGAAACCAGACCCCCCTTCCAAATGCGACCTGGTATTCTATACCCTAAACCGGACCCCCCCAGTTATGAAAAAGGCGCCCTTTGAAAGGGACGATTAAGAAAGGATTTGGAGTCATTAATGGGGGTCAGCTTCTTGGGGGTCGGGGAGAGGTAGGCTCAGGTCCTGGCATCTCCCTGTTCGGGGCCGCAATTGTCACACAAGCTATGGGTTCCCTGCCTCTTCCCTGGCAGTTCTGTTTGATTGTGTTTGGCCCGGGTCGATATGTGTTTGAGAACATGGTTGTTGTTTCGTTAGTGTGCCCTTCGCCGACTTTGCCCCCCAGAAATCTGACCCCCGTCAGCAGGCGAATGGGCACATGGCTACAGCCACCACTGCGGGGTCGTGCCCTGAGACCTCGAGGCGTCACGGGCATCATGTACATCTGCCCTCCCGCGTGGGCGGGCAGATGTCTGCCCACGTCTCAACTGCTCCCCGAGTCCTCGGAGCACGACCCAGCGGCGGTGGACGTGGGCGAGATCCTGGCGGCGCACAGGAGACGCTCGCGGCCGAGTCGGGCTGCGTTCGCGCCTTGTGCTCGCAGGCGTTCGCCGCGGCCAGCTCCAGGGGCGCCGGGCAGAGGGCCCTGGACACGCTGAGGCTGGTTCGCTGGAGCAAGTCATGGGGGCCTCGCGTGCTCTCGCAAGTGCGTCTTCGGATTGCCTTCGAGTGCGGCATCGTCCTGTGATCGGTGAGACGTCGCTGGTTCAGTGCCGACTTAGCGTCGATTTAGCGTCGATGAGCGTCGATGGGAGGCTCCCGTGACAGGCCAGCCACAACTGGGGGAGCTGTGGTCCTTACCCCCCTGGGGGACCCATCGATTTCGACACCCCTCTCGAGAGATCGTCGAGGCTCCCCCCAGACATGCGACGCCCTGATTTGTTCAGGACCGGGTCCCCAGAAGTCCCGACCCGTGCCCCGGGACCGGCTTTTCATCCCGAGCCGTTTTTTGGCGGTCCCGAGGCCCGGCGAGGGCCCCCCGAGGCCGAACATCGCCAAACACCTCCCGTCCTGATTTTTTTTCTTACGACGCGATCCTGCCTGGGCCTTGAGTGCGTGCAGTACTTATATCCATAATCAGAGCGTCTTGGACTTTTCGGGAAGAGGTGCCGCAACGCCGCGGCGCACTGGATATGGATGACATCAAGCCTCTTGGGGCCAGATGTTTATCCATACCCAGTGCGTCTACGGTTTCTGGGCAAGAGAGCCCAAGACTCCAAGACGCACTGGATGTGGATATCGTGGGGACCCATGCCAAGAAACACCCTGCTTGTCTCCAGGGTGCCCTGGGTTTCTTGGGTTTCGATTGTTTTGCCATGGGAGGCGCGACGTCCCCACACCACAAATCGACGGGCGCCCTGGGGTCTCAGGGGTTGGGTTTCTTGTGGAAGGTTTCTTGTGGTCGGGCCTTTACTGTATAACTGTTGCCCGCATTGAGCTGCCGCATGGAGGCTGGCGGTCTCCGGCGCCGCGCCGCGGCGGGCGGAGGGCGAGGCCTCCGACGCGCCGGAGCCGGGCCTGCCGGAGGCGGGCGCGCCGCCGCAGCGCGGGGCGGGCGGCGCTTGGCTCGCGGGCGTGTCGCTGGGCGACGTGGCAGAGGCTCGGGGGGAGGAGGGGGGGAGGGAGGAGGGAGGAGGAGGAGGAGGGAGGAGGAGGGGGACAAGCTAGGTGCGCTCGCGTCATATCTGACGTCCTACCCCTCCCTCCCATCCCTTACCATGGCGCTGATTTTCTCTATCCGCGGACGCGTGTCGTAGCGGACCTGTGGCTCCGCGCGCGCGTGCGTAGTGGGTGGTGGTGCACGTGCGTGCGTGCGTGCGTGTGTGCGTGGTTGTGGTGGTGGTGGTGTGGTTGTGGTGGTGCTGTGGTGCTGGTGGTGGTGCTGGTGCTCGTGCTGGTGGTGGTGCTGGTGCTGGTGGTGGTTGTGATGGTGGTGGTGGTGGTGGTGGTGGTGGTGGTGGTGTGGTGGTGGTGGTGGTGGTGGTGGTGGTGGTGGTGGTGGTGGTGGTGGTGGTGCGGCGCGGTGGTGGCGGGCGGATGGGCGCGCGAGAAAGAGGCCCGCGCTGGGGCGAGAACGCCATCCTGAACGACGGAGGCCAAACACCGATCCGAAAATGAGGCCCACGCTGCAGCGGGAGCACGATTCGGAACGATTCGGGAGCAGAAATGAGGCCAGCGCCTCAGCGAGAGCATCATTAACCAAAAAAACGCAGGCGAAAACCTGCTTCCCGGGAATCCTGTGTGTTAAAAAACAGTACGCGGGGGGCGTTCGGCCCGATAATGACGCCGGCGCCTCAGCGAGAGTCGTTTCCCGGGATTTCCCGGGCATCCTGAGTGTAAAGAAACAGTACGCGGAGAATGCGCGGCCATCACCCGGACGCCATCAGGGGAAGAGGGAGAGTATTTTCATGTTGAGTAATTGTGGAGGGAGGAGGGAGGAGGGAGGAGGGAGGAGGGAGGAGGAGGAGGAGGAGCAGGAGGAGGAGGAGGAGAAGGAGGAGGAGGGAGGGCACCCAGACTGCTACAGCCTTCCCTCGTTTCCCCCTCTCGGGCCTCCTGGGAGGCCCTCGTCGCCGTCGCCGGATTCGCCCCGAAAAATGCTGGTCAAAGCGCACCCTTGGAGTGGTCCGGGGAGGAACCATGTTTGGTTTCCCCAGAGGCTGTGGCCTCGTCCACGTCGCAGGCGCTGTTCGCGGCCAACAGGGAGTCCTTGCTGGAGAGGTGGTCCATCGCTCTCCAGCGGCAGGTTCTCAGGGGAGGGCGAGGAACCGATACCGTTACATCATATCTTCCTCGTTTGAGCCTTTTGGGAACTCCCGGGAGGCCCTCGTCGCCGCGGCTGGCTTCGCTTCGAAATCCTGGTCAGAATTAGCCCCGGGAGAGGCCCCGGGAGTGGCGGTGTTGGGCCCCCCCCTCAGGTCCTTCCAGGGGCCCCGCCAGACGCGCTGTTCTCCCTGGTGGAGTCCGCGCAGGTGCACCGCGTGGGCCCGGGGCACAAGCTCGTGACGGAGGGCGAGGCCGGGGACGCGGCCGAGGCCCTCCTGGTGCTGGACTCCGGGGAGGCCGCGGTCGAGAAGTGCGTGCCGAGCGCGGACGGCCAGGGCACGAGCGTGGCCACCCTGGGCTCGCTGCTCCCCGGGGCCATCGTCGGGGATGTCTGCTTCAGCGCGGCGGCGAGCCCGGGGGCGAGGTACGAAGGAGACGGCCCTCGCAGGAAGCTCAGACGTCCCCGTGGGCCTTGCGCGGAGTTTTGTTTGAGCCTCCCCCGGGGACGCCGAACCCCTCTCAGAAGACGCGAGGGCCTCTGAGAAGTCCCGCCGCCTTCTGAGAAGGCCTTTCTCCTTCGTGTTTCCCCCCCTTGCTCGCCGCCGACCATCGGCTCCGGCATCCCCCGGCCGGCCACCGTCCGCGCCAAGACGGCGGTCACCGCCCTCAGCTCGGAGGAGGGCCAGTGGTGGCAGCGACGGATCCCCCGCCCGGCCGAGCTCCGGGCAAGGTCCGCCCACGGACCCCTCCAGAGGATGTCCACCCAGATCATATTCAGGAGGAAAAGAAACACGCAGACACAATTAATCTTCGATTCCCCAGAAAACATAGGAAAATATGGGGAGTGGGGGGAAGACAGAAACCCAGAAAATATGGGAAAATATGGGGAATGTTTTCATTTGTGTGTATTTATGTGTGTGTCCTGGGGCCCCTTCAAATATCGCGTCGTAAAAAAATCAGGACGGCGGGTTTTCGGTCGTTTTCGGCCTTGTGGGGCCCTCGCCGGGCCTCGGGACCGTCAAAGAACAACTCAGGATGAAAAACCGGTCCCAGGGAAAGGGTCGGGACATCCAGGGACCCCGCATGGAACAAATCAGGATTTCGCATGCCTGGGCACCCCCCTGACCAGCTTTTTTCGGGGCGCATCTGGCCGCAACGACGTGAAGCCTTTAGGATGGCCAGGAAGGATGAGAAGCGCCCCCAGGGGCAACGTCAGTAGACTAGGCTCGTGGGGGGGAGGATACATTGACCCCGATCGCCCATTGATCGCCGATGCGGGCCCGAAGGCGACGCTGGGCCACCCCGCCCAGGACCGCTCGGATCCCGCCAGGGCCGCCCTCGCCGATCCATCGGCGATGTATCGCCCACTCCAGGTCGGTGCTTCCGCCCCCCCTGCGCCAGGTCCCGCCTATCGTTGACCCTCAGGCCCAAGAGGGACGAGAAACGGTGGGGAGGGCCGCCGTGATCCCAGCTTCGGAGAAGAAAACGCCATAAACATAAACTTGTGGCGCTCCGTGCGGTTTTCTTGGATCCGCGCTGGGCCCGCCTGGCGGCGCCTCAGGCGCCGCTTGGCGCGCTCCGCGCGCCAGGGAGGGGGCCCAGCGCAGATCCAAGAAATCCGTGCGGAGCGCCAAAAGATTATGTTTATGGCGTTTTTCTTCTACAACTGGCGCTCCTCCGACCGTCATTCCCGGTGAGGCCTTCCTGGCGGCCTTGCGCCGGTTCCCAGGCTGCCTGGCCTGCCTGCACGCGGGGGTCCGCGGAAGCGCCGCGGTGCTGCAGCCGAGCCTGCAGGCGCACACGGAGGTGCTCTCGATGCAGAGGCCCTCGGCTGGGCCTCGATGCGTGCACACCGCTTAGAGCCGGCTGGGGTCTGAGGTGGCCCAGCATTGTCTCCGGCCAGCAGGAAGGGGGGGCAGGTTTGAGGTTCTGGGTCTGGCGGCCGATGTCAGGCTTTGGGGCCGTGAGACGCGGATCTGGGGTGAATAACTTCACCAGGTGGACCCCGGGAGGGGGTCCAAGGACCGATTTTGAGCGGGCTGGGCTTCACCCCCCGTAGACCCCCCGGCCGCCTCTAACACACCACGTCGTTTGGTCAGCCGAGGAGCCTAGTCACAGGCGATTTCTGGCCCCCAATCCTGAGTTTCGCCCGAGAGGTGAGACAGCTCAGAAGAGGGGGCGAACTCGGGGATACACCCCTATGGGGCTGTTCCGACGCACCCCTATCTAGGATAGAAGCCCCCCCGCCCTGTATCCCCGAGTTTGGGCCTGATGTGTTTGTCGTTCGAGACCCCGACGAAGTACGGATAGGGGTCAACATATCCCCCTTACCCCTGAGCTCGGCGAAGGACGTGTCACAGGGGACAAAGTTACCCACCGCCGGTATACCGCTGCTCGTCCTGGAGGGCCCTCGTCGCCGCGAATGGCTTCTCCTCCAGATCCTGGTCAGAACGAGCGCCCCGGGGAGGCGTAGCGGTATCGGTATCTGATGGTTCCCCCAATTCGGTGTTTGCGCGTCCCGGTGCCCCACATATCGGCACGAACGAGAGGGATACGGGAAGGATGCGTACGATGCCCAGCAGCAGTTCCTGTGCATTTTGGACGCAGCAGCCCGCGGTCCCTTTGAGGTCTCGGCCCCTCCCCCCGGGGTAGTTTCTCATCCCGGAGGTGTCGAATCCGCGGAAGGATGCCCCGATTGAAAATCAAGCGGTGGAGACGCGTCCTGGCTCGCCTGTAGCCCTGCCAGACACAATGTTCTAAAAGCCTGTTGTGGCTTCCACGGCATGTTCTCAGAGCATTTCTGGCGGAGTCTGTTTTTGTTGTCACATCGGGCTTCTGTTCTAAGAGCTCTGTTTTCCTTCTTAGAACGTTTTTGGGTTCTGAGAACATTTCGTGGCAGGACTGTCGGAATGCCGGGACGGCCGGTCCCTGCTCAAGAAAAGCATTGGCCGACCGGACGACCTGGTGTGTACTTCGAACTTTGAGCCAGTCCCAGCAGGAGCGGCTTCGAGTCCGCCGATTCGAATCGATTGGTTTCGAGGCTTCCGATTTCGATCGGATCCGACTCTGGACTCCGACTGTGGTTTGGATTTCTTCGCGTATGAATGTTGGGAGGGCGAACGTCGGTTCGATTCCGATGCTTTCCGATATGTTTGCTGATTGATTCGTTGCACTTCGATGGCCGATTCGATGTTCTATTCGTCGTTGGGTCATCCTGCCCCAGGCTCTTCGCTCGGTCCTCGCTCAACTTCGTCCGCGCGGTCGCGAACGCCTCGGAGCGGCGCGTGCTGTACTGCGGCGAGGTGGTCAAGGAGGAGGGCCGCGGCGACGCCGCGCTTTGCATCGTCGAGTTCGGGCTCTGTGGCGTCTCCCGGGAGGACCGGGCCCGAGGAAGGGGGGGGGGAGGCCCAGACCTGCTCGCGCCACGACCAAGTCGCGACGCACGCTTGTGGCCCGCTTGCGGCCTCCGAGGGCCCTCGCCGGGCCCCGGGGCAGTCAGTCAGAACGGCTCGGGGCAGAGCACCAGTCCTGGGGAGCGGGTCGGGGCCTCGGGAGACCCCGCACCAGAGAAGTCAAGGCACCGGATCGCCGGGTATGGACAGGGGGGCAACGACGACATCTGCTGCGGGTGGCCGGTCTCGGCGGCTCGGCGGCCGCCGCCAGGAGCTTCGCCTCGATACCGTTGGCGCCTCTCGGCGCCCAGGGGTGCCAGGAACATCGGCTACGTGAGCCGATGCGCTAACCTCTCTCTCCTTCTCCTCCTCCTCCTCCACCTCCTCCTCCTCAGGCTACCCGCACTCCTCCTCCTCCTCCTCCCTTTTCTCCTCCTCCTCCTCCTCCTCCTCCTCCTCCTCCTCCTCCTCCTCCTCCACCACACAACCTGGGCGTCCTCCTCCTCCTCCTCCTCCTCCTTGTCCTCCTCCTCCTCGCCTCCTCCTCCTCCTCCTCCTCGCCCTCCTCCACTTCCTCATCCTCCTCGTCCTCCTCCCACCTCCTTCATTCTCCTCCTCCTTCTCTTCTCCTCCTCCTCCCCTCCCCCTCCCCTCCCCCTCCTCCTCCTCCTCCTCCTCCTCCTCCTCCTCCGCACTCCTCCTCCTCCTCCTCCTCCTCCTCCTCCTCCTCATCCTCTTCCTCCGCGTCCTTCTCCTGAGATCCGACGTTGCGACAAAGTTGAAATGAAACGTTGTACAAGTGAAGTCGTCGATACCCCAGTTAAGGGGAAAGCATATTGCCTGGGCGCATCGCGTGGCGCATCGCTTTGCTTTGTCTTATCATGCTTTGGCATTGCTCAGCATTGCTTGGCATTGCTTGCCATTTCTTTGGGCAACCGGGGGCAGTGAACCCGAGGAACCCAGGGAACCCGAGGAGCCCGAGGAACCTCCGAAGAACGGGCAACGTAACAATACGAGACACCAGGGGCGGGGAACCTGAAGAACCCGAGGAACCTGGGGAACCCAAGGAACCTCTGGGAAACGGGAAACGTAACAATAGGAGGCACCGGGGGCGGGGAACCTGAGGAGCCCGAGGAGCCCTGGGAACCTCCCAGCAACGGGCAGCAGCAGAATCGGAGGCACCGAGAGCGAGGAACCCGTGGAGCACGAGGAACCCGGGGAACCTCCGAGCACCGGGCAGAGTAAGCCCCCGAGGCACCAAGGGCGAGGAATCTCCGAGGAACCTCCGAGCAACGGGCAAAGTACGCCCCCGAGGCACGGAGGACGGGGAACCCGAGGAACCCAAGGAACCCCGGGAGTCCCCGAGCAAAGGGCAAAGTAAGCCCCCGAGGCTCCGTTATTGCAACCAAGTGAGAATGCCTTAGGCAGGCCTACCTGGGAAAGAGATCACGACCAGAGCCTGATAATCGGCCCCCCTCTTTCTGCGGCATGTTCCTCGAGCCGCATCGATCCGCCAGCGTGTCGCTCCGCTAGTTCTGGCCCACCACGCTTTAGCGCGACGCGCTAAGTAAGCGTTTTCCCATTAGGCGTTTCGACATTGGGCGGAAGGGGGGGAGGGAAGCGGGGGTCTGGTTCCGGACCACTGCTTAGTGCGGAACTGGCAGACTCCATCTGCTCGAAACAGGCGCCAAAAACAGCCAAGCTCTATCCCATGGGGGGCGGGAGGGGGGGTGCGAGGGCCCGCGCCGATCGGCAAAACAATGAACCACGTCCCCGTCCCCAGACATCAAGGCCCAAGCCTTTCCGAGCCTCCAGCCCTGCAGTGTGGCGCGACACGCCATGTCCGCTCGCAGGGCGCAGCATGTCGGCGGGGCCGCCGCGGCGACACGCTAAACAGAAGTTCCTGACCGTAATAATTTCGTCCGGCCAAAAGACGCCAAGACCCGTTCCTCCCTACCACCTCACGGTGGACGCTAAGGGATCGCGTGGACGTGTAGCTTATTGTTCGGAGAGGTTAGCGCCAAAACACTTGAAGCATCTTGGAGCATATTGGACCGAGCAATACGTACATTCACATAACTATACACATATGTCTATACACATATGTAAATGTGTAGATTTATTTATATATATATATATATATATATATATTTGTATATATGTATATATATACATATTTAATTTACACACGCATATATATATACATATATAGATGATCAGCCCCCCCCAGCACCCCGTCCTCCAGCGAGCGATCACTCCTTCTCCTCCTCCACCTTCTCCTCCGACCCCTCCTTCTCCATCTCCTTTTCCTCGTCCTTGACCTCGTCATCCTGATCCTCCTGTTCCTCCGCCTCAGCCTCCTCGCCAACCAAAGTTCAGCGTCCCTACCCCAAGCCATCCCTCCTCCCCCTCATAGCCCGCCTCCTCTTCCTCCTGCCCCTCACCCTGCTCCCTCTCCTCTTCGTCGTCGTCGTTTTCATCCTCCTCCTCCTCCTCCTCCTCCCCTCTCCTCCTCCTCCTCCTCCTCCTCCTCCTCCTCCTCCTCCTCCTTCCTCCTTCTACCTCTCACCCTGCTTCCTCTCCTCTTCCTCGTCCTCCTCCTCCTCATCACCCTCACTGTTTTCCAGCATGATTTGTTGACCATCCTCCCGCAAGCCTTGTTGGCGAAGGGTGCGGCGCAGGAGTTCGAGGAAGCGGAGGAGGGACCCAGAGACCATAAATCACCGCGCCCCGATAGCGAGTGATCGTTCCGATGATCATCCTCCCCCTTCTGCTCCCCATCCTCGCCCTGCTCGCCCACCTCCTCATTTTCCTTTTCTTCCTCATTTGCCTCCTCTTCATCCTCCGCCCTCCTCCTCATCTTCATCGCCCTCATCATCCTCATCTTCTTACTTCTCCGTCTCAGCCTCCTCGCCGACTGGCCACGAGGGCGTCAGCTTGACAGCTAGCTTGGCTACGATTGCAAGCCAATGGATTGCAATACAATCGAGTTCTGGCACGTTTATTTCGACGCAGTCGGTTGCAACCTAACCGATTACAGCCCAATGGGTCGCAAGCCAATCGATTGATTGCCAACCGATTGCATTCCAATGGGTCCCAACGGCGAGCGATCGTTCAAACGATCCTCTTCCTGCTCGTCCTGCTTCTTCTCCTCCTCCTCCTCCTCCTCATGTGATCCTCTGCTGTTCCTTCCTCTTCCTCGTCCTCTTCCTTCTACTTCCTCCTTCTTCGTTCCTCTCTTCCTCGCCTTCCTCGCGTCACTCATCCTCTTCCTCTTCCTCGCGTTCCGTGCCCGCCTCGTCATCGTCATCCGTCTCTTCTTTTTCCGCTTCAGCCAAATTGGTTGCAACCATCCGTAGTTTGCTATGAATCGAGCTTTTATTGTTTTTGTTGTAATATTTGGCTTTCTCCCCCCCCAGCGCTGGCGCCGCACGGCGCCATGCCAGCTTCGTCAAAGAAGGCCATCAATACGAAGACGGAGAGGTGCCGCGACCGCAAGCGCAACAAATCGTTGAATAATTGGGTCGCAAAACCTTGGGTGTAGGAGTTCCTCAAGGAGGCTGCGCAGAAGCACCTGCGCTAGTACCGCAGCACGCTCGCAACCCTGGGGCGCGACAAGGACACCCTCACACAGCAGGTCAAGCGCCAGCGCAAGTTCTTCATGCGCCCCGACGCGTTCGTGACCCAGGTGCCGGGGTGAACCCAATCAACCGAACAGGAAAACAACGACATTGTGCAACTGCACGCACCGCGCCACCCCCGCGCAACAACCGCAAACCGCCATCAGCGCAAACCGGCCCAACCAACGCTCAGCAGCAGCGCCAGCACCACCAACAGCAGCGCCAACATCACCAATTGAGCAGCAAGTATCGAACCACAACGATGCAACGCGGAACAGAACCCCACCCAGCGCGCGGCCGACAACAACCATGAGGCTTTCCAGGAGGCCAAGAACAATAACGACAAGCTGGAGCACCTGGTTGAGGAAACGGCGCGCCTGAGACACGGCGGCGCGCCCGAACGAAGCGAGCAAGGGCTGGCCTCTTCAAAACTAGGAAACAAGCTTCTGCCCCAAAAACTGCCTGCGATAGGGGGGCGCTCTTAGGCCTCTTGGAGGTCGCGCGCGCGCCCCCTCGGGAGCGCTTTCCCCGCCGGGCCAGCCCTTGTTCCGCTTGCTTCTTGTTCGGCGCCTCGCCGCAAGAAGGCGGCAGGCGCAGAGGGCGACGGCCCGGGGCATGGAGGAGGGCGCGGCCGCGGCCACGAACGAGGGGGCGAAGGAGCGCGAGCGCCTTCAGCAAGCCCTTTCGGAGAAGAAGGCTTGGCTCTTGAACAACTAAGCCTTTGACGGCAGACGAACTTCGGCGCCCGCCCAGGCGCGCTCCGGGGAGGGCGTGGCAAAGTCCGTCGGCCTTCAGGCCGCCCTCCACGACCAAGGGCCCCTCTCCGAAATCGCAGGCAAAGTGCGACAAGCTTTTGTCGGAGAGGTGCCGCTCCTGCTCTCTGGCAACGGGCGCGCGGCGGGAGAAGTGCCTCGAGCTCGCAGAGAAGACTCGGAGGGCCATCCGTGGCGGGCGCTTTGGCGCCCAGTAGGCGGGCTGCCGCCGCCAATGCCGAATTCGGTTGCGAGGCGACAAAACGAGCAGACCCCAAAAGACAGCCGCTGCGGCCATACCCAGTGAAGCGATGGGGGGCATCCTAGTTTTGACGCCCCCCTCCAGAGGTTTCGGAGACGGCAGACAAGGCCACCGCCCCCTTTCGAAAGACCGCAGCGAGACGACCCGAGGAGCTTCCAAGACCACACCCATTCTCAAGACGGCCCAAAAGGCCTCCAAGACGGCGCCTAGACGGCCCCGAGCAGCAACAGCGCGACGAGGCAGGGCGCGGCGAAATAGCAAACCAGGGGACAACAATACTATACAACGACAGCGAAAACTTAAGCAGGGGCATCCTAGTTCGGATGCCCCCATTCCAGAGGTCTGAGAGACGGCCGACGAGGCCACCGCCCCCTTGTGCAAGGCCGCGCCAAGACGACCCGATGAGCTTTCAAGACCGCCCTCCAAGACGGCCCGAGAGGACTCCTAGATGGCCCCAGGCGGCCCCGAGCAGTAACAATGTTACGCGGCAGGGGGACCAGCTACGTCATGGCAGTGGCGCCCTCGGCGACCGAGAATGCAAACGCTTCCGATTAGTTGCGCCATAGGTTGCGCCCTCGGCGGCCGAGAGTGCAATATTCTCCTCTCGGTTGCAATATTAGTTGCGCCATCAGCGGCTGAGCTTGCAGCCGTGCCCCATAGGTCGTGACATATGTTGCGCCTTCGGCCGGCAGGAGCAACGCCGTCTTCTAACAGATGTTTTACGCGATGATTCGGGGAAGAATGCGGAGGAGAAGTAGGCAGGCGGAGGACGAAAAGGAGGAGCATGGGAGGAGTAAGAAGACGAGGGGTCGGACTAGGAGGAGGAGGAAGAGGAAGAGGAGGAGAAGGAGGAGGGACAAGAACAACGCGCAGAGGAGAAGGTCCAGGAGAAGGAGGAGGAATACGAACGTAAGGAGGAGGAATGAGGGGAGGAGGAGGAGGAGGAGGAGGAACTGCAGGGCCACAAAACCATGCTCACAGTTTTTTGTTTTTTGGTCAGTGATACCACGAAACACTGCTATTCACTTTCTTTTTTTGCTTTTCTTACAGAGGTCTGCGAACTTCGCCGGCGATTGTCGGTGCCGAAGAACAACAGAAAAACTTGTGAGTAGCTGAGTTTGGTGGCCTGATGGCGAGGAAGCCATGCTATTCACAAGTTTTTATCGGGGGGGGGTTAGCGGGAGCCACACAAAAAACATGTGAATAACGGTGTTTGGTGGCTTGGTGGCGAGAAAATTATGCGATTCATATGTTTTTTTTTGGGGGGGGTCCCAGTGAAAAACAAAAAAACAATGTTTACACCGTCCACCAGCCTCCGGGCGAAGTTCGCAGACTTTTGAAAACCCGAAAAACAAAACACACTTTGTGAATAGCAGGTGCTTCGTGGTATCATTGACCCCCCCCACACAAAAAACAACCTGTGAATGGCAAGGTTTCGTGGCAGCTCTTCTCCCGTAGGCCTTTTTGGGGGAGAAGCAAGAGGAACAGGAGAAGGGGGAGGATGATGAGGAGGAGGCGGAGGGGGAGCAGGAGGGGGAGGCGGAGAACGAGGAGGAGGAGGAGGAAAGAGGAATTGAACAGGAATCTGAGCAGGAGGCGGGACAGGAGAAGGAACTGAAGCGAAATGAGAAATATATTGAACGTAAGGATAGGGCTTCACGTAAGGATAGGGGTTCACCATATATATATATATACATACGTACATATATAGATATCTTCGAAACGGAAGCATCCACGGGGAATGGACGTCCGAGCGATGGTTGCGACGCCACCTGGCCGCCTGCACCGGTTCTGGCCAGGCCACTCGTAGGCCTTGGATCTGAGCAAATCCTTCCCTGGCTGCGCAGACCACGAGGCCGTGGCCACCAGTTCCACTCCCAACATCGGCGCAACATCATCACCAACATCATCACCATCAGCCTCATCATCAGCATCAGCATCATCAGCGTCATCATCATCATCGTCATCGTCATACTCATCTTCATCCTCATCCTCATCCTCATCCTCCTCCCCATCTTCACCATAAACATCATCATAAGCAACATCAGCATCGCCACCAACATCAACACCGTCATCAACATCAGCAACACCATCACTATTAGCCACCAGTCCGACTCCCACGATCGGCCCGGCCAGGATCGGGTGAAAAGGATTGCGGCGCCAGGATCTCAAGGTTCTTTTTCGTCCGACACCGGGAGGACTGCGGCGAGCTTCTCCTCGTCCTCTTCCTCTTGTTCCTCCTCCTCTCCTCCTCCTCCTCGACCTGGGCGTCCTCCTCTTCCTCCTCCAACTTATCCTCGTCATCCTCTTCCTTCCTTATCCCCTTCCACCACCGCCTTCTCGTCCTCCTCCTTTTGCTGTACCTCCTCCTCCTTCTCCTCCTCCTCCTTGTTATCCTCCTCCTCCTCCTCCTCCTCCTCCACGTCCTCCTCCTCCTGGGTCTACGTGAGTCCGACCCCGGCGAGGACTGCGGCGAGGTGGGCGTCGCCCGCAGGGGCACTTGCTTTGGGGAGCGCGCGCTCCTCGGCTTCGAGCCCGTGAGCCACTCGACCGTGCGCGTCGCCACGCCCCTCGCGGTGCTGCTCACGGTCTCGCGGGCAGCGTTCGCGGCGGTGCTTTCGCGGTTCCCAGACGAGGACACCTCGGGCATTGGCAGAAGGAACCGCCTCGGACAAGCCGAGGGCGAACCTTTGCACGGTCTCACGCGTCACTGGCATTCGAGTGTATCGGTGTTGTCCCCAGTCGGTTTCGCTAATCGACGTGCGTTTGTTGCCGGACACATACGTTTCTTGGCTGCCTCCATACGCCCATTTTGAAACGCAACACGTACCGTGCTTTAAAATGTCCGCGTCAACGCGTTCGAAAGCGCGCGCCCGTCGCACACTTCTCACTATAAGGGGGGCCCAGCTTGAAGCTTCCCCTCCCCTTT
Source organism: Prorocentrum cordatum (assembly GCA_963575745.1). Lineage (NCBI taxonomy): Eukaryota > Dinophyceae > Prorocentrales > Prorocentraceae > Prorocentrum > Prorocentrum cordatum. The sequence continues at coordinate 131,376 of CAUYUJ010016466.1, read as the reverse complement.
CCTTCGAAAAAGGGGGCGGGCTGCCGAAGCTACCCCGCCCCTCCCTTCCTTTTGTGGGCATGTTGGAGCCAGGGGGGCCCGAGTTCCCTTCCCCCTCCTGTTCCGGAACCCAATGTCAGCCTGGGCTCCCATTTCAAAGAGTTCGGCTGCTACGCCCCCCCCCCTCTTTTTCGCAGCTCATATTGCCTTGCCAGGGTGGGGGGGGGGTTCAAAGCTGACGCCCCCCTCCCTCCACTTCTGGAGCCCAAGGGCGGCCCGTCCTCCCTTTCGATGGGGGGGTGGTCGGAAGCTGCCCCCCCTTCTTTTTCGCAGCTGAGATTGTCTTGCCAGAGGGGGGGGTCTTCAACGCCACCCCCTTCCTGCTGTTCCGGAGCCCAAGGTCAGCCCGGGTTTCCTTTCAAAGGGGGGGGCGTCGGACGCCCCCCCCCATCCTTGCTCTTTTCGCAGCTGGGATCGCGTTGCCAGGGGGGGGGGTTCAAAGGTGCAGGTGCGCATTCCTTTTGTTGTCTCTTCCGGGGCCGAAGGTTCGTCCAGGCTTGCCTTTGCAAGGGGGGGCGGGGGCGGCGCGTCGGAAGCTGCCTCCCGCCCCGCCCCCCCCCCCTCCTATCGCAGCCCGCGGGTTTTGCAGAAGGGGGCCCGACATGCGCCCGGCGCGTGCGCGCGGAGCACGTGTTTCCACGCGCTCCGGGCCACGGCGGGTCCGCCAGCGAGGGCCCCACCCTGCAGGTGGCGAGCGTCTTACACACAGGAACACGTGCGCGGAGGGGGGGGTCCATACGTGTCCCTGGCGCGTGCGCGCAGGGCAGGTGTTCTCGCGTGTCCACGGGGCCCCGGGGGTGGCGAACGACCTGCATGCGCGATTACGTGCGCGGGGGGGGGGGGGGGGGGGCACGGAGGCGGCGGGACCCGACATGCGCCTGGCGCGCGCCCGCGGAGCAAGTGATCTCACGCGCTTCGGGCCACCACGGGGCCACAAGCGAGGGACCCAGCCTGCGGGTGGCGGACTCTTTGGCACGCAGAAGTGCGTGTGCGCGGAGGGAGGGGGGGGGGGCCCAAAGCGTGCCCCTGGCGCGTGCTCGCGGGGCACGCGTTCTCAAGCGCTTCGGGCCACGACGGGGCCGCACGCGAGGGACCCACCCCATTTGCAGGGGGTGGATCCTCTGACACGTGAAAATCGTGGAGGAGGAGGAGGAGGAGGAGGCGAAGGGAGGAGGAGGAGGAGGGAGGAGGTGGAGGGAGGAGGAGGAAAAGAGGAGGAGGAGGGAGGAGGAGGAGGAGGAGGAGGAAGAGGAGGAGGGGGGGGGAAAATGGGCGCAACCTGCCTCTGGCGCGCGCGCGCGGGGCAGGTGCTTTCACGTGTCCACGGGGCCCCAGGCGGAACCATTCTGGGAGCGGCGAGATCTTTGCATGTGACATTGCGTGTGCTGGAGGGGCGGAGGGGGGGCAACGGAGGGGGGGCCAACCTGCGCCCGGTGAGTGAGCGCGGAGCGCGTGTGGCTTTTTTACGCGTTTTGGGGCCCTGACGGGGCCGCCGGCGAGGGACCCCTCTTGCAGGTGCCGAGTCTCTTGTGCGTAAGAATGCGTGCCGCGGGGGGGGGGGGGGATGGTGAGGGCAACATGCCCCCTGCATCCGAGCCGCCCGCTGTCGTCGTCGCCGTCGTCGTTCCTCGTCGGCATGGTCGCCTGGGGGCAGGGCGGAGGGAAGCAGGAGGAGGAGGAGGAGGAGGGGAAGGAAGAGGCAGATGAGAGGCTGGGCTGATACATCTTATGATAATGATGCTGGTAATGGCTGCGGCGATGGTAATGCTGATGATGATGCTGATGATGATGACGATGACGATGACGATGACGATGATGATGATGAGGATGATGAAGAATATGACGATGATGATGCTGAGGAGGACGAGGATAATGAGGAGGATGAGGATGAGGATTGTGATTATGACAAGAATGATGGTGGTGATGATGATGGTGATGCTGATGATAATGAGGAGGATGATGGTGATAGTGATGACGCTGAAGATGAGGATGGTGATGATTATGGTGATGGTGATGGTAATCGTGATGGTGATGGTGATGATGGTATTCGGCGCCCCTTTGGTTTTTGGTGCCCTGTTGGTTTTCGGTTCCCCTTTGGTTGTCGGCGCCTCTTGGTTTTTCCGCGATCCTTTGGCTTTCGGAGCCCTTTTTGATTTTCCGAGCCCCTTTGATTTTCGGTTCCTCTTCGGTTTCGATCCTCCTTTGGTTTTCGGCGCTCCGTCGGTTTTTAGCGCCCCTTTGGTATTCGCCGCCCCTTTGGTTTTCGGCGTCCTTTTGGTGTCGGCGCCCCTTTGGTTTTCGGCGCCTTGTGATTTCGGCGCCCCTATGGTTCTCGGCGCTCCGTTTTCAACGCCCCAGTGGTTTTCGGCGCATTGTTGCTTTTCGGCGCGTGTTGGGTTTTCGGCGCCTTTTGGTTTCGGCGCCCTTCTGGTTTTCGGCGTCCCTCTGGTCTGCGACGCTCTTTTGGTTTTCGGTGCCCTTCGGTTTTCGACGTCCCTTCGGTTTTTCGTTCGGTGACTTCTTGGTTGTCGGCGCCCCTTTGGTTTCGATCCCTCTTTGGTTTTCAGCGCTTCTTTAGTTTTCGGCGCCCCTTGGGTTTTCGGCGTCTGTTTGGTTTTCGGCGCCATCTTGTTTTTTCGGCGCTCTTTTGGGCGTCCCGTTAGTTTTCAGAGCGCCTTTTTGGTTTTCTGCGCACGCGTCGGTATTCGGCGACCTGTTGGTGTTCGGCGCTCTTTTGGTTTCTGGCGCAACTTTTGTGTTCGGCGCCTCTTTGGTCTTCGGCACGTTCTGGTCTCCGGTGCCCCTTTGGTTGTCGGCGCCCGTTTGGTTGTCGGCGCTCTGTTGGTTTTTGGCGCCCTTTGGTTTGCGGCGCTTTTTTGGTTTTCGGCGCCCTCTTGATATTCGGCGTCCTTGTTGTGGGCGCCCCTTTGGTTTTCGGTGCCCTGTTGTTTGTCGGCGCTCTTTGGCTTTGGGCGCCCCTTTGGTTTCGGCGCCCGCCTTTTTGGCCTTCGGCGCCTTTTTTTTTTTGTTTTTGGTTTTCGGCGCTCCTTTAATTATCGGAGCGCTCCCCCTTGGGTTTTCTGCGCCTCTTTGGTATTCGCCGCCCGTTTAGTTCTCGTTGCTCTTCTGGTTTTCGGCGCCCTTTTGGTTTTCGGCGCCCTTGTGGTTGTCGACGCCCCATGGGTTGTCGGCGCGTTTTTTGTTGTCGTCGCCCCTCAAGTTTTCGGCGCCTTTTCTGGTTTTCGGCGCCCCTTTGGTTTTCGGCGTCCATTTGGTTTTTTGCGCCCTCTTGATTCTCGGCGCTGATTTAATTTTCGAAGCTCCTTTGATTTTCTGCGTCCTTGTGGTTTTCGGCGCCGTCTTGTTTTTTCTGTATTCTTTTGGTTTTCGGCGCTTCTGTCTGTTTTTCGGCGCTCTTTGGGTTTTCGGCGCCCTTTTGGTTTTCGGCGCTCTGGTTGTTGTCGGCGCATTCTTGGTTTTCGACGTCCCTTTGGTTTTCGGCGCCGCTCTGGTGTTCGTCGCCCTTTTTGTTTTCGCTGCCTTGTTGGTTTTCCCCTTTGGTTTTCGGCTTCCTTTGGGGATCCGGCACCTTTCTGGTTCTCGGCGCCCCTTTGGCTTTCTGCGGTTTTTTGTGTCCGGCGCTTTTTTGGTTCCCGGCGCTCCTTTGGTTTTCGACGCTCCTTTGGGTCGGCGACTCTTTGGTTTTCTGCGCGCCCTTTGAGTGTGGCGACCTGTTGATTTGCATCGTCCTTTTGGTTTTCGGCGTGCCTCGGCGCTCTCGTGGTTTTCGGCCCTCTTTCAGTTTTCGGCACCCGTTTGCTTTGCGGCGCTCTGTTTGTGGCGCCCATTTGATTTTTGGCGCTCTGTCGATTTTCGGCGCATCGTTGATTTTTGGTGCCAGGTTTGGTTTTCGGCGCCTCTTCTTGGGGGGAGGGGGGCAGCTTCCGAGCGGCGGGGGGGAAAAGGAGGGGGGGGGCTTCCGGCGGCAGGGAAGGTCCAAGGGGGGCGGGGTAGGTATGCCCCCACCCCTTTGGAAAGGGGGGTCGGGCAGCTTCTGGAGCGCGAAAGGGGGAGGGTAATTAGCTTCCGAGGGGCGGAAAATAGCAGGGGGAGGTTTCCCGCAGGGGAGGTTCACGGGGGGGGGAGCTGAGCCCCCCTTCGAAAAGGTGGAAATAGCTTTCGGAGCGCGAGAGGAGAGGGGGGGGGGGGCGGCGGCAGCTTCCGAGGGGCGGACAAAAAGGACGTTTGGGGGGGGGGGGGGCTTTCGGCAGGGGAGGGGCCGAGGAAGAGGGGGGTAGCTAAGCCCCCTCGCCTCTGGCCAAGGGGGGAGGGGCCGCTTCCGGAGCGCGAAAGGGGAGGGGGGGGGTAGCTCCCGAGGAGCGGGGCACAAGGAGGTGTGGGGGGGTTCCAGCAGGGGAGGTCTCCAAGGGGGGAGGGGGGCGGGGGGGGGGGGGGGTAGGGGTAGCTCAGGGGGGGACCCCCTCGTGCGGGAGTGTGCGACGGGCGCGCTCCCTGGTGCGCTCCATGTTGGCTCAACGTATTCGCCCACGCTTTGGCGAACGTCTCGCGTCAGACAGTCGTTGGCTAGTCCACGTGTTGAGCTCCGTATCGATCCAGCACGTGTTGCGTACCGGGGCACTTAAGAGTGCTAGGACGTTGGGCAGCTACCCCGGTGAGGCGCACTCGGAATGCGGTGCCGTGCGCGCGCGGAGTGCCCTTGGCAGCTTCCCAGCTTCCACGAGAGGGAGTGCTGCGGAGGGGCTGCTTCCGCCCCCGAGTTCTGCTGAGGGGCTGCCTTTGCCGAACGTCCAGGGCCAACTTTCCGGGGGATGGGCCCCGAGGTTCCAGGTTTGAGGGTCGAGGCTCGCTTGCCAGAGATTCGCAGGGGCTTCTTATCAGTTTGAAACATATCCCTATCCCTATGTTTGACATCACCTCACCTCGATGCCGATCTTAAGGATTCCCTCAGTTTCTGAGGGCCTGTCTCTAAGATTGTCCTCGCCTTTTTGCTCGCCCATCTTAGGGATAGGGATTAGTTCGAGGCTGGTTAGCTTCTGCCGTGCCGCCGACCCCCAGAAGAGGGAGGGACGTCCACGGGGGAGGCCTCCTGGGGGGAGCTTCTGGGGGGCCTCCATTGGGCTTCGTTGGGGGGGCCACTCCGGGGCTCTGCTTCTTGGGGGTCTGCTGCTGTGGGTCTCGGGGGTCTTCTTGCGGCGAAGGGCCAGGAATGTCGGTTCGGGTTGCCTCTATTGGGCCCCTGTTGGGGCCATCTTGGGCGCCTCTCGGGCCGTCTTGGGACCCTCTTCGGCCATCTTGGGGCTCACTTGGGGGCTCCAGCGTTTTCCCTAGGGAGTTGGACGATTCTTGCTTCTTGGGGCCCACTCGGGGGTCGTCTTGGAGCCCTCTGTGGACGTCCTTGAGGCCTTTTGGGCACTCTTGAGGCCACCTCGGTTGTCTTTGAGGACTCCTCGGCGTATTGCAGCCCAGCTTGGGCGAGCTTGGATGGCATCTTGGGAGCCGTGGAGGCCACGGACTTTCGATTTGGAGGCTCCGGAGGCCCAAGGGATGCGTTGAGGAGCTCGTTCTCCCCTCCTCCTAATCGGAGGTCCGACGCGAGTGGGGCAGCCAATCATGTCACACGCCTTTGCACCCCTGGGAATTTGGGGTCGGGCGGATTTGGGTCGTCCTGCCGCGGCTGGATCCGTGCCGAAACCCCAGCCAGAGCACGCCCAAGGAATCGATCTCTGACCCATGATCATTTGAGGTTCCAGTATTTCGGGCGCTGTCGTTCGTCCTTGTCAGTTTTCCAGCCCTGGGGGGCTGCCCTCCAGCGGCTGCGCCTCGCCGAGAGCGTGCCTGGGTTGCCCGCATCGTCCAGAATGGCCGCCAAAGAGCCGATTTATGATCCGAAAGCCAGACGACGAGGATCACTCACCAGTCAGATCCGAGGCCCACCTCCCCCCATCGAATTTGTTCAATCACCTTGTCACATTGATGCCCGCGCCTTCTCTTGATTCGAAGCTGGTGGACCTTGTGTTCTTATCTCCACGTGTCTTTATTTTCTTTCGTGAGTCGCTGGTCGTGTTGCGAGCCAACCTCACTGAAACCCTTAGGTCGAGGAAGTGGGGCGTCGGATGTAATGACCGCCGCTGCTCGCATTGCCCGCGCCGGGCCGCTCGGCGGTCGACGGCTTCTCTTCACATGCCGGGCCTGCCGAGGAAACAACCTTGAACAAACATCCAATATTATTGCATAGTTGCATGTGTACTCCAGATTTCGTAATACAAGGGAGGGGGTCTGGACCCTCCAGGACAAGCCATTTCAGACCCCCCCTCGTGGGAGAACCCTCCAAAACATCGTCCCCAGACCACCCCAGGCCCTCCAAGATAGCTTGGACCCCCCCCCCCGAAATGAGACCCCCCTCCTTTTATTACGAAATCTGGAGTATTTCCTCAGACGAAGTTGTGATGCATCTTAGTTGTCGCTCACACGTAATACGAGTTACATGTGAACATCGCCTGCAGGAGTTTCGGATGCGTTTCCGTTCTGTTTGGGAAAGTCCGTATTCAAGTGGGCTCTGGCGTGGGGTCGAGGGACCTTGCTTCCGCGGCAATAAAGCACGTCGACAAGGGCAGTGAGTTCAACCAGGGAAAGGTGCACGGACGTGATCGGTGGGTGAACGGCGTTGAGATAATGGAAAGCTTCCCGCGTGCGCGCAGCCAGGAGTGGACGTGCGCTCTGCGTGTCGCCACTGAAGGCGCGCTCGGCGCGAGGGCATGGGCCGAGACATAGTTTTCCAAGCGAGTTCTAAGTTGTTCCAAAGGGGGGCCGGGGGACGGGGCCGTCGATGGCATGTGTGAATCACTGGGGAGGGGACGGGTTCAGGGGGGACGCATCGACCCCCGCAGTCGCCCATTGATGATCGCCGACAGGGGGCCCGGTAGCTCCTCCTCCCGCCCAGGCACGTGCGGGCCTTCGCCATCGAGCGCCCCTCCGCCGACCCGTCAGCGAGGGCCTCGCCGAGCAGTCCAGCCCGCTGCCCCCCCCCTGCTGAGCCGGTCCTTGCCTGGCGCTGCCCTCTTCAGGACAGGCGCGTGTACGACTCCGTGCGCACGACGCCCGGAGCACGGCGTGCCCGGACGAGGAGCTCCGCCGCAAAGATCGGCGCACGGGCCCAGGAGAGGAGGAGGGACCGCTGCCTTCGATGCTCGTTTGGGGGACCTTCCTGGGGGCTGTTCGATGCTCGATGGATCTGTTCGACTCGGGTTCGACTCAAGTTCGACTCAGGTTCGACTCAGGTTCGACTTAGATTCGACTCAGGTTCGACTCGTGTTCGACTCAGGTTCGACTCAGGTTCGACGCAGCTTCGACGCACGAGTGGAGCGAGTGGCTCCAGGAAGGTCCCCAGATTGAGCATCTAAGCTGCCGCTGCTCCTCTCTCCCCCGGTCGCCGCGTCTGGAGTCGCCTCGGGAGATCCTGGTCAGAGCGCGCCTCGGGAGAGGCCCGGAGAGCAGCGGCATCGGTACTGTCTCGTCGCTCCGCAGGCGTCCCCCGGCGGATTGCTCCTGGGCCTCCGAGGGGGGTCGGCGGTGTAGCAGTCACCACCATGGGCCAACGACTCTGTACAGCGCCACCCTCCCGGAAGGCACAGGGGGGAGCTCGTCGGTCGGTGTCTGTGTTTGGATCTCCCCAGAGATCCGATGTCTGGATTTTTTCATACGACCCCCCCCGCAAGTCTCGACTCTTCTTCCCCAGGACTGGCGTTTCACCCCGACTCGTTTTTTTGGAGGCCCCAGGGCCCGGCGAGGGCTTCCAAAGGCCACCAAGACGAAGAACAAAACCCCCCAAAACAGCAAAACAGCCGACAGGCAGAGCACCTGTGCTTCCCACTGCGCTGGATCTCTGGGCCTCCCTGGCGCAGGAAGGGCGAGCTGCCCTCGAAGCAGGGGGGCCAGGGCTCCGACGTGGCGGGCCTCCCCTGCTTCCGCACCTGCGGCCAGAACTTCTGCGAGTGCCTGGCGCGCGCCATCGAGGTCCGGTACTACTTCCCGGGCCAGACGGCGACCGCCACGGGGGAAGCGGGGCCCTGAGCCTGACCGGGCATGCTCGCGCCGTTGACAAGAATCAGGACGGAGGTGTTCCTCGTCTTGGGCCTGGGGTAAGTCGGGCACGTCCCTCTACAGGAGGAAGGTTCAAAAGTAACAAAAAATACTCTGGGGACGATGCTTTGACTAACTATTTCTGTTTTTTTTTTTTATTTTTTGGGCGTATGTTTCGTTTTTCGTCCAGAACTCGCCTGTAGGGGGACATGCCCGACCTAAGCCTAGGGGTCCTCGCCGGGCCCCAGGACAGTCCACCCGCTACCTCCCTCGTCCTGACCCTTGCCCGACGGGCGTGCGCTCCCAGGCGCCAGCGACTCAGGGCGAGAGACTGGGGCGGGTCGGGACTTCCGGGGACCACCTCTTTCAATCGTCAGGGCCTCGCATATTTGGGAACGGGTCTTGAGGGTTCCTGCTGCTTTTCGCCGATTTCGGCTTTCCTCTGGGCCTCCCGAGGGCCCATTGAACGGTCCGAGGACGGCGTAGGATGAGGAGCTGATCCTGATGGAAGGCCCTGGGATCCAGGGCCCGTCCTCCTCGGGACCCGCTTCTTTCATTCACCGAGAATGAAAGAACCTCTCATCCTCACAACACAGTGACGGCGTGGCCTCGCTTGGGTCCCCGCCTCTGCATTAGGGATCGTAGATCTGGGTGGTTTTTGGTTAGGCACATCTGCAAACAAAACCTTATCGCTAATGTTTTTGGCCCCCCGAACTTACAGTGGGGCGCTGAAGAAGGATTCCTTGTCGTTTGGGAGGGGCTCCGTGTTCCTCAGTTGTTTCACTGTTTGTCATAGTTTGACCTTCGGTTTTCCATCGGAAATCGAAGTTTCACCAATGAAGAACTGGGCCTCGTTCCTTATTTAGGGTTCCTTAGGTCAACGCCCCCACTGTAGCTATCCTCCCAAAGAGTGAGGGGTTCTTTTCTTGCCACTCAGCTTCCTTCATGCCGAGGTGATGGTGGAGGGCGCGATCGATGCGGCGCACATGTTCGTGCTGAAGGGCGGGCGGGCGGTGAGCAGCAGGCGCGGCGAGGAGCCCAAGGACCGGATGAGGAAAAGGGACCCATACCGTTGCCCTTCCCGCGTTTTCCCCGTGTTGGGCTTCCTGGGGTCCTGGGAGGCCCTCGTTGCCCCCGCTGCACTCGGTTCTAATTCTGGTCAGGACGCACCCCGGGAGAGGTCGTCCAGGTAGTAACGGCATTGGTACTTTTAGGCCAGGCATATCCTTCTACAGGCTGGTTTGGGACGAAATAAAAAAAGAGTAAGCAACAGATTCCCAAAATGATCAAACATAGTAGAATAACGTCGCCCCAAGACCTTTTTTATGATTTCTGAATTTTCCTCCTGTAGAGGGACACGCCCGACTGAATGGTACTTTTGGGATTCCCCAAAGGATGTGGCGCGGGGAGGCAGCTTCGGGGAGTTCGCCATGCTGGGCATCGTGCGGCGGCGGGGCGCCACGGTGCGGGCCGTGACGCTGTGCCAGATGCTGGAGGTGCCCCGCGCGGCGTTCCTCTCCGCGCTGGACAAGAACCCGGAGGAGCGCCAGCACTTCGAGAAGCTCACCACCCAGTACAGCTCGAGGAAGAAAACAATGCATGAGCATGACCTGTCCGAGCTCCGCGCGGAATTCCTGGGTCGTCGCCGGATCCCTCGGCGGCGCCCCCGGCGCCGCCCCTGTCGCGCTTCGCGCGCCCGGCAGGGGGTGCAGAGCCGACCCAGGAGTCCGCGCGGAGCTTCGACAGTAGTATGTCCATGCCATTCTTCCTTCCTTCCACAGCGCCACGGAGGCTGGCGCGCGCTGGCCCCTGTTCGCCAACTTCCCGGCCGACCTGCTCTGCCTTCAGTGTCTGCTGATCCCGCGATCGCAGTCATCGGGGGACCGCCTGATCGCCGATCGCGTGACCGTTTCGGCTTGATCACGCGACCGTCCGATCTCGAATGCGTGATCGATCCGTGATCGGCGCAGTAGCCATAGTGTTCAGGTCTTCAATTGGATCACGTGATCGGATGGGCGTGATCGGTCGAGTCATCAACCAAACGCTAAAAGGCTCTACCACGTAAACCTGTACACGGACCGCTACCTGACGCCAGCGGGTTCCTGGACCTCGCGCGCCACGGGCGCGCCGCTGCCTGAGGACCTAGCGCCGCCGCCGTCGTCGTCGTCGCCGTCGTCGTCGTGGCCGCCGCCGCGTCGTCATCAATCATCGTCAGCATCATCTTCGTCATCAGCAACATCCGCATCTCATCAGCATCATCATCATCCTCATGCTCATCATGAGCACCATCTTCGTCATCATCATCACCATCATCATCCTCATCACCATCATCAGCAGCATCAGCATCAGCATCAGCATCCTGATCCTCATCATCATCATCATCATCATCATCATCATCATCATCATCGTCATCGTCATCGTCGTCGTCGTCATCGTCGTCGTCATCGTCATCGTCATCGCCCTCATCATCTTCATCCTCATCATCCTCATCATCCTCATCATCCTCATCATCATCCTCATCCTCATCCTCGGATTCATCCTCATCAGCACTTTCTCGTCATCAGCGTCGTCTTCGTCATCAGCATCATCATCAGCACCATCATCACCATCATCATCATCATCATCAGCACCATCATCATCATCATCATCATCATCATCATCATCATCAGCACCATCATCAGCATCAGCATCAGCATCCTCATCCTCCTCATCATCGCCGTCGCCGCTGTCGAAGAGCCAGTGCCGACCGCCGCTCGGAGGACGCGGCGGTGCTGGTGCTGCAGGGCGTCGTGCGCGTCGAGGGCCCGGGCGGGGAGCGCCTCGAGGAGTTCGCGGACGGGCAGTGCTTCAACGAGCAGGTCCTCGTCGGTTTCCCGAGGGCGGGGCGGCTGGTGCCCCAGGCTCTGCACAGTGGAATCCCACGTCAAGAAACATCCTGCTTGCCTCCAGGGTGCCCTCGGCTTCTGGGGTTTCGATGATTTGCTATGGAAAGCGTGAGGTTCCCACACCAAAAATCCATGGACGTCCTGGGGTCTCAGGGTTTGGTTTCTTTGTGGAAGGTTTCTTCTGGTCGAGCTCCTGCTGCAGGTCTCCCACATGGGGTCCGAGCAGATGGGGTCGAACGATCGCTCCGTATCGCCGATGCATCGGCGATGCGGCCCGACGTGGAGCCCGATGTTCTCCACGTCGGCGTCGCCGATTCATCGCAGCTGTCGGCGATGCGGAGCGATGCTTCGA
>CAUYUJ010016466.1:0-115000 GCA_963575745.1 Prorocentrum cordatum | reverse complement strand
CTAGATTTGTGGAGCTGCATGGTACATGTGGGGCGTCAAGTACGTTCCGGGGCGCAAGCGTATTGCTGCATCTTCGCGTGCAGTTCATTAATTACTTGCAACACAATGCCATACAATTCTCCGGCGCAATACGTTTGCAATACAATTGCCCCAAGTCTATTGCACCACCCCTTTTTAGCTGGACCCCCTTGTGGGTCACCCACAGAGGAGCGGGAGGAGGCCAACGCGTGCATCGAGGGGCGCAGGGAGGACTGGGTGCACGCGGTTCGCAGAGAGCAAATCGGCATCAGCGTAGACTTCTGAGAGCTCCGCGCGGATGTCTTGGCTCGGCGCTGGATCCCCCCCTCCTGGCGCGCGGAGCGCGCCAGCGGCTGCGCAGGTGGCGCCGCCAGGTGGGCCGAGCGCCGACCCAAGACTTCCGCGCGGAGCTCCGAAGATTTACGTATGTGCAGTTGTTCGCTTCTCTAGATGACGAGCGAACTTCTCACGTATACACCCATGCCATACGCAGGTGGGTCCTTGGGAGGACGACTGGCTGTGGGTATGGGTGCGGGTGGTCGGACCCCGGGGGGCGCTCCCGCTCGAGCGGGGGCCCCCGTCCGACAACACGCACCCGTAGCCCCCCCTCCGACCCCCTGTGTGTGTGTACTCTGTAAGAACGGTTTTTTGAAGGCAGATCTGCCTTCAAAAAACCTGCAAGGAGGAAAGACTGGTCTACTCTGTAAGAACGGTTTTTTGAAGGCAGATTTTCCTTCAAAAAACCGTTCTTACAGAGTAGACCAGTCTTTCCTCCTTGCAGGTAGTGTGTGTGTGTGTGTGTGCTGGTCGTGCGTCGCCGGAGGTGGTCGTGCCCGCCCTGCGCCGCAGCCGCCTCTTCGCGGGACTGCCGGCGGAGCTGGTGCGGCGGGTGTCGCTGCCGCTGTCCGAGGTGCGGTACGGGGCCGGCGAGTACATTGCGGAGGGCACCAGCTATACACCAACACCGATCCTGGCCCAGGATCACCCTGGGCCCAGGATCGGTGTGTATGCCCTCTTGCGCAAGGCGGGAGGGCGCATGCACCGATCCTGGGCCCAGGGTGATCCTGGGCCAGGATCGGTGTTGGTGTATAGCTGGTGCCCTCCTGACATTGCGGAGGCGGGCGAGGAGCTGGACCGCATGTTCTTCCTCCTGCACGGCCGCGCGGAGGCGCGGAGGAGAAGAGGAGGCAGAGCACGAGCAGGGCCTCCGGGAGCTCCGTGCGCATCTCTCGGGCCGGGCGCCGGGCCTCCCCCCGGCGTTGGGTCGGGCCCGTCCCTCTGCAGGAGGAGGATAAAAGATGGTCAAACAATAGTCTGGGGGTGATTTTTTATAGTCAAAAAATAGTAAAACAATAGTCAAACAATAATCTGGGGGTGGTTTTTTTGTATATATTATGTTGGTACTTTGTAGTTTGGTTGGGGATCTTTTTGTTTTTCGTTCAAGATTCCCCTGTAGGGGGACATGCCCGGCCTAACCCTGGCGGCGCCTGCGGCGCCGCCACTGACGCGCTTCGCACGCCACGATCGGCCCAAGAAATGCGTGCGGGCCCGAGACGTTGTGTGCTCATGCGTCCTGTTTTTCTTCTGGAGGTGCTGTCCAGGGAGGGCAGGGTGCTGGGGAAACCCAAAGTTACCGATGCCGCTATTCCCCAGACCTCTCCAGGAGTGCGTCCTGACCAGATTTTCGAGACGAGTCCAGCCGTGGCGACGAGAGCCTCCCAGGATTCCCCAAAACGGGGGAAACTATGACAGAGTTCGAGTAACAACCAATTAAATAAACATTAGCGTTCGGAGTTCCAGGCTGATTTCTTGCGTCGGCGCTGAGCCCTCCTCCCTGGTACGCGGGGCGCGCCAGGGGCGGTGCCGGAGGCGCCGCCATCGGGGCCCAGCGCCGATCCAAGAGATCCACACGGTTTTCCGAAGCTTATCTCCCCCCATATTCGAAGGATGGGGCTTTTGTTATTACTCCGACCGCGCCGAACCCTGACTCAGATTCACACGCTCGACGACGATGACGATAACGATAATGACGATGACGATGACGATGACGGCGACGATGACGATGACGATGGCGGTGACGATGACGATGATGATGATGATGATGCTGATGGTGGTGATGATGATTGTGATGATGACGACGATGATGATGCCGCTGATGATTCTTGTGTTTTTGATGTTGATGATGATAATGATGATGACGATGATGATGATGATTATGATGATGATGCTGATGATGATGATGATGATGATGATGATCATGATGATGATGATGGTGATGGTGATGGTGATGATGATGATGATGCTGATGATCATGATGATGATACTGCTGCTGGTGCTGATGATGATGGTGATGAGCACGATGGTGGTGTTGATGATGTCGATGCTCCGGAGCCATTTTTGCTCAAGTCCGCAGCGTTGGCCCAGGACTGCGTTTCTCCTGGTACAGGGGATCCGCGGCCCCTACCGCTTTCAGCAGTCGCGTTGCCCGCCACTGCATTGGGGTTTCCCCAATTCTCTGTTTTCGCGATTATTGTATAGGCCTCCGGCCAGTGCCGCCGATCCGGGGCGATCCCGCTGTTAGAAGGACTCTTCGCCCCAGCCCGCTCGTTCAAACGTAATTGTTTTGGAAACAGCTTGGAGGCATTGCGTGGGCTTGTTGAGGGGCCTCTACGACGCATCTTCGTGGCCTCCTGGGGGGGGCGTCTTGGAGGTGATTGCTGAGCCTCTTGGGGGCCTGTTGGGATTCTTGGGAGGCATGCAGGAGGCATCCTGGAGGCTTCCTGGGGGTGTGTAGGAGGTAATGTTTAAGCCTTCGGGAGCGCTTTTGGGCGCCTTTTGGGAGCCTCTTGAGGGCCACTTGGAGCCTCTCGGGGTTTCTTGGGGACTCCTAAGGCCATTGTGGTGCCTCCTGGGCGCCTCTTGGGCCGTCTTGGGCCCTTTTGGGGCCGTCATGGAGCCCTCTTGGGCGCTTCTTGGGCCCGTCCTGGGGCCCGATTGGGCTGTCTTGGGGGCCTCCCGGGCCGTCTTGGGCCCTTTTTGGGCCGACGTGGGGCCCTCTTGAGAGCCTCTGGGCCTGTTTTCGGGGTCTCTTGGGCCGTGTTGGACACTGCGAAGGCCGAAGAAGCACACATGCCAATCATGTACGTTTTCCTCAGGGAATGGGACAGCTTTTCCGTTTTTGGGCACTCCTAGGAGGTGTCGGGAGGGTGCGTTGGAGGCTTCTGGAGCCGTCTGAGGAACATATTGAGTGTCTTGGACGATGCTTCGGCCACTCAGGGCTCTCTCGGGCCGTCCGGGCGGCCGCTGGGTTTTTATGCGCCTGCGTTCGAGCTCTCCGGGGCGAGGGGCCGACCCGGAGTGAGCTGGAACTCCGATTTTGCCAGCAAGATTGACTCGGAGCCCCCCCCCTACCCCGGCAGAGCAACCCCAGCACCCCCCCCCAAGCAGAGCTGAAGCTCAAGAATTGAGGCTCACGCTACGCCGTTGAAACACGCCGGATCGGCGGACTTCCATCTTGAGCACTCACTGTACCCGTGCCCGATGGATTCAGGTTTTTTTCTCATGGCGGTTGAGTGTACCGACCGTGTACGTGGCGTGGCACGGACTCCCTCGGTGACGAGACAGACGCAGGATAATGGGGTGAGTCTCCCCGTCCGCACCGCGTGGGGTGCAAGAGTTGCTAGGGTGTACTTCCCGTGGTGCCCGCGTCCACTCCACGTCCTCCTGCTGGCTCGCGGGTTCCATCTCAGCGTGACGAGGTCCATGGCGGAGGCAAGAAGGGGTTCGGCAAGGGCGGGGGCAAGAGCAACAGGTGGGGTGATTGTTTGGCTCTTGCTGATGGTGTCGCCGTCGATTGCAGTGGCGGCGCACCGCCTCGCCCGCCGGGCGGTGTTCCCAGCCTGCTAGCTCCGGAGGAAGCCCAGCTGGCCCAGCTCGCCGAAGAAGCAGGTGACATGGCGGCTAGCACGAACAAGCAGTTGTTTTTTGTTTTTCCTCGGCGCTCCGAAAATAGCCCAGCTGACATCTCACCTCAGCAGAAGTGCCAGCAGGCGCACGCGGCAGTGCGCCCCCACCCGCGCGCGGCTGCCGCCAGGCAGTCGGGCCCCGACATTTTCAGCAGAGCCGCTAGTTGAGCGACCAAGTTCGCTGGCTCCCCTCATCCCCAGTCGGCGCTGGGCCAGGTTACCGAAATTGGTTCGCGACAGGATCGCTCGATGGGCACGGCCCGCGGAGTCTTTGCGGCCCGCGGTTTGGAAGGAGCGTCCTCCGCCCGATCGCTTCGTTCGCTTCCTCGCCAAATCGAGTCGGCTCGCTTCTGATTTGGCCCCGCGCGCGGAGGCCGCGCGCGAGGATTTTGACATTGCTAGCGCGACCTCGCGGCAGAAGTTGCTGAGGGAAGGACTGGGCAAGTGAGGTCGCCGGGCTCGCGGCATCGCTATATGGGCCCCAGCCCGCGGACTCCTGCCGCAACTCTCTCGGCTGCCTTGGAGGTGCGGGCGGGCCCGGGCCCATGTGCTCCGCGGCGCAGGCTCTGGGGCCGTTCCAGGAGGCTCTTCGTTCTCGTGGGGCGGCGAGCGCGCGCCGGGCCCCGCTGGGCCGCGGGGGCCAACCGCGGGGCTGCCGGCGCGCTTCAGAGGCACAGTTCCAGGGCGGAGCGCGGAGCGCCCCGAGGCATCGCGTCGGGCTCCGTCGTCGTCGACCTGCAGCAACATAATGAAATCATTTCCTTCGATTATCTTGAAAGCCAGCGCTGCCAGATAGAGCTCCCCTCCCGCGTCGCCGCGGTCGCGCGCTGGGCTGGCCGCTCTCGCAGATGCATCTCCATAGGGGGCGCGCCGGGCGCGTTGTAGAGTGCCCCTTTTCTGGGTGAGCTCGGGGTCTGCGGCTCGCTGCTCGACGGCCGCGCCCTTCATCCGTTTTTCTTCTGATCTCCGGGCGCTCGGCGGCGCCCCCCTCGCCGCTGGCGCAGATTTCGGAACCTGCGTGGGCGGCGCGGGCCTGTCTCGCACTGCTGCCGCGTCGAAAGTTGCCGAGGCCCTGGCCACCTCAAGCGCGGGCGGGCGCCGCTCGGTCACCGAGGAGCTGGGGCGCGCGCTCGCGTAGGACATGGTCGGCCGCTCTCGCGGCGCTCGCTCCATTTTCAGTCGGTTGGACTTGACTCCCTGGCGGTGCGCCCTTCTTCTTCGGCCACCAACCTGGGGGTCCATTTCAGCACCGGGGCCGCTCTGCGCTCGTCGGCCCCACGTGGGACGAAGAAATGCAACGACGCCCGCCCAGCTAAGTTCCCCGCCAGGCGCAGGCCCCGAGCGCAGCTAGACGCCCGGGGAGAGGTTGTTCAAACATATACGTGCTCGGCCCCTCTGGCAAGAGCTAGGCCCTGGAGCGTTCGGAGTCTCAGACCTCGGTCTGCTCTGTTTCGGCGACCGAGCCACATCCGCGGCCCCCCCCCGAGTCCCGGGACCGCTCTCTCACCGTCTTCGCCCCCCCTGAAGGGGGCCCCGCGCGGCGTGCCAGCGCTGCGCCGATTGATAAATGGCGCGAGGGATTGTGGCTTGTTCAGACTCACGCGATCAAGGGGGCGTTGGGCTTCTCCGAGACAGGGCCGCCTGGAAAGCCGCTGCCGCCAGGGGGGATATGGTCCCGGGCCGAAGTCGGAGGTCCGATCTCTGCCCTGCGCAGGTCTGCGCATCGCCTGGGCAGGCACATGACCAACTTCTGCGCCAGTGTTGACGACCAGGGAAACGCGTTGTAGCTGCTCTCGTTGTTTCCGAGGCTGGTTGTCTCCCCCTGTCGCGCCGCCGCGCTTCGTGGCCCAGGGCGCTTGTCGGGGGGAAGCGCCGGGGTTGAACGCTGGTGATGCGTTGGCATTGTCATGCCCATTTCAGGTTCACGCGCGTCGGCCCCGAGGACTGCCCGACTGTGGAAGTTCTGTCCTGCAGCGCGATCTGGGCGGCCACTTTAGCCCGACCCGGCAGATGTGCAATTGCGGATCGTCGCGCCGTCTGCGGCGGCGCCGCTGATATTTGAGTGCGTCGTCTCTGGGGGCGACCTGCTCGCGGGGGCGCGCGCGCCGAAGTCACTGGCGCGGATGCCATGGGACCAGCGATGCAAGCCGCAGCTGAAGATCATGAGTAGAGTCTTTGAGTTGGCGGAGCCCGTCGTCACCTGGGGGGCTGTCCGGGTCGTGTTCCGATGGGCAGATTCGGGTCCATTGGAGTTGCCCTGAGACTGGTCCCTGTGGCCTCGGGGCCGTCTGCCACTTCGCCCGGCTCGGGGGTCTGGGGCTGGGTGGTGGCGGGGGGGCGTTTTGTTTGTCGATGGGTCTGGCACCCGCCATCCTGCCTCTGAATTGCGCAGCGTGGCATGATGGTCGGAGATCATGGCTTCTCAAGCATCTCTCCCCGCGCGAAGTCGTTGCCCCCGCTCGGCCCCCCACGTGCCCGGCCCGCCCGGGCCGTTGAGTTTTCGGCCGTCCGTGGTTCGGGCCCTTCGGCCCCCCTCGATCCTCGATCCTCATCGGTCCTCGATCCTCCTCGATCCTCGACCCTCCTCGATCCTCCATCCTCCTCGATCTCCCTCGATCCTCGACCCTCGACCCCCCCCGCGCCATCGGGGACCTTCGGGTGCTTCTGGCGATTGCAGTAGCGTTGTTAGGCAGTGCTCCCTGCGTTAGGTCTCGCGCACGCTCCCTCGAGCAATTGCGCGCGGGCCCGTCGCTGCAGGGGGCGGCCGACGTAGGCGGCCGCTGCAATTCCCCGGCCAAAGTAGATGCCCATCGGGGCACCAATGAGGTCGGGATCTCGGGGCGGGATCGCATCTGTCCTTCAGGGAATGACTTGGCCGACGCCGGGTGTAAGAGAGCCGCGGCGGCCAACCCTCGTTTGAACCCGCGCTCTCCGAGGTGCTGGACTGGCAAGTCAAGCTTGCCAAGGGTGTCCTCGCTGTTGGCGCGGCGGACCTCGCTCTGCGGCTGCGGGCGGATTGCGCGGAGTCGGAGCGCCCCCCCCCCCCCGCCCCCCTCAAGGCCGCTTCGCGGTTGTAGCACCGATGGGAGAAGGTCAGCGAAGGTTGGCGATGCAAAGTTGGTCCACGTTGTTCTGGCCTTAGAGCGCCCTCGCGCCTTCGGCTGCAAGGGGCCGCATTCGTCTCGGCCTGGCGTTGATGGGGCGCGCTCGAAACGGAGTGGTTGTCTTCGGTTGCTCGGACAACTGGGTTGTTTCTCCTTGCGTTCCCTCTCGTCTCTACATTTCGGGCTGCAGGGGCAAAGGGCTCGGCGCCTTCTGAACCCCCCCCGACGCTTCTGGTAGCCATTATTGGAGGTAGATAGCCTCGGGCAGTCACCCCGGCGAAGGGGGCGTTTCTGTCGATGCCATTGTCTTTGCGAACGTCTCTTAGTGCCGGCGGGCCACTGCTCAGCCTCGAAGGCCGTCGCGGAGGCGCCCGCCCTCGAGGGCGCCGTTCACTCGTGCCCAGGCATGGCCAGTTCCAGCAGGGCTGCCTCCGACGCTGTGGACGAGGCAGTTCGCGGTGTTTTTTTCCAGGGCGCTGAGCCACACAGGCCGCCCTCTGATGGCGCCGTCGCTCCGTCGCCCGCCGCGGAGGGCCGTGGTGGGCCGCTGGCCTGCCGGCTCAAGTGGTGGAGGCTTTGCGCGGAGAGGAAGACGCCGGATCTTCCCCTCCTGTTCTCAGACGGTCCGATGCAGAGTCGGGCGAGACGGCTGGCCCGGGCCCCGCGGGCACGGCCTCGGCGCAGGGCGAGCGAGGCACAGCGCCCGCTCGGGGCGCCCCCCCCGTCGGCGCGAGGCCCGCGCCGTCTGGCGCGGGCCCTGGGCGCGCTTTCCGACGGGTCGTTGGATCTCGTCGGGTCGCGGACGACGAGGGCCCATTTGTCCGTCCGTCCCAGAATCCCTCTCAGGGCGACTCCGAGTATATAGCGTTGCGTCATGAGGGGCAGCCCTGCCTTGGCGGTGCCGGGCAGGACTTCGCTGTTCTGTTTTCCCTCATCTCCCGTCTCGCGCTGCCCGTGGCGCTGCATTGCCTGTGGCGCTGCGTCCATGGGCGGCGTCGCCGAGCCTGCGGACTGCCCCGACTGGCCGCGCTGACCGCGGTCACGCCCGTGGCGAGGAGGGCGCGATGCAGGCTGCGCCTTTGTCCCAGTGGGCGGGTTGCCCCGTGGCCTCTGCGCCGCGCGCCCCTCAGGTGCCCGCGGCCAGGGCTGGGCCGGCTGCCCGCCGCGAACTCCGACAAGCGCCGTTGGGCGCGCGATTGTTCCTGGGAGGTCTCCCACAGCGCGCGACCTCCATCGTGGGCCTTGCTGTTGGCCCTTTCTGTTGCGCGGGCGTGGCGCGAGCGTCAGGCGCCCCTTTGCACAGCTGCATCGCGGCGCGGTCACGGCGCCTCGCGTGGCGGCGCCTTTTTTTTTGCGCTGAGGCATGGCGCTGGTGCCCCCGAAAATGCGAATGGCAACAGTGGTGGCGATGATGATGAGGATGATGATGAGCATGATGAACAGAGATCCCCTTGCTCAGAGTCACACTCAGGGTCGAAGTTCGGCTTGTGATATGATGACGAGGACGGCAACGATCATGGTGACGATGCCCACGATGCTGATGGGGACGATGACGACGACGATGCTGGCGGCGCAGATTTCGAGGATGTCTCGGGCGAGTCGCTGGTTTCAGCGCCGCCCAGGTGGGGTCCGCCAGGGGGTATTGCATTCCTTCGTTCGCGCCCAGATTGCGGGGGTGTCTCGTGCGGCTTGTCTGTCTGCCGGCCCAGCGTCCTTCGCTGTCAGAGCAGATTTTGAGGACACTTCGGGCGAGGCGGTGGCTTTCGCGCCCTGGGGGCGCCCGGGCGGCCAGAGTGCCCCGAGCGGTTTGCTTGCACTTGTGGCCATATCCACTTGCGATCAGCGCAGATATCGAGGATGTCTCGGGCGAGGCACCGGTGTCAGCATTCGCGTGGGGGGGGGGGGGGCGCCAGGAGGCATTGCGTTCCCGCGCTCGCGCTCAGATTGCAGGAATGTCTTGAGCGGCTTGCCTGTTCACCACCGACCCGACGTCCTCCGTTTCCAGGGAAGGTGTTGAGGATGTTTCGGGCGGGGCGCTGGGTGTCCTATCCCATGGGGGCCAAGATTGCGCGGGCCGTCTGTTGGTTTTGGTGGCCGGATTCGTCTGCGGTTTGATCGGATTGAGGACGGTTCGCGCGAGGCGCTTGTTTTCGCCCCCCGAGGGGTCCATATTGGGGGGATGTCTCAGGCGACCCGCTTGGTCTGGTGGCCAGAGTCATCCACGGGGCGAGCGCGCTGGCCACAGCGTTCCCGGGGGAGGGGGGGGGCGGGGCACTCCAGGATGCTGAACGTGGCTAACATCTTCCGCGCAGGCAGGATGCGCGGGGCGCGCCCTGCTCGCGCGGGAACGCGGCTTCTTTTCGCTGGCAAGTTCAAAAGAATGCGCGGCCTCGCCCGCGAGCAGCGGGCCACCGTGGTTGATCTCGCGTTCGACACGGACGACCAGATGAACTACAACACCGCGCGCCCAGGCGAGATCATCAGACCGCGCCGCTCCCGACTGGCATTCGGCTGCAAGCTGGCGATTTTCAAGATGGCGCCCACGCGGAAAGAGGTCATGGACTACGTGGACTGCGAAGAGCAGGCTGCAGAAGAGAGGACTGCTCGCGGCCTGTTCTGCGCGTCGCTGATGGGGGCCACCCTCGCCTGGGAGACGTCGCCCGCGGCGCATAGCGGGAAACGCTTCGGCTTCATGCTCTCGCGCTCCCACTGCCTGACGACGACGGCTTCGCGGGGGCAGACGACGCGCGCCGAGGCGACCATCGACAGCGCTCGCCAGGGGCCCAGGGGGCAGCGCGGCGCTGACGACGACGCAGACGCGCTCTGGCCGCCAGAGAAACAAGCCGCCTGCCCCCCCCGCCCTCCTTCGCGCCATGTGCTCTTGCCTGGGTCGCCGGGGTGCGCTCCGCCAGCGGGGGGGGCGCTGGCGCGTGAGCTTCCAGCGTGTTGCCGCGAGCAGACCCTCTCTCTTCCACGTAGTGTGGCACGCGAGATGTTTGCGCGAGCCGCAGGGAGAGGTCGCCTTCTGCCACTGATCGAAGTTCAAAGGTCTTGCGCGGTCTTTACCTGAGCTCCCATGTCCCTGGCTTCATCAAGGACAGGGATCGCGCAACCATGTCGGTTCAATTTGACGCGCGGATGCGTTCATCCTAAGATGCCATGTCCAGACTCGCGCGCATAGATCCATTCGTACTACTGGGACTCATTCACCTTCGAACTCGGCCACCGTGAGATGTATTCTCAGGCTGTCAAAGTTCAAGCTCGTTTATACTCGGACTCTCTTGCGCGTAGACATTCAAAGGGCAAGGTCACATGCAAATAGGCGCGAGCATGGGGAATTCCACGTATCTCATAATTCAGTACTGTTTCGGTGTTTCGGGGCCCTTTGGTATCGGTGCCGTATCTGTCCATCGTCACGATTTGTTCGTTACGTCTGACTCCCAGAGGTCTAGGCCCAATCCCAACGACGGGCTTGTCGTCCTGCATTGTTTTTTGACGTCTCTGAAGCCTGACCAGGGCCCCTGGAAGCCGAACATAAGGAACAAACTCGGTCGTGATTTTGTGGTCGAGAGCTTTGGGAGTCTGACGTTATGGGATTTGGGGATGAGGAAAAAAGGAGACTTGGGGATGAGGGAAAGGTACCGACACCGCGACCCCCGAAAAAAAACGACATTACATAATCATGCATCTTT
The DNA here is from genome assembly GCA_963575745.1 of Prorocentrum cordatum. Classification (NCBI taxonomy): domain Eukaryota; class Dinophyceae; order Prorocentrales; family Prorocentraceae; genus Prorocentrum; species Prorocentrum cordatum. The sequence continues at coordinate 104,221 of CAUYUJ010016466.1, read as the reverse complement.
GGAGGTTTGTGTTGATATGTTGGGCCGTCCCCCTGCCTTAGCCCCCTTGTTGAACGGCCCCTCAGGGCATCGGTAAAGCCATAGCCAATCCAATTTGTGATCTGGTTAGCATGGCAGGCCGGACCCGGCACCCCATCGTATCAGCGATTCGCCGCCTGGCCGGCTCAAGCGCCTTTTTCTGACCCCCCCCCCAGCCCACCAAGGCAGGCGGCTAAAGCGCCTTTCTAACCCCCTTAGCTGTGATTGCTCAGGGGTGGGGGGGGGGGAGGGGGGAGGAGGAGGGGGAGGAGGAGGAGAGATGAGGAGGATGAGGTGAGGAGGGGGAGGAGGAGGAGGGAGGGGGAGGAGGAGGACCTTCTGACCCGATGGGGGTCTGGGCCCGAGGTGCTCTGCGGCCTCTCCGACGGCGCCGTGCTCGGGGAGGCGGCGGCCCTGGGCCTGCTGCCCGTGAGCACCGCCGCCGTGCGCGCGGCGAGCGAGTGCCGGGCGCTCGTGGTGCCCGCGGGCGGCGTGCGGGCGGTGGCCGCCTCGGCCCAGGTCGGGAGACTCTTCATGGGGGGGGATCCCATGGGGGGATCGGATCCCAGGGGGGGGATCCCACAGGAGGATCCCCTGGGGATCCCATGGGGGGGCAAGGGGGGGATCCCATGGGGGATCCCCTCCTGCCCCCCATGGGACTCCTCCCCCCCCCATGCCGAGTCTCCCGACCAGGGCGCCGCGCCGCTGCGGCAGGCGCTGCAGCTGCTGCGGCAGGAGCTCCGAGGGGGCCCCGCCTCGGGGCCCCGCCGCGGGGCCTCGCCCCTCCCTCCTCCTCCTCCCTCCTCCTCCTCCTCCCTCCTCCTCCTCCCTCCTCCTCCTCCTCCTCCTCCTCCCTCCTTCTCCCTCCTCCCTCCTCCTCCCTCCCTTCCTCCTCCTCCTCCTCCTCCTCCTCCTCCTCCCCTCTCCTCCTCCTCCTCCTCCCCTCCTCCTCCTCCCTCCTCCTCCTCCTCCTCCTCCCCCTCCTCCTCCTCCTCCTCCTCCTCCTCCTCCCTCCTCTCCTCCTCCTCCTCCTCCTCCTCCTCCTCCTCCTTGGAGGAGGAGGACGAGGAGGAGGAGGAGGAGGAGGAGGAGGAGGAGGAGGAGGAAATCGCCTCGCGGTCTCGACCTGAGGGCCTCGACGGAAGTCGAGGAGCAGCAGCTTGGAGTGTTCTCCGATGTCCAGGTCGGCCTCGCTGGCCTGGATCATGCAGTACGCCTTGAAGGCGTTGCAGGAAGCGTGAGCGTAATCTCTCGGAGGGCCGCGCTGGTTTCTCGGATCGGCGTGTCTGCGGTAGCAGCTGAGATAAGGGCGTGTTGAGACAGCGGCAGTTGGGCGACACAGAACAAAGTGTTCGATTGCCCCAGCACTCGCGCGTAGGGTGCCTGCGGAAGATGGCGCGCGAGGAGGAACATCGTAGAACCAACAAGGCATACAGCATACATTATACATACATACTTGATATGTAGTCCGCGCGGATTTCTCGGATCGGCGTTGGGCCCCTTTAAGCGTTGCCGCCATAAAAGGGCAGCGCCAATCCGAGAAATCCGCTCGCTCGGACCTCAGAGAAATCATGATCACTTCAGCATTTTTCTGGGGAGCTGGTCATTTCAAAAGGCATCGATAACGCTACCCTGGCCGAGTTGAGACAGCGGCAGTTGGCCTCCCTGAGGGGGCTCTCGTCGCCACGGTTGGGCGCAGCTCAGGGAGTGATTTTGAGTCGCCGCTGTCCTTCCCTCATCTCACCCTGCTCTACAGCTGCACGGGCCTCCGTTTCGCCTTCTTGGGCCTCCTGGGAGGCCCTCGTGGCCACGGCAGGATTCGCCGCGAAGTGCTGGTCAGAACGCGCCCCGCGAGAGGTCAGGAAAGCAGGGGTGATGTCAGCCCCATGATTATCCAGGGAGGACCTCCCTGCCCACTCTCACCTGGCGTCGCTCGGACGTGTGCATTTTTCTCGGCGAGGACCATCGAGGAGCATCCTGGATCATCGAGCAAAGAAAAACACGCATGAAACCGAAAAACGCACAGGGAATGGACGTCCGAGCGACGGCAAGCTCAGGGGGTGGAGCAGCGCTCCAGGCGGCGACGGACTCGTGATTCTCTCCCCTTGCGGCTGCGACGGCGGCTGCAGCGCTTCGGTGTCGTAGGTTCGCTGCCTTCCACTGACCAGTCGCGCGATGGGGAGACACATGCCTCCAGCGATCTTGGATCGCTCAAGCATGTATTGTTCTTGGCCTCCATAGGTTGTTTCAGTCGAGCTTAATCTGCAGGTCGACCCTTCCAAGTCGGGGGCTCCCTGGTGTTCTGTCCTGGGTCACGCGCAGGCTGCACTCGTGGGACAAAGGCGCCTTGGCTTACAGGTCCTGTTGCCCTCGAGAGAGTCTCATATGCTCTTGCGCGTCCTTTCTAGTTGAACTCGACGGTACACGCCAGTCGTTGAAAGTATATACTTTTGCATTCCCAGATTCCGGATCTCCCTTGCAGGCGCCTTCCTGCTTCAGTGGTCGAGTGGTGTCTTCTTTCCCTTCCCCTTCCAGGGGGGGCGGGGCCGCGGGCGGGAGCCCGATCTGCTTCCGACGCCTTCCTTCCTCATGTTTCGACCCACTTCTTTCGGATGCAACTCCTGGGAGGTCAGATTCTGGTTTCGCCCTGAAATCCGGTTGAATCCGGCTTCATCTCGCTCAGTCCGGCTTGATCCCGCTCAATCCTGCCTAATCCGGCCTTCGCCCCGCTGAATCCGAGGCCCACTCCGGCGCAACGGCCCCCCCGTGGGGCCTAGTTCTCCTCGATCCTTCCGGCGCAGACCTCCCGGCAGTCGCCTCCCAAAGTTTCCTCTTCCGACCGACGGGCGCGGCCCTCCGACTCTCGCACGGTGCCCGGGTGCCTCCCTAAAACAGGGCTATAGGATCGGGATGAATCGCTCCAGAGCGTTCCGGAGCGCTCCCAGAGCGTTCCGGAACGCTCTGGAGCGGCCGCGGCGCCCCACACAGCCTCCAAGCCCGCCGATCCTCAGAGGTTTCGAGTTATCCCGATCCGATGTTGTCCCGGTCTTCGCGTCGTTTTAGAAGGGCCCTCCGACGCTCGCACGGTGCCCCGGAGCCTCCTTGCCGGCCCCCGCGATTGGGCGTTGCGTAATGGGGGGGTCGTAAATGGGGGGGTGGCGAGGGTGGTCCGAAAAGGTACCCAAACGGTACCTAAACGAGCCCCCTGGGGCTCCCGAGGGGCCCGAAAGGGGCACGAAAGGGGACCGTTTCTGACCCCGCCATTTATGACCCCCCCATGAAGCCACGCCCAACCACGGGTGCCTCCCTAAAACAGGGCTAGGATCGGGATGAGTCGCTCCAGAGCGTTCCGGAGCGCTCCCAGAGCGTTCCGGAACGCTCTGGAGCGGCCGCGGCGCCCCATACAGCCTCCAAACCCGCCGATCCTCAGAGGTTTCGAGTTATCCCGATCCGATGTTGTCCCGATCTTCGCGTCTTTTTAGAAGGGCCCTCCGACGCTCGCCCGGTGCCCCGGGTGCCTCCCTGCCGGCCCCCGAGGAGCGCCTGCGGCAGGCCGAGAGCGGGCTGCCCCTCTGCGCGCTGGGGCTGGGCTTCGCGGCGCAGGCCGCGGGCGGCGCACGCTCCCCCACCTGGAGGGTTTCTCCGAAGGGCTTAGGCGACCGGTCCTCCTCTTCCTCCTCCTCCTCCTCCTCCTCCCTCCTCCTCCTCCTCCTCCTCCCTCCTCCTCCTCCTCCTCCTCCTCCTCCTCCTCCTCCTCCTCCTCCTCCTCTCCTCCTCCTCCTCCTCCCTCCTCCTCCTCCCTCCTCCCTCCTCCCTCCTCCCTCCTCCCTCCTCCTCCCTCCTCCCTCCTCCCTCCTCCCCTCCCCTCCTCCTCCCTCCACCTCCTCCACCTCCTCCTCCTCCTCCTCCTCCTCCTCCTCCTCGGGTCGCCTACGGCCCTGGGGGAAACCGTGCTCCCCCACCCCGCCGCGCCCTCGCTGAAGCAGCGGCGAAGCGTCCTGGCGAGCCCACAGGCCTACCAAACAATGTTCTGGGAACTTTCGGGGGGGGGTCCACGGAATGTTTCGAAGACCGATTTCTGACCACATCCACCTCTGGATCCTCGGTTCTATGATAGGCCCTCGGGGGTGGAAGTGGGTAGTTTTTCCTTCCCCTGGGGCGGGGAAACTGCCCACCTCCACCTCTGGAAACCGCTTTTCGCAAGGCACCTCGGGAAGTGGGTGTGGTCAGAAATCGGTCTCCTAATGTTCTCAGGACACTTCTGGCTGGGGCTGTCTTGTTTCGAGGCTTCCTGTTCTGAGAGCATTGCTTGTGTTCTCAGAACAGGTCTGGGTTCTAAGTAGTCGTGGCAGGCCTATAGGGATGCCGGGACGGGGCCCTGCTCAACTCGCGGTCGGGGGCTCCGTGGCGCGATCCCGCGGATGCGGCAGGTTCGCGTCGCGTCGACCCGCGGCGACCCCGCCGCTGGCGTTCAGTGCTGAAGGCCGCCGGCGACCCAGAAGCGGTCGGTGATGAACGAGCTGGCGTTTCGTGGAACGGCCGAGATCCTTCAAGGTTGAACGATCCCCGCGGTGCAAGGAACCGGCGGCGCCGGGGTCGACACGACACGAACCTGCCGTACAGTGAGGACGCGCATCAAGAAGGCAGGTGCTCTTCGCCATGGGACCTTGGGTTTCTTCGCTCCGCGCGCTGCGCGGTGATCCTGTGGCCGTGGAAGAAGTTGCTGCGTTCAGGGTGCCCTGGACTTCCCCCCACTTGCCTCTCCCGCCTGCGGGTTTTGAGGGCTGGGTCTCTTGCGAGGGTTTCTTGCGGCCGCGCCCGCACTGTACACTTTCTACGTCGCAGCGCGGCAGAGGCAGTCCGCACGCGCGCTCGGGCAAGCCGGGAGACACCCGCGGATGCACAGGCCTCCGGCGTTTCGACAATAATCGGGACGGCGGCGTTTCAGCGTTCTCGACTGCTCCAGGCCCTCACCAGGCCTCGAGACCTTCAAAAACCGGCTCGGATGAAAAAACCGGTCGTGGAGCAGTGCTGGAGGGGTCGAGGGTCCGTGCTTCTAGAAAAATTGAGACCCAAGATGTCCGGGTACGCTGTCGCACGGGGACGTTGCGCGCGGGGCGTCCGCCACAAGAGCGCTCCGTGTATCCGCAGGGTCGCGGCCCAGGGGCCCAGGGCCGCGAGGCCGCGGATATGTATATGTCTTCCTTGCCCATATGAGCAGGACTTCTGCGCGCGGGTCGTGAACCTGCAGGCGGAGTGCGTGGAGCTGCACGCGGACGCCTGCTGGCCCCCGGGCAGCGCCAAGGGGTCTCACCACCATGAGGGGTCACCAGCTCGCCCTGGAGATCAAGGTCCCAGGATCGAGGCTGGAGGAGATTTTTAGGCGTTCGAGGTCGTCTTGGAGTGCCCTGGAGTGCTCTTGACGGCCCTCTTCCTCTTTTGGAAAATCAATGTGTTTTGTCCTCTCGCCTTTGGGCTTCCGATGGGCTTTTGAGGCTTCATGATAGCCCAATAGCCCCAAGACGGTGTTAAGAGCGCCCAAGAGCGCCCCAAGAGAGCTCCAAGGGATACTTTTTCGGCCCCCCCAGGGGCCGAAAAGTGTCAAACATTCGGCGGTCCATTTTTTTTGTTGCTTCGGATCTCTGGGTAGTGGTGACCCCCCTCCCTGATCACTGGATACTGGAATTTTCCAGCCGCGACCGACGTGGTCGGTCGCCTTTATTGTAAGTTCTGGGATCGGTCGCGACCGATTTGGAGTGCCGATCGGTCGTTACCGATCGCGACCGAAAAACCTGGTATACAATGATCCGAGGCTGGCCTTGGGAAGCTTAAGACCCGAGTGCGCAGGAAGTCGGGTTTGCCGATGGTTCTTGACGCGCCCGTCCTGAATTTTGACTGTCCAGTTTTCGTGGGATGATCGCAGAGGGAGCTCGCGTCAAATTTCAGACTGGGCCTCGCTCGGTTATCCCGGGTCCCCCATACACGAGCCTTACGCCTCTCCGATTTCGGGGCTGGCCAAGAGGGGGGTGAGGACAGGGGGGGAATATCATGGCGGGGTCCATGATATCTCTCCAGATTTCCATGGCGCCTCTTCTTACTTCAGTGCGTCCCTGCACCCCCCCCTGGGCCGGGCCGCGCACGTGCCGCCGGCCCCCGGCGATTGACTGCCTTTGCCCCAGGCACCCGCGGCCCGACTCCGACCCCTGCGGGCCGCACTTCGGTGTCCTGGTGGGGGGCCGCGGCGCCCTCGTGCTCGGCCTCGAGGAGCGGCCCGTGATGGCGCTCGCACCTGGCAGCCTGCTCCCCGAGGGGCTCATCGGGCGTTGCTGACGTCGTCGTCGTCGTCGGTCGTCGTCGTCGTCGTCGGCGTCGGCGTCGGCGTCGGCGTCGTCGTCGTCGTCGTCCGTTGTCGTCCGTCTTCCGTCGTCCGTCGTCCGTCGTCCGTCGTCGTCGTCGTCGTCGTCGCCGCCGTCGTCGTCGTCGTCGTCGTCGTCATCGTCGTCGTCGTCCGTTGTCGTCCGTTGTCGTCCGTTGTCGTCCGTTGTCGTCCGTCGCCCGTCGTCGTCGGCGTCGTCGTCGGCGTCGGCGTCGGCGTCGGCGTCGGCTTTGGCGTCGGCGCGCGAAGCACGTGGATGTGACGAGAGGTCCACTTTTCGTGCACTTTCGGGGGCCCTACAGGGCCCCCGCGGGGCCCCAAAATGGGGCACGAGCGGTGCTCGTTTCTTCGCCCCCCCCCCCCCCGATGACGCCCCCCCCCGTTGCAAGCCACGCCCGAGGCTCTACGCCAAGTACGGCGCGCACGTGCGGGCGCAGGCCGCCGGCCAGGTGTACAGGGTGCGGCTGGTGGCCACAGGAACGGAAAAACGCTTGAGATCCTGGCGCTGCGTTTTGTTCGCTCCGTTCGGTTCTACCTCGTCCTCCTCCTCCTCCTCCTCCTCCTCCTCCTCCTCCTCCTCCTGCTCCCCCTTGTGGCTTGAGTGCGGCTGGTGGCCAGAGGAACGGGAAAAACCTTGCGATCCTGGCGCTGCGTTTGGTTCTTTGTGGGCCCCGGAAACGGCAGGGCCGTTTTTGCACCGTTTCCAGAAAAAGGCCTTTTGAACATGGAAGCGGGAAACAAACGGCGACCGGAAACGGCAACAAAAACGGCTCCAGGATTGGAAGCGGAGCCGGAACCGGTCAAAAAACGGCGACGGAACCGGTACAAAAACGGCGTCGGAACCGGCAACAAAAACGGCAAAACGGAACCGGTAAAAAAACGGCCCTGTCGTTTCCAGGGCCCACTAAGGTTTTGTTCGCTCCGTTCGTTTCTACCAGGTTTCGGGGCCCTGGCCCCTCACAGACTCATCTGGCCTGGACAATGAGGCAGGACGGTAGGGTGCAGGGCTACGCCGGGGATCTACGGCGATGTTGCAATTTTTTGGCGCAAAGTCAGACCTGAGGGAACGGCATGAAGACAAACTGTCGTAGGTCAGCGCGGAGTTCTTGGATCGGCACTGGGGCACCCTGGCCGCGCCTCTCGCGCCGCCCCTGGCGCGCTTCGCGCGCCAGAGAGGGAGGGCTCAGCACCGACCCAGGGAACTCGCGCGGACCTTCGAAAGTGTATGCTTATGTATTGTGATTGTTACCTTCCTCTCGTCAGGTGGACTTCATGCTGGCGCTCGGCTCGGCCCCCTCCTCGTTCAAGAGCTTCGTCCTGTTCGAGGCGCTCTGGAAGGAGGCCCGCGAGCGCGCGTGCGCGCGCCTGAAGTGCGCCTGCGGCGCCCGTGGGGCGCTGAGCTGCACCGTCAGCGACGCCGGCATCCGGCCTCGGAGCTCGTGGTCGCTGTCTCGCGGCCCAGGTGCTCGGGGACCGGGAATCCCCCCCCTGGACCTGCTTTGGGGGCGCGCTCTGACCAGCATGTCGAGGCGGATCCAGCCGCGGCGACGAGGAGCCCCCCAGAGGCCCAGAAAGATGCACCGGCGACGCAACCCGAATCGAATCGGGCCTCAAGTGGAGCAGCAAACACCGGCATAAACACACGACCTCGCGGAGGCCCGCGCGGATGAGGGCTGAGGAGGAGGAGGAGGAGGAGGAGGAGGAGGAGGAGGAGGAGGAGGAGGAGGAGGAGGAGGAGGAGGAGGGGGGAGGATGGGGAGGAGGAGGAGGAGGAGGGAGGAGGAGGAAGAGGACTAAGAAAAATAATTATAATAATGATGATAATAATTATAATAATAATTATAATAAGAAAAAGAAGACGACGAATGCTAATAAGAAGACGACGAAGAAGAATAATAATAATAATAAGAAGAAGAAGCAGAAGAAGAAGAAGACGAAGACGAAGAATAATAATAATAAGAAGAAGAGGAGGAGGAGGAAGAAGAGGAGGAGGATCGGGAGGAGCGTCTGTTCCCCGAGGCGCCGCGCCCGCGCCCGACGCCGGCTGCGGCGGCGGGCGGCCGCGGAGCGAGGGCGGGGCCAGGCCGTGCGGCCTGGCCGCGCTGCGCTCGCGCTACCGGCTGGGCGAGGGCCCCCCGCGGTGCGGCACCCCCCAGCCCGCACCGAGCAGGAGGTCCCGGGTCGGAGGAAGGAAGGAGGAGGAGGAGGAGTTGGACGAGGAGGAGGAGGAGGAGGAGGAGGAGGAGGAGGAGGAGTTGCAGGAGGAGGAGGAGGAGGAGGAGGAGGAGGAGTTGGAGGAGGAGGAGGAGGAGGAGGAGGAGGAGGAGGAAGTCGAGGTCCCAGCCCGCACCGAGCAGGAGGTCCCTCAGAGCCCCGAATCATCAGGGCTAACTCGGGTCAGGGATAACTCGGGTTCCTTTTTCGGGAATCCGAACCCGAGTTACCCCGGACCGGACCCGAGTCACCCCGGATAACTCGGGCGTCCAGAGCCCCAGAAGTATCAGGGGTATTTCGGGTCAGGGCTAACTCGGGTTCGTTTTTCGGGAACCCAAGCCCGAGTTACCCCGGACCCGAGTTACCCCGGATAACTCGGGCGTCCAAGTCCCAGGACAGAGGAAGGAAGTCGAGGTCCCAGCCCGCACCGAGCAGGAGGTCCCAGCCCGCACCGAGCAGGAGGTCCCGGGTCGAGCAGGGGGAAAGACGCACGGACACAGTTCCTCGTCGATTCCCAGAGAATGTGGGAAAATATGGGAAGTGGGGGGGGAGACGAAAGCCCAGAAAATATGGGACAAGATGGGGAATCCTGTGATTTGTGTGTGTGTGTGCATTTATTTGTGTGTCCCAGGGCCCCTTCAGGAAGCCCCCGCGGACCGCGGACCCCCCGCGAGGTTCGAGCGCTCTTCTCGGGAAGGCAGTGGCCGGGTTGGGAGGATGGCGCTGGGGGACATGAGGATAGCATTACCCGTGGGCGGTCGGAGGTATCGCGCATTGCATCCGAGTGCTATTGCTCATACCCTTCATCCTCCCAACCCCTTCCGGCGCCGCCCTTGTCGCGCTCCGCGCGCCAGGGAGGAGGGTTCAGCGCAGATCCAAGAACTTCCCGCGGACCTCCGAAAGTGTATGTGTATGCTGACTTGTGTTGCTCCGGTGGAGCTCCGATGTTTGTATGTCGCTGGTGCATCTGTCTGGCCTCTGGGGGCTCCTCGTCGCCACGGCCGGATCCGCCTCGAAATTTTCTCACTCGAGCGCACCCCAGAACAGGTCCAGGGGAGACTTGTGGCTCCCGAGTTTTGAGGCCCCATCTCCCCATGTTGCGAAACAATTGGCAGACCGCAGACCAGCTCGCAATCGTCGTCGTTTGAGATTATTGGACATTTCTCGCGGTCGGCTCCCAACGGTTATCCAGTCTCGGAATGATTTCTCCTGCAGCTGCACAGCGCCGAGACCGTTCCGGGGGTAGCCAGATCGTCCCGACCGCCCGATTTATGGACCAACATGGGTTTGGCCCGTTGTCGGCTTCCTGGTGCCCTCACTGGGCCCTGTGACCGCCCAGAAACGACAGACGACGCGTCATGAACACTGGTCCTGGGCAAGGGGCCCAGACCTCCAGAGGTCCACGTCCTGCGAGAAAGCGTGGAAAAGGCAAGAGGGAGGAAAGTGAGGAGGGCCTGGAGGGAAGAGGTGGGAGACGGGCCGGAGGAGGGAGGAGAAGAGAGAAGGAGAAGGACGGCGAGGAGGAGGAGGAGGAGGATGGGAAGGACGGAGAGGGGAAGGACGGAGAGGAGGAGGAGGAGGAGGAGGAGGAGGAGGAGGAGGAGGAGGAGGAGGAGGAGGAGGAGGCTGGGAACATTGCTACGTGCAGCTGGCTCGGGCCCCGCCGTGGAGCTCTGCCTTGCCCCGGCGGCATCCTGCGCCTCCAGCGCCAGGAGGCGCCTCCGGAACCAGCTGTTCGTGGGCTGATCTCACGAGCTGACCACTAGCACCCATACGTACCCATCGGTCGTTGAAGGTAGGTGCTTCTGGATTCCCAGAGCCCAATCTACTCCAAGCGCCTTCCTGCTTCAAGAATCGATGCGGTTTGGCTGTTGTCTGTTCTTATGCGGGCGGGCCCGGACCCAATCTACTTCATCCGCCTTCCTGCTTCATGCTTATACCTCCTTCTTCCGACCAGCGTGTATACGGCCCTCAGAACTCCTGGGGTGGGATTCTGGGGGAAGCTACTGGTGCGTGTTGTCGGGAGGGGGGGGGGTCCCCGCTCGAACGAGACCCCCTCTGGGGGTCCGACGGCTCGCACCCATACCTATAGCACGTTCATCGCCTTGCCCTTCCCCCTTCCCTCCCTCCTACAGGCTTGTGTTGACGACGACGATGATGATGGTGCTGCTGCTGATGATGATAAAGATGATGATGCTGATGCTGATGCTGATGCTGATGCCGACGACGGTGACGGTTCCCGTGGTGATGACGATGATGCTGATGCTGATGGTGATGTTGTTGTTGTGTGTTGTCCGTTGGTCGTGCTTCGCGAAGTGGCTGCTCCCGACGCCCACGGACCCGGTCTTTTCCCACCCGAGCTGCCGGCCCAGTCTTCGGGTAGGCCGCCTGCCGCCCCGGGGGGCCCGCGCCGGAGCGCCCCCTGGGCCCTGGCGGCGCGGGCTCCTGTAGGGCCTGCGAGTCGTGTGGAGGCACGTCGGGGTTTTGGAGCACTTGCGTCCCCTGATGGTCTGGTACCGGAAATTTTTGGTAGCGATTTCGACGCACCCCGAATTTCGGTAGCGACCGGATCTTCGTTTGAGGGCGTTGAAGTAGCGGATTTCAGAACGGTCTGATACCGGTATTGGGCGCTACATTTCGGTATTTCGGTAGCGACCGATCTCTGCGGAGCGCTACCGGAAATCTTCGATAGCGGACCATCAGGGTCGTCGGGGATCTGGGCTGCGGGCTGGACGAAAGGGGGCGATTGGGAAAGGGGGGGTTACGAAATTTGCTGCATGCAGCTGTTTTCGGCCTCGCCGAGGGGCCCATTCCTCGATACAGAGCCGCCTCCGGCGCCGGGAGGCGCCGGGAAGATCAGCTACGTGAGCTGATTCTCAAACCCCCCCTTTGCTATCCCCCCCTTTCGCCCGACCCGAGGGCTGCCCCCCGCCCGACCCAGGCCTCCTCAGATGGGCGGCACAGGAGAACGGGGTCGATTGCGCCGACATTGTCGCGCAGGCTGCCCGCGTAAGGTCGCGCGCAAGCGCCCTCGCTTCAGGTGTGGAGTGCCGCGCTGGCGGCCCTCGTTAGCCACCGCGCAAGGTCGCTGTGCCATCTCGCGTAAGACCCGTTTGTGATCGTCGCTCAGGTGAGGTCCGAGCAGATGGGGTCGGAGAATCGCGTGACATCGCCGATGCATCGGCGGCGCTGCCCGAGGTGGAGCCCGATCTTCTCCACGCCCACGGAGCCGACGCCATTGCCAACGCCGCCGCTGCGCCAGCGATGCACCGACGATGCACCTGCGATGCGGCGCGCTCCTCCAACCCCACCTCCTGCTCGGACCCCAATCGGGATTCTGACGTAGTGATGTTTTCACGTTGCATCTTCGGGGGACCCCGCCTGTCCCCCAAGTTGGTGTCTTTTTTTGTGTCTCGATGCGGCCTCGATGCGGATTTGGCGGGCATTCGACGCGGATTCGACACGGATTCGACACGGATCCGCCGAGGCCGACATGGATTCGAGACGGATTCGACGCGGACAGGGTCGCGACGGGACAGACGAGGTCCCCCGAGGATGCAGTGCAAATGTTCTCACAGCGTGGCCCTCCAGAGATCTTGGGCTCCTGCCCCCGGGACAGGCCTCGAGTCCCGAGGCCTCCCCCGAGGCCCTGCGGGGCCCTGCGGAGGCCCCCCCCGAGACCCCGCGGAGGCCCGAGACAGCGGGCCCCCCCCCCGAGGCCCTGCGGAGGCCGAAGGACTGCTGGAGCCCATGCGTCGTGACGCGTCGTTCTTCGCAGCGGGAGGCGGCCGGGGGGCGCAGGCCACAGCCCGGACCCTGGGCGGGTGCCGGGGAGTTCGTTTTTCCTCCTCCTCCTCCTCCTCCTCCTCCTCCTCCTCCTCCTCCTCTGCCTCCTCCGCCTCCTCCTCCTCCTCTGCCTCCTCCTCCTCCTCGTCGTCGTCCTCCTCCTCCTCCGCCTCCTCCGCCTCCTCCGCCTCCTCCGCCTCCTCCGCCTCCTCCTCCTCCTCCGCCTCCTCCGCCTCCTCCGCCTCCTCCGCCTCCTCCGCCTCCTCCGCCTCCTCCGCCTCCGCCTCCTCCTCCTCCGTTCGGACCAGAGCTTCGAGGGCGACTGGCCGCGGCGGCGAGAAGAGCAGTCCGGGGTTCCCAGGAAGCACGAAGCACACGCAGAGAGCAGCCTCGAAGGTGGGCGCCCCTGGAGGCCGAGCGTCTCCCAGGAGGAAAAGAGACACACAGGCACAATGAATCGTCGACGTCCAGGAAAATATGGGAAAATATAGGAAGTGGGGGGAAGACGAGAACCCAGAAAATATAGGAAAATATCGGGAATCCTGTCTATGTGTGTGTGTGTGTGTGTGTGTGTGTGTGTGTGTGTGTGTGTGTGTGTGTGTGTGTGGGTGTGTGTGTGTGTGTGTGTGTGTGTGTGTGTGTGTGTGTGTGTGTGTGTGTGTGTGTGTGTGTGCGTGTGCGTGTGCGTGTGCGTGTGTGTGTGTTGTGTGTGTGTGTGTGTGTGTGTGTGTGTGTGTGTGTGTGTGTGTGTGTGTGTGTGTGTGTGTGTGTGTGTGTGTGTGTGGTGTTGTGTGTGTGTGTGTGTGTGTGTGTGTGTGTGTGTGTGTGTGTGTGTGTGTGTGTGTGTGTGTGTGTTGTGTGTGTGTGTGTGTGTGTGTGTGTGTGTGTGTGTTGTGTGTGTGTGTGTGTGTGTGTGGAGGGGGGTGTGGGGGTGTGTGTGTGTGGATGTGTGGGGGTGTGCGTGTGTGCGTGTGTGCGTGTGTGCGTGTGTGCGTGTGTGAGTGTGTGCGTGTGTGCGTGTGTGCGTGTGCGTGTGCGTGTGTGCGTGTGTGCGTGTGTGCGTGTGTGCGTGTGTGCGTGTGTGCGTGTGTGCGTGTGTGCGTGTGTGCGTGTGTGCGTGTGTGTCCCAGGGCCCCTTTGATATCGAAGACCTCCCGTCGCGTCTTGTTCCGCACCGAGTGGAGGTGGGGGGTTACGCTGGCGGCCCGAGTGAGCCGCGGCGTCAGTTCGCCATGGCCTCTCGCGTAAGAGCCGCTTCCCGTCGTCGCTCCTCTGGGAGGGTTCTGGGATCCGCTGCGTGTGAGAGTGACCTATCGCTATCGCCAGAGTGAGAAATGGGTGCGGGCCCACAGGTTGCCCCCCGAATGGGGGGACCCCTACAGCCGCGCACCAAAGGTCCGTTTGGCCTAGGGTCACTCCCGAGTGCCGCCGATCGACGAGGCCTTCGGGACCCGGCCTTGGCGAGGAGAAGCCACCCCACCCAGAGGCCCGGAAAGGGCGACAAAAACTCCCAACCACCTTGAAGCTCGAAGGGTCCAGGACGGGAGAGGGGGGGGGTAATGTTGGCCCCAGAGTTACACATGGAGGGTCCCCCCCCGTCCTCTCTCAGGGGCTCGGGGGGGAACAGCGATCCTGGCGGCGCGGCCAAGTCTTCTTCTTCTTCTTCTTATTATTATTATTCCCCCCTCGGCGTTGTGACTCCCTGCCAGTGCCCGCGAGAACGCCCAGCGCGTAAAGATCGCAACTCCCGGACCGCGGGGCAGCAAGTGGCACGCGTGCCATGGTTGTTTCTTGCACGAGAACGACTGCCAACGACGAAAACTAGTGGCACGCATACCCTGGTTCTTGCACGATCAGGTCACGATGGGGACTGGGGCGAGGGCCAGGGGTGGGCCGGGGGAGGGGAGACGAACGACGACCGCGACGAACATGCAGGGCCCCGAGCTTCTAGAACTTAGGCGTGCAAGAGAATACACGCCGGTCGCTGAAAGTATGTATTGTTGGGATATCATGATCCCGATCTTCTCCAAGCGCCTTCCTATTTCAGGAGTCGAGCGGTTGTGTCTCTTGCCTCCTTTCCAGGGGGCGGGCAGAAGTCCGATCCACTTCCCGAGGCTTTCCTCCTTCATGCATCTACCCACTTCTTCAGATAGGGGATCGACTACATCATTGATCTACCCCAGAATTTCTGACCCCGCCGAGTGTGCAAGCAACGCGCAGGATGTCCACAGATCTGCGGGGCACTCTACGCATCTGTTCCGTAGATATCGGCGGGAGAGCCGCTTCCGGGGGCAGAAGCCGGTCCTGGCGCCGAGGCCTCCCCTCACCATCGAGGCTCTCCCGACCGACGGGCAGGCACAGGGGCCCTCGAGCGCTCCCCAGACAGGCGACGCCTTGAGCATTTTTTTCCGGACGGCGCCCCTCTCCTCCTCCTCCTCCTCCTCCTCCTCCTACTCCTCCTCCTCCCCCTCCTCCTCCTCCTCCTCCTCCTCCTCCTCCTCCTCCTCCTCCTCCTCCTCCTCCTCCTCCTCCTCCTCTCCCTCTCCCCGGGACCGCTTCTTCGCCCCGAGGCGCTCGTGGACGCTCCCGCGAGGCCCGGCGAGGGCCCCCGGCGAGGCCGAGAGCGGTCCGAAGCCTCCCCCGCCCCGACGCTTCCCCACGACGCGAGCCTGCGGGGGGGTCGTCTGGAGCGCGGCAGCGCCGGGGAGCGCCGCGCGGCGAGGTCCTCCGCCCCCGCCGCCGCGCTCCCGCCCTGCGCCTGGCGCGGCCGCGGCGCGGCCCGCCGCTCGCCGCCCGCCGCCGCCCGGCTGCCCGCGGAGCGGCCGCCGCCCGGCGCCGCAGCGGCCGGCGGCGCGGCGGGCGGCGGCGCGGCGCTCGCCGGGGGCACGGCGCCGCGCCAGGCCCAGCGCTCCTCGCGGGGGCGGCCGCGACCCAGACCCCCGCGGGTCAGGGAACAGTCACGGCGGGAGGTTTTTCGCTGTTTTCGGCCTCTGGGGGCCCTTACCGGGACTCGGGACCGTCAGAAAACGACTCAGGATGAAAAACCGGTCCCGGGGAATGGGTCCAGACCTCTGGGGGTCGCGTCATGAAAAAATCATGGCGTCGGGGGTCTGGGGACCCAGACCCCCGCGGGTCAGGAAAAAGTCACGACGGCAGGGTTTTCGCCGTTCTCGGCCTCCTGGGGGGGGGGGGCTTGCCTCACCAGAGACGAGACAGTATACTGTCCCGCCCGCTCGAGCTGGTGGCACATCGTTCCAGGCATGCCTCCAAAGAGTTCCCGGAAGGAGGTGCCACCAGCTCGAGGGGAGGGAGCGGCCCCTCCAGCCATGGTGGTAGTGGTACCTGTAAGTCTCTCCGGATTACCGGGCCTCGGGACCGTCAAAAAACGACTCAGGATGAAAGACCGGTCCCCGGAAACCGGTCCGGACCTATTGGGGTCGCGTCATTTCAAAATCATGACGTCGGGGGTGGGCTCGGGAGCGGCCACGAGGGGGGCCACGAGGTCTCCCCAGGGCGATCTCCTGGCGCCTCCTGCAGAACCCGACGTCTTGATGTTTTGGCATGGCGCGACCCCCAGAGGTCCGGACCCCTTCCACGGGACTGGTTCTTCCTCCTGGGTCGTATCTTGACGGTCGCGAGGCACGGCAAGGGCCCCCCGAAGCCGAAGACAGCGTGAAGCCTTACGTCGAGATTTTTCATGACCCGAGGGGGTCTGGATTTTCTCGTTTCCATGCGTCCTTGGCGCCCCCGCCATGGCCTCGCACAGGCCGCCGGCCATGACTCGCCCCCCCCTTCGTGGGCGCCCCCCTCCCGGCCGCCGCCGATCCTCGGGGGCGTTCGGGCCCTCAGAGATCTCCGACCCACTGCACGTAAGATTCAGTCGGGCATGTCCCTTTCACAGACCCCCTCGCGTCGGGGAAAAAGCACGACGGGAGGTTTTTCGCCATTTTCAGCATCTGGGGGCCCTTACCGGGCCTCGGGACCGTCAAAAAACAACTCAGGATGAAAAACCAGTCCCGGGGAATGGGTCCAGACCTCTGGTCGCGTCATTCAAAAATCATGACGTCGGGGGTCTGGGTTACAGGAGGAGTATTCACAAATAGTTCAAAGATGGTCTGGCGACGATTTTGTCGATTCGTTCTGTCGTGGCTACTTTTCAATGTTTTTGGCCGTTCCTCATTTTTCCCCGGAGTTCCGCCTGTAGGGGAGCATGCCCGACCTAAACGTAAGAGTGACCTTTCGCCGGAGTGACCTCTCGTGCGGGCACACTGGGGGGTCCCCAGACGATGGGGGGCACACTGCGATGGCAGCGTCCTGCGCGCTCGGGCTGGGCCTCCCCGCGGCCCCCGAACGTCGCGCGCCAAGGGTCACTCCTGCCTAGGGTTGCGTGGGGCGTGCCCCTCGGCAGGAAGAACATTCAAAAGCAGTGAAAAGATGGTATGGGGACGGTTTCACGAATACTCCTGAGCATGGTTTGAATATTTGTTTGGCTATTTTTTATTGTTCGCCCCAAATCCGCCTGTACAGTCGGGGCCCTGAAGAAGGAACCCTTTTCGTTGGGGAGGGGCTCCGCGTTCCTTAAGTGTTTCACAGCCTGCCTCAGGTTTTCCTTATGTTTCCGATAGCAAATCGAAGTTTGACGTATGGAAAAAAGGGGCCTCGCTCCTTATTTAGGGTTCCTTAGGTCAACGCCCCGACTGTAGGAGGAAACGCCCGACCTAAGCCTAGGGTCACTCCCTGCGTGTAGCCGAGGCCTGAGCGTTGCAGCTTCCTCGCAGCGGCCGCGCTCGCCCGGTTGCGGGCCCTATGGGGCCCTCGGCGCGAGGCGCGGCGCAGAAAGATGGGGTCCGGGCTCGGGCCGCGATTTTTAGCCATGCCGCATGCTTGTTCGCCGCGTCGGCTCGGGGAGGGTCGGGGAGGGGATATCATTGGCGGGCGCCATGGAAGAATTCCGGCTCTGTTCTAGATCTCGTCCCGGTTGATACGTTTTAGGTGGGAATTCGTATCACTCGGCCAGTGGATTTGTTTATCGGGCTTTGTGTGTACGTAGTTATACACAGAGCTCGATCTCAGGGGGGGGAGAAACAAAAAAAAAACAAAAAAAAATCTGGCGGGCGCCATGAGATCTCCTCAGGTTTCCTTCCCGTGTGTCCTTTGGTTCCTTCCTCGTCCGCGCACGTGCCTCGGGCCATGGTTTGCGCACCCCCCTCTTGGACTCCCCCCTCCTGGCCGTGACCGCTCTCCGTTCAGAACGGCAAGAACATGCATTCTCTGAGTTCCGCGTGGATCTCTTGGATCGGCGCTGGGTCCCCCTGGCGACGCCTCCAGCGCCGCTCCTGGCGGTCTTCGCGCATCAGGGAGAGGAGTCCAGCGCGAATCCAAGAAATCCGCACGGAGCTCCAACATTGTACGTTTATGATGTTATTTGTTCCTCCGACGATCCAGTTCTTTGAGAACGTTCCCCTGGCGATAGCGGGCGTGACCGGAGAGGAGTTGGCGGGGGCCAGTCACGTCGTGATTTGCGCCGGCGCCGTCAGGGAGTGTTTCGCAGTGGTCCATGCACAGACGAGGCCAGCGCGAATCGTGACGTGACCAGGAGGACTGGGGGGGAGAGGGGGGGGGCCGGGGCCAGTCACCGGCGTTAGCGCGAATAACAAGATCCTCCAGAGGTTCAAGATTCGAGGGTTTCGGGCGTTTTCGTGCGGTCTCGGTGGTTTTCCACCCTTGGGATGCTTTCCAGCGGCTGCGCTTCGCCGTGGCGTTCTGGGGATGCCCGCATCGTCCCGAACGCCCGCCAGAGACCCGAGTTACGACCCAGGGCCCGACAATTGCCGAATCCCAGATACCCGGCGGCATGGTGTCTTCAATCCCGAGTTTATCGGTTTTTAGGTTTCGGCCTTTGGGGCCAGTTCTCGTCGAAGAAGAAGGAAACTGCATAAACAGAGACTTCAGGAGGTCAGCGCGGAGTTTTGTTCCAGGAGGGGAAAAAACACACATACACAATTAATCGTCGACTCCCAGAATAATATTGGAAAATATGGGAAGTGGTGGGGGGGGAGACGGAAATCCAGAATATATTGAAAAATATTGGCAATCTATTTATTTGCGTGTCATTGGGCCCCTTGATCTTTGACCGGTGCCGGGCCCCACTGGCGGCGCCTCCAGCGCCGCCCCATGGCGTGCTCCGCCTGCCAAGGAGGGGATTCGACTCCAGCGCCACGCCAAGGAAACCGCAAGACCTCCGAAAGCTTGCGGTGGGGGCGGTGGTTAAGGAATGCGTCCAGGAAGCTCCAGACCCTGGTGGATTATATATAGATGTATACATATATGTATGTATGCATATATATATATATATATATATATATATATATATATATGTGTGTACATGTTCCCCAATCAGTGATTGCACTGAGTGGCTCCTAGCGGAAGTTGAAGGATTTGGCGAAAGTTCCCCGCCGATTTTGGTGGCAGGCTGGGTTCCCGGGGTCCCGGTTCCGGGTTCCCGGGTTCCCGGTTCCGGGCTCCAGGAAACTCCAAACCCTGGGGAATTATATACATGTGTGGATTATATATATATATATATATGTGTGTGTACGTGTACGTGTATACGTACATACATATGTACACACATGTATAGATGTATTAATAGCCCTGCCCTCCCAGACCCGCCAGCACATGGTTGTATCGTGTCTGGAGCAAGGCAACGTGTGCCACAGGCAGTAGAAAGATCAGGCGCACAGACGCTGCTCGGAGATTCCCCCAAGCATCTGCAAGTGAGTAGGCCATAGAGAAAGCATGCCAGGCGAGGAATGGGAGCGCGAAGGAGCGATGGGGAAGCCAACGGGAACGGGAGGGTGGGAGACTTGAGCGTACAGTTGGACCGAGGTATAAGATCGAGGTCGGTTCGGGGAGGGTACCCTTGGATGTTCTGTGCGTTCTGGCTGGTGGCTGGCGGAGGGTCTCGTGTTCTTGAGGGATGTTCTTCTGGCCTAGGTCAGACTGTACACGTCGACGGATGACGTCGATACGGCGAGCCCTTAAGGGCCTGGCACGTCTCTTCAGCTCGTCAAAGCAGAACAGAGACTCTGCCCTGCCCCCCCCCTGGGCTGGCCAGCACATGCCCTGTCATGTCTGGAGCCCAGCGCATCTTCCACATGATGTAGAAAGGTTACAGTCAGCCCGCATTGCACGGATGGGCAAGCTTCCCAAGGGTACCCTTGCACCCTTGCCTCCTCGGTCCATCCTTGGCCAATTTCGTTGGCCGGCCCCGAGCGAAACGCTTCGCAACGGCTTTCCAAGGCCCTTGCATCCTTACCGTGCATCCTTCTGATCTGATACGGGCCGGCTGTACGCGCTCAGGCGCAACTGGGAGGTTCGTTCCCAGACCCGAACGTAAAAGAAATGGGCCAGGGCCGAACAGCCTCGAAACAAAGACAAGTTCACGGTTTGTCGTCTTGTCTCGTCGTTCTGTCGCCTCCTTTCTCGTTTCCTGTCCTCCCGCTCTGTCGTTTCTGCGCTTTGGGGTCGTCGTTGCTTCCCCCTCGGCCTTGTCTTCCTCCTCTTCTCCCTCGTTCCCTCGTCGCCCTCCCCCCCCCAACAAAAAGTTCACGGCTTGAATGTAGTCCACAGCTCAGATACCCGCAGCGCCTCTTCGTCATCGACCACGGACGGGGCGAGAGCACGGCAGAGCCGGCGAGGGGAAGGCAGAGCGGCGAGGGCTGTCCAATGCTTGCCTCCAGGAGCGTGTCCTGAGAGCTCCCTGTCCTCCCCGTCCTCCTCCTCCTCCTCCTCCTCCTCCTCCTCCTCCTCCTCCTCCCTCCTCCCTCCTCCTCCTCCTCCTCCTCCTCCTCTAGGAGCGTGTCCTGAGAGCTCCTTGTGCGGCGGTCCCGTTCGAGAGCCCCTGCCTCCCTGAGCACGGCACCATCTACTCCAGATCTCGTGATAAAAGGGAGGGGGTCTGGACCCTCCAAGACGAGCCATTTCAGACCCCCCCCCGTGGGAGAACCCTCCCAAACATCGTCCCCAGACCCCCCCAGGCCCTCCAAGATAGCCTGGAAGAGACCCCCCGAAATGAGACCCCCCTCCCTTTATTACGACATCTGGAGTACCAAGACGAAAAAAAAATGCCACCTTACCAAGCTATTCCTCGAAGGCATGTTTTACGAGGGGCTTCGACCTGACGCTGGTGGAAGCGAGCCTCAGAGCAATCGACGGCGCGTCTCAATAGCGTTACATACGGGGAGCTTGCCACATGAACGATCCATCAGGGCTCTCAAGAAACATTTGCACACCAACACTACGCCAACCAACACTCAACCGGCGGAACGCGCGAAAGGTAGCATGGCCAATGCTCAACCGAGCCTGGTGTGATTCAGTGAGACTGGCGAGGCCCATGGGGCTGGTCACGGAGCGAAGCGGCTCCCAGAGAGCTTGCGACCAGCTGGTGCCGAGCCAGACCCCCTGCGCCGCGCCGGAAATATCCACCCCTTGGGAAGCTTCTCGACCACCTTCATTCGCAGATCGCTGTGCACGCCCATCTGGATGTCCGAGGCTACGACAGCGATGCCCCGCCGCACGCAGCTCTTTGGCCACGCCTGCGGACCCAGCGAATGGCTCCAGGAAGACACCGCGGCGCCGCCGCGGCGCCCCTTGCAGGGCGGTCTGGAACTCCGACGGGCAACGCCGGCAGCCGAGCGGCTCGGCGGTGGTGCGCCGCCCAGCCGGCCTCCGCGCTGGCGGCCGCGGGCCAGTTGCAGGCCGCTGGGCCGCCCGGGGGCCCAGCGGTCCCCGCTTCGGCGAGGTGCCCGAGCTGCAGCTTCAGCAAGGCCGGCACCCGGTGGACGAGGCACGCCCGCAGGAAGAAGAGCCCGACGCCACGATCTGCTGGGAGGGCCGCCCCACCGGCTCGCCGCGCGCGAAGCTGGCGTTCGGGGCGAGGCCGAGCTCGCGCAGCAGTGTGGACTCCCTGGCGCATATGGCCATGGACGCGGCCGCCTCCGAACGCGCGCTGCGCTTGGCCTGCTCGACTGTCCGGCGGCTGGCCAGCAGGTCGTGGGTGGGCTCCGCCGTGCCCGAGGGGATACAGACGTGGCCTCAGCCTCTCCAGGCCCAGCAGCGACGCCGCTCGAGCAAAGACCGTGCGGAGCTCCGTGGGGCCGACCGGCCTCAGGAGCTCGTCCGGTCTCGCAGCCAACAGAGACAGATGTCCAGGTCCACGAGCACGGACTCCTCGAAGAGCCCTGTCGTGCCCGGCTGGGTCGCCGCCCCATCGTGAAGGAGGAGCCCCCACGACTGATGGGCGGGCCCGGCCGAGGATGTGGGGCCCACAAGATGACGAGGCATGAATTCGAGGCGCTCATGCAGCCTGAGGTAGCACACGAAACAGATCATGGTCCACCACGCCATCTTCGGTCGTTCCAGGGCCACGGCAACCCCTGCTGTCGCGAAAGACGCCGACCGTGGCAGCGGGGACCGAGGGAAGCTGGGGCCCCTCCACCAAGCGATGGCCGCGCGCCAGCCCTGCGCGAGGCCAGCCTTGCCCGCCCAGCGTGCCTCCGCCCAGAAGTGGCACAGTGCGGCGAGCAGCCGGCTCCCCTCGGCCGTGGCGCACTGGTTGTGACAGGAGGCTCGCCACCGCGAGGCCCAGCTTCGGAGGCCTAGAGGTTGACACCAGCACCAATATCGGCGCTGTGCCTCTACCGAGGGGAGAGAATCCCAATCTCGGTGACGGTGGTGATATTCTGGCTTCCTAGGCGGCCGAAAGGTTACCACAAACACCGAAAGCTAGGATCATCTTCCCCTGGTGGAGGCAACGCCCTGTGTTGGTGTTGGTGCCAATTTCCGAGCCTCCAACAGCTCCAGAATCGTGCTCCACGAATCCAGGTGGCCGATGCAGTCGTCCGTGACCTTCCAGCACGCCGAGCGATACCCGTCCTCGCGGCGGTCTCCATGACCGCCAGCTGCTGCAGCGGAGTGAGCCCCGCGATCCGCCGCCGGTCGGTCAGCAGCAGTCTGCGCGACAGGCTGGCTCGCGTGACCGCCTGTCGACTGCCCTCCGGCGTCGGGGGCGCGCGGCGGGGCATCCGGCGCGGCCGTTGCACTGGCGGACGCCCTGGCCCGCGGCAAACGGCCGCCAGAGAAGCAATCGGAGCCCACGTGAGTGCGGATCACACGGGTTGAGCTCTGAGGCGATCCAACGGGTGTAGAAACGGGATCCAGAAGCAAGGTTGAGGGCAGTTGATTTCCGAAAGGGCTATCTAAGATGTAGTTTAACGAGCTCGTCCTTTCGTGGCCGCTAGGGTCTGGGGCAGGTTGTCCACCAGGGGCACCAGGTGCTTCCCAAAAGCCTCCGAGCTCCGAAGAAGAGGCGAGGATGCGCGGAAAAGGGAGGGGGGAGTATGGGAGAAGGAGGATGAAGAAGCAGACAGTAGAGATGGTGATGGATGGGACGAATGGGTGCCCGAGGAATGAATGAGGGACGGTGAGGTTGGAGGAGTGAGGAGGAAAGATGAGGAACAGAAGGAGGAGGAGGAGGTAATAGGTAGAGGCCTGTGGTGAGGCCTCCCTCCTTGGCCCTCTGAGGGTGTCCTTGTCATTCCCGTCCCAGCTGTTCCTCGTTTACACGTGCAGCTGTCTTGTGGTCGAGGGCTGGAGCGTGCTAAAATCTAAGCACGCGCGAAGCGCGCGCGTGATTCCAGTCCTGATCTGATGCGGGCAGCAGTCGTGTCCGTGGCCAATCCACGATTGGAGTTCCAAAGGCTTCCAGTCCCTGACTTCCTTATCCGATGGTTCTTCATCCAAGGCCCCGGCCAAATGTTTATGCAGTTCTGTGTTGCTCTAGTTCTCGGGTGCCAGGGCTATCAAACATGGTCTTGGGCGAAAACCACCTCCATGGGTTGTGGTCGTCGAGTGAGGCATCGACTGCAGCATTTATTCACCTCAAAGGTGTTTTTTTTTTGTCGAATCCATGGAACATGGGTGGAATTCGGGTAGGTCCACGGCACTCCCACGCACTCGCTCAAGAGATTCGACGTGGAAATCAGTTTCGGGACGGACCAATTCTGCCGTCGATCCCCTACGCGAGGTCGGGACCACCTGGGGCCACTGGCCGAAACAGAGCAAACCCTCGGCGGCCCGCCAGGGGTCCGCCGCCGGCCGCTGCAGCGCGCCCCGCCTCCTCCCCGAGCCGCACGGAGGAGCGGTGCGCCCCGCGGAGGAGCCGCGGCCCGACCTCGGCGGGGCCTGCGCCCGGCTGCGCCGGGTGCGCTCGCTGCCGGGGCCCGCGGCCTGCGCCAGGCTGGCCGAGGCGTGAGGGCGCGAGGCCTTTTGCGCTCTCTCTCTCTCTCTGTCTCTCTCGCCCTCTCGCTCTCTCTGTCTCTCTCTCTCTTTCTCTCTCTCTCTCTCTCTCTTTCTGCTCCCAGACCGCCCCCCGCTCGAGTCATGGGAAGTGTTTGGTGGTCCCTGCTCTAGACGCTCCGCGGCAATCTCGCGCCAATGATCTACGTACCGCGCCCCGGACGTTGTGCTCGCTCCATGTCCCTCGCCTTGGAGCCGCGAACCCAAAAAAGTAATCCCACCAGCACGTCCCAAACGATGCCCAGGCAGCACGTCCCAAACGATGCCCAGGCGAGTTGCCCTGATCAGGGATGTGGAGGAGCATGCATAGAATGAAGGGCTGGGGAAGCCGCCGTACCCCAAAAGGGGGAGGATGGAGGAGAAATCGGAAGAGGAGGAGGGAGATGGGGAGGGGGATGGGGAGGCGGGAGGAGGGAGGAGGAGGAGGAACACACGGATGAGGAACAGGAAGAGGAGGAGGGGGAGTAGGAGGAGGAGTATGAGGAGTATGATGGTGATGATGAGGAGGAGGAGGAGAGCGAGCAGAAATGCCAGAGGCATTTGGGATGGTTTTTGGAGTCTCTTCGCTTATCTCTTGAGAGTTTCTCGGGGTCTTTTTGGGGCGTCTTTTGGGCCTCGTGGCGGTGCCAGGGGCCTCGTGGAACGTTTTGGGTGCCTCGGGAGAGCCTCTTGGGGCCTCTTGGGGGTCTCTTGGCAGCCTCTTGGGGGCCCTTGGTGGCCCCTTGGCACTTTTTGGGGCCGTCTTGGGGACGTCTTGGAGCTTGGGGACCATCTTGAGGGCATCGCGGGGCCACCTTGGAGCAGATCGGTCAAATAATGGGGGTGTACCTAGCTGGCCGATGCGCGCGCGGGCATGCGCGGGCGAGCGCGGCCGCAGAGATGCAGTAGCCAACACCAAGCCCTCATCGCAATCGCCGCCTCATGGCTCATGCAAATGAAATTGCGGGTGTGTAGGCGGGATGATTGCGCGAACAGTGAAGTTGACAATTCATTGCGAGCACATAATAGTAATTGCACCACATAGGTTGCACCACAAACATACATTGCACCGCGTAGACTGCTCCACATAGACGGCGCCACGCAGGTCGCACCACATAGTTCTGTCAGCATCGAGTGCAAAGCAGATGTTGCTCCACATCGGTGGCACATCGTATGTTGCACCATCTTGTTTGCACAGCACACACATATTTATAGATACATACATACACGCACCCATATACATATATATATATATATGTGTATGTCACCACGCCGACTGTACAATGCATGGTGCACCACATGTTTTGTCCCACGTAGTTTGCACAACATATATTGCACCACCTGGATTGCGCCGCATATATATATATATATATATATATATTGCAAGTGCACACCCGTCGGTTGCACCGCGTAGGCTGCACGGCATAGATTCCGCCGCGTAGCTTGCACCACACATATTGCCCCACGTAGATTGCACAACACATGCTGCTAGACGCGCAGTGTTTGTGGTCCACGCTGGCGAACATAACAGCGGATTTGGTTTGGAACCCATTTCGGCGTCTTCGGGGGAGAGGGGCTACAATGACCTCCTTGTTTCTTGATCAACTTCCTACAGGATGGCCCCAATACGGCCCCCAAGGCTCCCAAGGATGCTCCAAGGCAGCCCGAAGAGGCACCCAGGAGGCCCCAAGAGGCTCCCAAGAGACCCCGAAGAGGTCCCAAGAGGCTCTCCCGAGGCACCCAATATGCTCCAAGAGGCCACCAAGACACCCCAATGGGACCCCAAGAAACTCTCAAGAGACATCCGAAGAGACTCCGAGAGACGTGTAAGAGGCCTCTGGCCGCTTTTCTGCTCGCCCTCCTCTTACTCCTCCTCTTCTTCCCCATCCGCTTGTTTTCCCTCCCTCCTTCTCTTACCTTCCGCCTCCTCCGATTCCTCCTCCACCCTCCCCATGATGGGGTGCAGCAGCTTTCCCCGCTGTCTATTCCACGGCATGCTCCTCCACATCCCTGATCGGAGCAACTCGACTGGGCATTGTTTGTGGTTTGGCTGGTGGGGTCACGTGAAGGGCCCAGTGCAATGCACTGCAAACTGTCCTGTGGCGTGTCTGCAGCGCTTCATGAGGGAGGGCCCAGACACCTCAGTGTGTACACGCGCGGTTCCCATCCCATCTCTTTTTTGTGTTCTCTCTCTATCTCTCTTTCTCTCTGCCTGTCTGTCTGTCTGTCTGTCTGTCTGTCTGTCTGTCTGTCTGTCTGTCTGTCTGTCTGTCTGTCTGTCGTCTTCTTTTTTTTTTTTTTTCTCTCTCTCTCTCTCTCTATATATATATTTATATATACACGTAATTGTTGGTGTGGTGTGACTTGTATCTCTCTCGATCTCTCACCCTCTTCAAATCAGAATAATATTAAGCATGCGAGCACGGCCAGACGCAGCTCGGACAGCTGGTGCGTTCGGAACCCCTGGGCGGTGACTTGGGATCCATTTCGAGTTGCCGTTGTCTCAACTCGCCCTGCTCCGATAGAAGAGGAATAATAAGAAGAAGGAGGATAATAATTATAGTATGATCATAGTGAGGAGAAGCGGCACGATAAGAAGGACACGGCACACACACAAACTTTTGGAGGTCCATTCGGATTTCTTGTGCCGGCGCTTGGACCCCTCTCCCTGACGCGTGGAGTTCACTCGAGGCGGCGCTGGAGGCGCCGCCAGGGGGATCCGGCGTCGATCCAAGAATTCTTTCGGGATATGTTTTCCTTGATGTGTTTGTTTGTTTGTTTGTGCGCATGCTTGTTTGCTTGTTCTGTGTGTTTGGTTGTTTGGTTGTTTGTCTTTTATAGTTATTTTTCGTAGTATCATGTTTCTCTCTATGTCTTTCTCTTCCCCCCGTCTCTTTCTCGGAGGTTGATGGCTTGGCTCATCGCAGCGACTACCATCGCGATGGGCTCCAGAGGCTCAAAAGCGATGTCTCCCCAAAGAAGTTGTGTACAGCCTGGGAGCCGCGCGGGCGCGACCATGATGGCGAACTTGAGCCATAACCTTTTTCAGTAGCTATTTTTCGGCCTACGAGCCAAACCCTTCCAATGTGTCGCCCGTAGACGCGCACTGCCCTCGCCCAGTGCACGCGGCCGCGGGCGGCAGCTGGCAGCCGCAGCGGGCCTCTCTGACCACCTCGCCCGCTGCGCATGCCCGCTGTTCTGCGTCGTCCTGGTTCCGCCGCCTGCCACTGCTCCTCGCCATCGAGGAGGAGGGAGGGAAGGAGGGAGAGAATGAGGAGGCCGCCTGCCACTGCTTCTCGCCATCGAGGAGGAGGGAGGGACGGAGGAAGAGAATGAGGAGGAGGAGGAAGAGGAGGAGGAGAAGGAGGAGGAGGAGGATAGTAATAATGAGGAGGTGGAGGAGGAGGAGGAGGAGGACGAGGAGGAGGAGGAGGAGGAGGAGGAGGAGGCGGAGGGGCAAGAGCGTATTCACCCGGAAGCGTTGTGGCAGTCAAACTATGGCGCGCCCCAGGCTCGGCGGCGCGGCTTGAGCGCACTCTGGAGCGCCATCCCTGCCATACAGGTTTTCTTTCGACTGCGCGGGAGGTCGCTGTGTGGCCTGAGAGGAAGAGGAGAGCTGAATGGGGGATGGAGGACCAGAAGAGAAGGCAGCAGCAGCGGCAGCGGCAGCGGCAGCAGCAGCAGCAGCAGCAGCAAGCAGCAGCGGCAGCAGCAGCGGCAGCAAGCGCAGTGCATCGGCGGCAGCAGGCCGCCGTCCCAGCGCGCCCCGGCCCTGCGGGGCGCGCGACCGACGCCGCGCGGTTGCCGCGGCCGCGGCAGGCCGCCGACGGCCTGGGGCCCGCGGCCTGCCGCGGCGCCGATGCCAGCAGCCGTGTGGCCCGTAGCTTGAAGCCGGGCATGTCCCCATGCAGGAGGCAGGTCCAAAACGAGTCGAAACATGCTCTGGGGACGACGTTTGGACTATTTCGGGGCGTGCTGTTTTCATAATGGCTCATTTTTTATCCAAGATCCGACCTAGCCATAGCCGACCTAGCCTAGGAGGACATGCCCGACCTAGCCATAGCTCTTGGGCGCGAATTGACAGGGGGCGATGAATGAGGGGGGGGTCGGCAGCGAGGGCTTCCGAAAAAGGGCCCGGGAGGGCCCAGGAGGGGGCCTTCAGGGCCCGAAAAGGGCACCTGTCTCCCCCCCCCTTTTCGCTCCCCCTTGAAGTCGCGCCCGAAGCTCCGCGAGCTCCTGATCCGGGAGGCTGCCGAGCGCAGCGCCGAGCCGGCGCTGGAGCTGCCCGCGCCTCCCGCACGGCTTGGGGCAGCCAGCAGAGCGCGGCCGCCGGCCCGCGCCAGCGCACCCGCCAATGCGCGCGCGCCGCCGCCGCCTCCTCCACCAGCTCCAGGCTGAGAGGCCGTCCAGCCAGCGGGACCGCGGCCGCCGCGGCCGCCTCCTCGGGCAAGACCACCGATATAGGTCGCCACCGGTGACCGCAACGCGACCGACAACGACCGGTAACCACTGGCGGTCGGTCCTGATTTTTCGCCACTCCAAGGTGTGGAACGACCGAGAGCGAGATTCGTTGCCGATCCTTTCCCAGACATTCGACGTCCTGATTTTTGTCAGGACGGCGTCCCTGGAAGTCCAGACCCTTTCCCCGGGACCGGTTTTTCGTCCCGAGTCGTTTTCTGACAGCCCCGAGGCCCTTCGAGGGCCCCCCGGGCCGAAAATAGCGAAAACCTTGCCGTCTTGATTTTTCCCCGACGCCATCACGTCTGGGTTTGGGTGGCGCATGATCTGGGCGGTCCCTCAACCTCCATTGGGGGGCGCCCCGCAGGGGAGAGGACCTCCGCGGCCTCCACCAGCAGCGCCCCATAGGAGGGAGGAGCCCAGGCGTCTGACCGCTCCGATTTTTCGAATGGTGGATCGACGACAGGTTTCAATCCATTTACCCCAGGATTGATTTCCCCACCGAATCTACCAACGCAAATGTGTAGAATGTGCCGTAAATCCCCGAAGCTTCTACGCGTGTCTTGTCTACTCGGCGGGGAAACTAAGTGTGGGCCCCGGGGGTCTGGACCACTTCCCGCGGGGCCAGTTTCTCGCCCCGGGCCGTTTTTTGCACGCTCCCGAGGCCCAGCGAGGGCTCCTGGATGCTGACGACGGCCCCCAATCCCGCCGACGCTGAAAACGGCCCCCGCGATATCCCGCCGCTCCGATTTCTTTGTTGGTGTGGAGCTTGGTCATCTGGGTAATTCTGGGCCCGCTGCCGTGGCGTCCGGGGGGGGGGACGCGCCGGGGCACCGATATCGATGACCCCTCTGGCGCGATCGAGGTCGTACGCACGATTCCTACTATTGCAGTCTGGAAGAAGCTGAGGATGGTTCCACCGTCGCTGAACATACAGATCATGCGCATTAAACGCTGGCAACGAGTCGCACGTGAACCCGCACACCACGCTCAACTGTTGGCCAGTGTTTTTGGAAAGCTATTATGTGAGACCACGGAGACGATGATCTACGATTGGGCCCCTGTGCGCCCTGACTGTGCAGGCCCCACACATCTACATAACCCGTGGCGCAAGCAGTTTTATGAAGATATGAAGCTTTTACGTGTACTGGCTGACGGTCGTGCATGTCTAGATGTTATTGGAGATGATCTGCTCGACGTTTTTCGACCTACACCTGGTCGCGATGTTTTTGTCAAGCTCACGATCGCACGTGTGCGCAAGTGGTGGCTAGAGCAGCCTGCACCCCCAACACGCAGTGCTCCAGATGCAACAGTCTCTTGGAGTAGCCCCCACACGTGTGGCCTTTTGTGTGAAGATGGTGCGCTATGCCTGTTCACTGCGGAAACAAAACAAGCGCTCCGAGTACATCAGATTATGAGTGGGGAGGGAGGCGAACATGGACGAATATGCGAACACACTCGATTCACGATCACGAACCAGTGCCCAAACTGCCGATCGACATTCGCGAGCCGACAGACTGCTATCAATCATCTCGCTGCTGCTTATCGTTCAGGTCGCTGCCTGAAACATCGCTCGGTTTACAACTTCGATGTGCACGACCCCCCGCAGCTGTTTTGCCCAAGTGACGACTGCGAGCTTAACTTTACTGATCTGAGTGGGATTCAGGCACACACTGCTGAAGTACACCTTCCTGCGCCGCGGCCGTATGTCGTGGATGGCCTCACTCCCCAACGCTGGCGAGCCCGCAAGCGCAGCCCAAGATGTAGCACCAGCTCGCAAGCACCGCCGCCGCCAGCCCAGAAAGCGTGGAGACCAACAGAGTGGATCGAAGTCCAAGCTTGTCGACCTGAACCAGATAGATCTCGACGAGATGGATCTGAAAGACATTCAGCGCATGTTCCCCATTGTTATGAAACTACTGCTGAACGTGGCGATGAGACAGCGGCAGACCGACGCAATCCTGATCAAGACGTACCTGGTATCCCCCGGCTCCAAAAGCGTTGTGGCGATCCGAGCTCGGGTGAGAGCTTGGGTAAAAAAAAGGCAGAAGAGATTCGCACGTCGACGACAGGCTCGCAGATCGACACGGAGATGGTGAAGATCGGCACGATCAGCACCGCCGCCTTCGCAGGTCTGCTCGAAGGTCTACATCAGGAAGGCGCGTCCGTCGGAGGCCGCAATCAGCAGAATCTGACGGCGCTGGGAGAGAAGCTGAAGCTCCTGGAGATCAAGCACGTGGCCGAGCTCGTACCGCTCGTGAAGGCCAGCGACGCACACAACTCAGAGCAGTGCAAGTTGCAGATCAGCTTCAATCCAAGGACCGACCTCGATCTGAGTGTGATTCACGAATCGCTCCTCCAGACGGGGGCGGCCTACAAGCCAGGCCAGGGACTGATGGTGCACATGGAGCGGACCCTGCACACGAAGCTGACGCAGCTCGAGGACACGCTGATGGGGTAGATTTTTTCGGATTTCACTGGACACGACACAGCTGTGCGCATTGGAGCTCTTGTATTCATACGAATACCACAGCTGCTGCCGATGGGAGTGCAGCAGATATTACGACAGCGGGCCACAGCACAGCTGAAGTTGACATGAATAGCCAAACAAATTCACATATTGCCACTGGAGATACGCACCGCTCACCTCCTCCGACTGCCTGCGAGCACGCCTCGCGCCTAAGGCACGCGACGCGGTCCCGAGGAAGCAGAGGGCACCGACCGCCACGTGGACGTTCGTCGCAAGGCGAGGGGAGCCCAGCGGCTGCATCGGCGATCGCAGAGTCACCAGTCGTCTCGGGCCAGCATACTTCTTCATCTACGCGTGCTCCATCGAGCACGCCAGCTACTTCACTACCGACGGGAGCTCATACGAGAGCTACGTATTCTCCCACGCGTGCTCCGACGAGTACGCCTGCTACTGCGCAGCCGACGAGAGCCCCTGCGAGTGCGAGCGCGCGAGCTTCGACGTGTGCATCGACACGTTCGCGTACTGAGATGTGGACAGCTTCGCTGTTAGCACATGCCAGCGCATTCGCCCAGGCCGAACAGAATACCTCTGAGGCCCCTGAGCCTCGCCTGAATAGTGCCCCTGAGCCTCCTAGGGCCTCAGTGCTTCCTCACCCCTCCTCGCCTCGCGAGCCTCTGGAGTCTCCTCCTCCCCCTCCCCCTGCTAGAAGGCCTCGTAGGCCCTTCGTGCCCGTGCCTCCGTCTCAGCGCCAGCCGCACCCGCCCAGACGCTCGCCCTTTCCTGCCCCTGCTACCAGGCAAAGCCTAGGATGTGACTCGAAGACGATGGATGCCATCATGAGACTCGTAGATTCGAGCAGGCCTTAAGACCTGCGCCTCGATTTCCGTCAGTGTGTGACAACTCGATTTATACTCGGGTGTAGCCCGATCCTATAGGCACTCAGCGTCTGAGACCGTCGTACTGCTGCCTCCGAGGGGTCCGATCCGATCCGATATATATATATATATATAATATATATATATATATATATATATATATATATATATACATACATACACATACATACATACATACGTACGTACGTACATACATACAAATAAACACACACACGAATATGCATATACATATATATATTTATGACTCTCTATATATATGTGTGAATATATACATATATATATATATATGTATGTATATATATATACATATATGTTTATATATATATATGTATCCCGCCGCGGGCTGCTGCCGCTCCTGCAGCGCCCGGCAGCGCGCCGACTCGAGCGCCCGTGCCGCCGCCGCGCCGTCGGGCACAGCGCCGTCGCGCTGAGCCCACCGAGCGCCGCTGGCCTCGGCCGCGGGGCGTCCGCCTCGGAGGCTCCCCGCGGACCCCTCGGCCAGCAGCGGGAGCGGCACGGCGGTGGCCGAGGGCGCGGCGGGCAGCTGAGAGGGCCCTGCTGGCCCTCCTCCCCCCCCTTCTTGCCAGAGGGCGCCGGCCCTGGTCGAGGTCGAGGCGGCGGCCCTCCCAGAGGTCCGAGGCTCCCGAGAGAGGAAGGCGGAGCGCGGCGGGGCCTGGGGCCGCTTGCGGCCTCGGGGGGGCCCTCGCCGGGCCTCGCGGGAGCCCAAACGGCCCAGGCCGAGAAAAACCAGATCTATAGCCCATGGGGAAGGGTCTGGACCCCCCGGGCCCACGCATGGGAAAAACCGGAGCGGCCAGATATGGCTGCGGAGGCGTTCTGGGGCGCTGCCGCGGAGGCCCGCCGCCGCGCTTGGCAAGGGCGGCGTCGTGTAGGCGCTGGCCGCCCCTCCGAACCCCGCGCGTGGGGTCGGCTGCCCCTGCTGCGCTGCACGAGTCGGCATCGCAGGAGGGAGTCCTCCGCAGGGGGGACGAGGGGCGCCCCCTCCTCCGGGGGCTCCGCGCGCGCCGCCCAGTCGCCTGCCGCTGGCGCTCCGGCAGCCGTGAGCGCCCGCTGAAGCGCCTTCGCGATGAAGACGGCGCTCCTCCAGGAGCTCACGGCCGCGTCCTGTTGCGGGCCAGGCCAGTGTCCAGCCAGGGCCGAAGCAGGCGAAGGAAGGAAGACCGCTGCGATGACAACGGTATCCAGTCTGGCGCGGAGGCGCGGGAACGAGGAGTCAGGGAGGAGGGAGAGCGGAAGAGGAGGAGGAGGAGGAGGAGGAGGAGGAGGAGGAGGAGGAGGAGGAGGAGGAGGGGGAGGAGGAGGAGGAGGAGGGGAGGAGGAGGAGGAGGAGGAGGAGGAGGAGGAGGAGGGAGGGGAGGGCGACGTCAACGACTAGACGG
The DNA here is from genome assembly GCA_963575745.1 of Prorocentrum cordatum. Taxonomy (NCBI): domain Eukaryota; class Dinophyceae; order Prorocentrales; family Prorocentraceae; genus Prorocentrum; species Prorocentrum cordatum. The sequence continues at coordinate 71,269 of CAUYUJ010016466.1, read as the reverse complement.
AAAAGGAAGAGGAGGCGGTGGAAGAGGAGTCAAGAGGAGCCCAATTCCCCCTTGCCTCACTGATTGTCTTCCTGCTCCTCATCCTCGCAGTCCCCGTCCTCCTGGGTGCGGAGCCCCCTCCCTTTCCCCGTGCACCCTCGCACTCGCGAGGGGGGCCGTCATCCTCAGCCCAGAATTCCCGAGGCTCCCCAACGCGGGGGAGGAGCGGGGCGGGGGAGGATGACAACGACGGCGGCTGTGACGTTGGCAACGGCGACGGCGACTTTGGCGGCGACCCTGACGACCTTGAGGACGACAGCCTAGCCATTACAGAAGACACATAAAATAAGAAATTGGCCTGCGAGCAGGTGCCCCATGAAAATTCTAGACGCTTCGCGCAACCCCATGCCATTGCCAGGACCTGGCCACGGCCTGGCTCGGTTTCCTTGGCACTGGCCCCTCTAGGCCCCCGCTGGGGCGGGGGCGACGTGCCTCACGGCCTCGGCCGTTGGCTGTAGTTGTTTTCACCCTGGCCATTGCCCGGACCTGGCCACGGCTTGGCTCGGTTATCATGGCACTGGCCCCTCTGCGTGACGTCTCCGGCTCGCGCCTTCTTCAGGCAGCCGGGCCCGCAGCGGCCCTGTTGGCCCTGGCTTCCTGCCCCCCCTGCTCCACACGCCCAAATTCCTCGTTGGCGCATGGAGCCCCCGAGTGCACGTGGTCCAGCCTGTGCTCTCTGACCGTCGGCCGACTGTGTTGACTACGTCCACGGTTTCCTGGCGGCGTGTCCACACCTTCCGTGTTCACTCGACCACGTGCTTGAGGCGTGCACCTGCCCAGTTCCTGGTCAGTTCTCCTTTGATGTCGTCGACCTAGTTCGGGGGTGCGCGTGGTTTCTTTTTGATCCGTTGTCTCAGGTTCAGTTACGGTGTTGATCACATCCATCGTTTCCCTGGCACTCCGCTTTGCCGTTCGTGTTCATTCTGTTCACGGTTTGACGACAAACCTCCGTATCAGTATTCCCTTAAGGAGTGTCGTTGTGTGCAATTTTGGCGGCGCCACTTCCATGCACTAGCTTCCTGGTCAGTGAGTTTTTCCTGGCCTAGCTGGTGTTGGCGGTCCTTCGTGATGGTGCTCCTGGCTTCATCCTGGTATCGCTCCCGCGCCATTTTGGCTGCGCTCCAAACTTGGTTGGCTAATTATGCATGCGCTCGCTCCTGGACCTGTTTCCTGGCAGCTGCAGCCCGCACCACCTCTCGCATCCGGTCCGCTTAGGTGCTGCTTTGGCCACCGGTTAGCCGGCGCGTTAGGCAATTAGGTTCGCGCGTAGCCCGCCCGACCCGACTCGCCGCTGGCGCCTTCGCCTGCGGCTGCGACCAAAAAGTAACCCCACCAGCCCTATCCAGAAACGATACCCAGAGGAAGTGCCTCGATCAGGGAAGTAGGCAGCACACAGAGGAAGTGTCCCCCAGTGGAGGCCTCTTGGAGCGTCTTGGGTGCCTCGGAGAGCGTCTCTTGGGAGCATCTTGGAGGCCTCTTGGGCGCCTGTCGGGGCCTCCAGGGCGCCTGTTGGGGCCCTCCTGAAGCGCTTTTGGGGGCGTTCCTGGGGCCATCTAAGAGGACATCGATCAAACAAGCAGCGAGCATTAGTTAACGCTGCCCCTCGGGAGCCCAAAAAATCGCCTCATGGGGCGCTCTTGGGGCGCTCTTGGAGCGTTCTTAGGCGCTTTGGGGGCCGGCTTGGGGCTCTCTTGAGCCTCTCTTGGATCCATCTTGGGCCATCTTGGAGCCATCTTGAGGCCTCGGATGGCCATCGGAAGCGAAAAGGCGAGAAAGCCAAACACATAGATGTTCCTAAGGTTTTGGCCTCTTCGGGGCCTCCTGGAGGAGCTCTTTGGCCACTTGGGCCCTTCTTGGAGCGGCCTTGGGGCATCTTAGAGCATCGTGGGAGCCATTATGAGACATCTTGGGATATCTTGAGCCATCTTGGAGGTCATCTTGGGCTCGCCCAGGCGCTCGTGGAGTCATTTTAACCAGTGCCCCCCAAAAGGCCAACATGTAGCTAAAGCCTTACTAGAATCAATGATTTGGCATTCTCGCCGAGGCCTCTTGGAGCATCTTGGGTGCCTCTGGGGCGTCTCTTGGGGCCTCTTGGAGGTCTCTTGGGAGCCTCTTGGGGGCACCCTGGTGGCCTATTGGGGCTTCCTGGCCACCTCTTGGGGTCCTCTTGGGGCACCCTTGGGAGCCATGGGGGCCATGTTTAGGCCATCCTGGGCGAGATCGATCACAGGAGGGGGGGGCCTTAATTACGGTCCCCCCCCTCAGGAGGCCAAACTGGGGCCAAAACCTTAGTAAAACCAATGAGTTTGGCTTCCTCGCCGAGGCCGTTTTGAACGCCCTGACACCTCGCGAAGCCCCTCGTCCAGGTCCACGGGAAAAGGGGGAGACTGGAAGAGGAAACTCCCTAAACCACCTACGCCCAGAGGGCTGGTGAGATTTTTTATCCCCCGATGGCCCCAGGGACCCACAGAAACTTTGGAGCACACTAGGACCCATGAAGATCATTGAAACATTTGCCCCAAGATTTCTTATAGCACAGTCTCATATGGTATGAGCCCGCTGTACGATGGCGGCAGCGGGGACGAGCTTGACGACGACGGTCCCGAGGGGCACCACCATAGGGCCCTTGAAAATTGACACGGGAAGCTTCCCACCATTCTTGTAGCACGAATTCTTATCGTATGTGCCTACTGTCACATAGCAACGACGGCGACGAGCTTGACGGCGACGGCCCTGACCACGGCGATTGCCTGCCCCCTGGCCCCCCCCAGGGCATCAACGTGCGCGTCGAGCCCGCGCCCGCCTTCGGTCCCGCATCGGGGGTCACGGCTGCGGCCTCCGAGCGGGACGTTCTGGACAGAAACAAGGTCACCTGCGCGGGCGTGCGTCAGTGCGCGCATGTGTGCGTGCATGCGTGCGTGCGTGCGTGCGTGCGTGCGTGCGTGCGTGCGTGTATGTGTGTATGTGTGTGTGGGTGTGTGTGTGTGTGTGTGTGTCTTGTTCCAAGCGGCTTGAGGGCTTGGCCTTTACTCTCGCGCGCGCGCGCGCGCCCGCCTCTCCGACCTTGCTACGACCAGTCGCTGCGCGCGGGGCCGCGACGCCAAAAAGTGTGTGTGTGTGAGTGTGAGAGGGAGAGAGAGAGAGAGAGAGAGAGAGCCGGGCCAGTGCGAGCGCGTGGTCGACATTTTCTGCGCCGCCAAGCTCGGCACGTCTTCGCGAGGCCAACAAGTGCGTGTGCGTGTGTGTGTGTGTGTGTGTGCACCCGGATCTGCTCTGAGCGGGCCCGCTGCCCGCCTCTCCCCTCTCCTCGGCCGTCGCCTCGTCGCGTTTCCTCCCTTCCTCCTGCATGGTGGCAGAATTCGCCTGACGTTTGCCCCGTTTCGCTTTACTCGTCAGCTCAGTCCCTCGTCGTAGCCGCCAACGTTTAAAACAACGTGTGTGTGTGTGGATAGTGTGTGAATATGTGTGTGGCTCGCGCGTTTGCCCGCCTCCCGACCTACGCCTCGATGCTGCGCGCGTGGCCGCGATGTCCAAAAGTGTGTGTGTGTGTATGTGTGTGTGCGTGTGCGTGTGTGTGTGTGTGTGTGTACAGTGTGCGTGCGTTGGTGCGTGCGTGCGTGCGTGCGTGCATGCGCGCGCGTGTGTGTGTGTGTGTGTGTGTGTGTTCGTGTGTTCGTGTGCGCGCGTGCATCCGCTCTGGCGTTTTTCTCTGCTTGTGGCTGCCCCAATCCAGTCCACCCATCTGTTTCGCCAGGTGGCAATTCGCCTAAGAGTGCCCCGGCTCAGCGCATCTCGACGGTGCCGTAGCCTCGCCGCTGGAGGAAAAGCATATGTGCGTGCGCGTTCTCAGCGTAGCTGCGCGAGCAGGTATCTGCACTGCAGGCTGACCTGCGCGCAACCGCCGCCCCCGACCCGCTGCTGGCTAACTGCGTGAGGGTTGGCCAGCGTTGTGCTCGGTCTCCGGTTCGCCAGAATTTTGACGCCCGTCTGGATTCTTCCCTGGTCGCGTGCGAGCAACATATGTGTGTGTGCTGCGCTCTCTCACCAGTCAGGTTTTTTATGCACGTGGCCCGCGCCGAGTTGTTCACCCTCCTGCCACGGCAGTCCAAATTGACACAAATCTTGCCCCGCCTTAGCCTTTCGCTGCGTTGCACAGTCTATTCCGTGATCAACAATTATTCGCAACCTTTTTTTGCGAACGTTAAGATTTCTTCGCCACCGCACCGTTTGGCGAAGTTCCCCCCCCCTCTGGAATTCATGAAGAACGGTGCGGTTCTACGCAAATCCCAGGGGCGTCTTGAACAACTTCTTGGGATTCTGAATGTGAGTTTGTGTCTGGGAGTCGGTGTTCGTGTGAGTATTGCAGTTCTTGTCTTGTTTTGCCTGTCGTTTCTTGTCGTGCCTGTCGCCCCCCCCCACCTGCACCTGCCCTGTTCACCCGTGGGTATGTTGAGCTCCGATTTTTCTGTTTGTCACGCGTCTCGTCTTCGGTCTTCCGTTGTCCTCGTGGCGTTTCTTTCGCAGGGCGCTTTCTCTTCCTCCTATCCCTCGTCCGCCGTACAGCTCAGCAATGTTGTTGGTGCCTTGCGCGCGTGGCTGAGTCGGCGTCCATGGCGGTCGCCGTTGGTCCGGTTCTGGTCTGGGCGCGTTCTCAATCCGTCCGAATGCAGTTAGCTTTCGTGTTCCGCTTGGATCCACATCGGCGAAGGAGGGACACCTGCGCGCGCCACCTGCCACGCCTGGTGGAGCTCAGCTCAACCAGGCCCGCCTTGGCACTCGTGGCGGTGCCACTACTTCGCCACTGGGGGAACCTATTGTGTTTAATGCTTGCGTTTGTAAAGGTACATATTAAGACACATATATATATATATACATATATATATACATACACGTTAGCCAGCGTGGACCCTGAGCCGCAAGGTATTGCACTGTTGACGTGCAGGCGGTGGCGCAACCATGTGGTGCAATCGGTGTGGTGCAAGCTGTGTGGTCCAAGCTATGTGGTGCAAGCTGCGCGGTGGTGCAACAAGCGCCGTGCAACCCGCGCGGGGCAAGCAACGTGGTGGAAGCCATGTGGTGCAATCTATGTGCTGCGACTAACGTTGTGCAGCCTCTGTGGTGCAAGCTGTGCAGAGCAAGCAATCTGGTGCAATCTGCGCGGTGAAGTTCATTTTGAGGAACTTGGAGTTGTCAGCTCAATTGCTCGCGCAATCGTCGCACCCAACCACCCGTAACTTGGTTTGCAAACCGCATGCGGCGGCGATTGCGAAGAGTGTTTGGTGCTGGCGGGCGCATCGCTGCAGCCGCGCTAGCGCGCGCAGGCTCACGCACAACGGCCAGTTTGTTTGGCGCGATTGGCGCGGTCGCGGCGGCGATGACCGCTGGAGATTTCCCAGCGCGTCTCGCAGGCCGTGCTGTTGCGCGGGCGCTTCAGTGCGAGTCGGTGGTTCGGGCGGGCGTTGTATCATGGTGACGCCGACAGCGGCAGAAACGATGACGGTGGTAGCGATGATGGTGGGTGCCCATTAAAACGGTGACGACGGCAAGGCCAATGACGGCGTCGATGCTGGCGACGCCGGTGATCATGATGGTGTCCACGCGTCGGCGATGACGTTTCAGGAGGGATTTCTACATTCGCGTGCGGCCGACGGGCGCGAGCGGCCCACATGATATGATTTGACAAGAATCGTGCACTCCTAGCAAGCGCGCGAAGGTGTTTGAATGATTTCGGCGTGCGCGTGCGCGAGGGGCCCGCATGGTTGCACTTGCATGTGGTGGATTTGTTGGTGACAGAGAACATGGTCACCCGAAGCATTTGCCAGAGCGTGCGCATGTTGTTTGTTGACAACCTAAGTTGCGAAACGTGTGCTTCATATGTTTTCGGGAACCTAGATGTGGAATTCCGTGCACAGCTTATTTTTGCAAACGAAGTTCGGGCATTATTAAGAAGGTTTGATGAACTGGTGTGCGCGCGCACGGCTTCTGAACAGAAGAATGAGAAGGGCGATAGCAGCTTAGGCGGGATGGTACGACTTCATACGAGGAAGCGCGATGGGGCACGATTGCAGGTAAATTGTATGATCCCACGGGTATCAAGTAAACCCGGTCGGGACGTCCGACTCTTTTGAGAAAAGGAGAGTCTACGTGGTGGAAGTTACACGGTGACAGCTATGCGGTGTAATATTGATGGTGAACCTTACGTGGTGCAAGCTATGTAGTGCAATCGACGTGGTGCGGCGACGGACGGGGATGGGGCCGCCAGCCTGCAGACGTGCTTCTTAATCTGGAGAATTTTAGCGGCCACGTGCGGGAAGGGGGCCGCCGAAACCCTCCAGCCTTCGGGAGAGCTTCCTGCGGTCCCGGAAAACGATCACACAGCTTCTGAGAGGGCCGAAGGCCTCCCTCCCCCGCCCCACCGTGGAAGGTGATGGCCCTCGGAGACGTAGGCGCCTTGCCGCCAACGCTCTCACTGCCTCTCTCTCTTTCTCTTTCTCTCTCTCTCTCTTTTTCTGTGTTCTTGCATCTCTGTTTTTGTTCGTTTGTTTGTTTCCTTATCTTTCTCTCTTCTCTCTCTCTCTCTCACTCTCTCCTTCGCTTTTGTCGCCAACGCTCTCACTGTCACACTCTCTTTCTCTTTCTCTCTCTCTCTCGTTATGTTTTCTTGTCTGTCTGTTTTTGTTCGCTTCTTTTGTTTCCCTCTCTCTCTCTCTCGTCTCTCTCTCTCTCTCCTTCTCTCCTTCAGGAAAGGAGAGGACAACTGCGGGCCAGAGCAGGCAGCACCAGCGGGCGAGGTAGACGCGCCTTCTCGACAGCTCGGCACGGCGACCTCCAGGAGGCAGGGGCGACCTGGAGGAGGAGGAGGAGGAGGAGGAGGAGGAGGAGGGGGAGGAGGAGGAGGAGGAGGAGGAGGAGGAGGAGGGAAGGAGCAGGAGGAGGAGGAGGAGGAGGAGGACGAGGCTATGATACCTATATGGGACTACGTCGGAGGGTTACCCCCTCGCTCGCCAGTGCGGGCGCGAACAGGGGCGGGGGCGACCAGGAGAGGAGGAATACAGTCGGGAATTGTTGGTTGGCGTGGCGATCCGCCAGTTCTGGCCCGCCACGCTTCGGCGCGACACGCCAACCACGTCCCGGTCCCCGAACATCGCCGTCCTGAGCTTTGCCCAGCCTTCCGCCCCGCGGAGCGGAGCAACACGCCATCTGCGTGCAACGCATAGCGTGTCGCCGGAGCCGCCGCGGCGACACGCCAAGCAGAATTTCCTGACCGTCGTACCGCGAAGACTTGCGAACCTGAGCCCTGCGGGGTCGATCGGCCCAAACGTATTGGACACCCCCGCCTGGGATTCACTTGGCTGCAGACGGTGTTTCACAAATCTGAGCCACCGGCTTCCTTCCTATTTTGTTTGGTGCTGGAGACGGCCCACCTTCTTCCATGTTCTGAGCCCCCGCTGGTGGTCAGAAGTTCCCCCTGCAGGCAGATCCACATGTGCTGGCCTGTTCGCAGAACTGGGAGGAGGGGGTCGGGAGAGAGGAGGGGGGGGGGGAACACAGCAAGGTGGCGAAGGACAGAGGAGGCACACTGTGAGGACGAGCAGCAGCCCGGAGGAGCAAGGACGAGCAGCAGGCAGGAGGCGGCGAGGGGGGGGGAGGGAGGGGGCAGGGAGACGGAGCGAGGAGCGGCACCCCTCCTCCTCCTCCTCCTCCTGCTCCTCCTCCTCCTCCTCCTCCTCCTCCTCCTCCTCCTCCTCCTCCTCCTCCTCCTCCTCCTCCCCCCGGCGCTCCAGTTTGGTTCGGTGCGTGGACCCTTGGGGGCCTCGACGGCTGCCTCAGAGGGCCGGCTTTTCTCGTCCCCACTGGCTGCTGCTCTGGACGCCCGAGATGGGCACGGAAAGAATGGGTACGATGCCCAACGGCGGATCTTGTTCATTTTGAACAAGATCCGCTGTCCACGCCGTCGCGGCTTGTGTCCATTCGAGACAGGAGGCCGCCCGCCCAACAGCGGCCGCTGTCGGTTTGGGACAACATTTGCTGTTGGGCATGTTGCCCATTCTTTCGGTACCCATTTCGGGTGTCCAAAGCTGCTGGGGGCCCCGGGGGCCGCACTCGAGCAGTGGCGAAGCGTCCTGGCTGCCCACGTAGCCCCACCAAGCAATGTTCTAAGCACCTTTCTTGTGGTTTCCACGAGATGTTCTTGGAACAGTTCTGGCTGGGGCTGTCTTGGATTAACACATCGGGTGTATGTTCTAAGAGCATCGTACGGGTTCTGAGAACATGTTTGGGTTCTAAGAACATTTCGTGGTAGGACTACAGGAATGCCGGGACGGTCGGTCCCTGCTCAACGAACAGAGCCACGCCACGACCGCTCTCATCTTCTCGTCCGGGGCCTCGGATCTCTGGGTCAGCAGCCGGCGGCGGAAGAGGCTGGAGGAGGCCGCCGCCGGCGCCGGTCGGCAGGCATCCGCGGCGTGCGCGACCTCTTCTGGCTGGACGCCGGCGTGCTCCTGAGCACGGGCTACGAGGCGGGGCCGGGCGCGCCGGCCCGGCGCTCGGCCGCTGCCGCCGCTCAGCTGGCGCAGCCACCGAGGGGGGGCCGTGGGAGCCTCCGAGAAGGCCCCTCGGCCAACGAAGACGTCCACGAAGGAGAGTGTCGGCGCGAGGTGGGGCCCACTTTTCTCCACACCGACGTCACCGATGCATCGCCGACCTCGCCAGCGTATGGCCGATGCATCGCCGATGCATCGGCGATGCATCGCCGATGTATCGCCGATGCGGCGAGATCCTTCGACCCCATCTACTCGGACCCTATCAAGGAGGGCTCTAGGTTTTGCCGGGGCGGTGACAGGTGCAGGCAGATGGACCGATGACAGAAGGCCCCCCCCAGACAAGCCAGGAGGAGGAGGAGAAGGAGGAGGAGAAGGAGGAAGCGGAGGAGGAGGAGAAGCAGGAGGACGAGGAGGAGGAGGACAAGGAGAAAGAGCAAGAGGATGAGGGAGAGAAGGAGAAGGAGGAGGAGGAGGAGGAGGAAGAGGAGGCGGAGGAAATGTGCACGGGTTCACTCGACATTGGCAGTCGCATGTGCCAGTGCAGTCCGCAGTCGGCTTCGCGAATCGACGTGCGTCTCGCTGGACACATCCGATGGTTTTTGGACGTCGGCCGGCTACAGTCGGGGCGCTAAACAAGGAACCCTTTTCGTTGGGGAGGGGCTCCGTGTTCCGTAATTGTTTCGCAGCTTGCCTTAGGTTGTCCTTAGGTCTTCTACGGGGAATCGAAGTTTAACTTATTGAAGAAAAGGGGCCTCGTTCCTTATTTAGGGTTCCTTAGGTCAACGCCCCGACTGAACCCCGCTGGGTTCCGCTCGGAGTGCGGTGCTGTGCGCACGTGTAGTGCCCCTGGTAACTTTCACACACACACACACACACACAAAAAGGGCGTTTTACGAAAGAGGGTTCCGACCGCCCCCGAGCAGAGTTTCAGTGCACCGTACATGATGCTCTCCTGGCCCCTTCTTCCTCCTCCTCCTCCTCCTCCTCCTCTTCTTCTACCTCTTGTGCTTTATCTGGCTGCTCGCGGCTCGCGGCATTTTCCTTGATCCCGCGTCGAGCTTGCTAGACGCATGCTTTTGCCCACGCGCCTACTGGCGTATGGCTTGTTCGTTCGTTCGTTCGAACAGATACAGGCGGAGGTGTTTCGCCGTTTTCTGCGGGGCCCCGGGCCGTCAAGAGCCGATTCGGCACTGAAAAGCCGGTCGTGGGGAAAGGGTCGCGAGTCTTCCGGGAACCGCGTACAGGAACAAGAACATAACATCGGATCTTTGGGCGGGGAGCCCACGCCGTGATGGCGGGAGGCTGCTACGGTTGGATCTCAGCTGCGAGTTGTGGAGGTATCCCTCGGCAAGTGCGGTCAGAAACGTCTGCCACGCTGTGACACACGCTGGCGCCCACGCCGTCATGGCGGGAGGCTGCCACGACTGGATCCCACCTGCGAGTTGCTAACAACGTGGCCCGTTCACGTACGGTCAGGGGCGTTCGCTTAGCGTGTCGCCCCGCTGGCTCTTGCCCACCATGCTTCGGCGCGACACGCTGACCACCACTAATCAGAGCCCCGAATCATCAGGGGTAACTCAGGTCAGGGCTAACTCGGGTTCCTTATTCGGGAATCCGAACCCGACTTACCCCGGACACGAGTTACCCCGGATAACTCGGGCGTCCAGAGCCCCGAATCATCAGGGGCAACTCGGGTCAGGGCTAACTCGGGTTCCTTATTCGGGAATCCAAACCCGACTTACCCCGGACACGAGTTACCCCGGATAACTCGGGCGTCCAGAGCCCCGAATCATCAGGGATGACTCAGGTCAGGGCTAACTCGGGTTCCTTATTCGGGAATCCAAACCCGAGTTACCCGGGACCCGAGTTACCCCGGATAACTCGGGCGTCCAGAGCCCCGAATCATCAGGGATGACTCGGGTCAGGGCTAACTCGGGTTCCTTTCCCGGAAATCCAAACCCGAGTTACCCCGGACCCGAGTTACCCCGGATTTTTCGGGTGTCCAGAGCCCCGAATCATCAGGGGTAACTCGGGTCAGGGCTAACTCGGGTTCCTTATTCGGGAACCCGAACCCGAGTTACCCCGGACCCGAGTTACCCCGGATTTTTCGGGTGTCCAGAGCCCCGAATCATCAGGGGTATTTCGGGTCAGGGCTAACTCGGGTTCGTTTTTCGGGAATCCAAACCCGAATTACCCCGGACCCGAGTTACCCCGGATAACTCGGGCGCCCAACACTGAGCTCCCGAGCGCCAGCGCCCCGAGGTTCGCTCCGCCTCCCGCCGCCCGACAGAACAGAGCGACACGCTATCCGTCGGCGGGGCGTAGCGTGTTGCCGGGACCGCCGCTGCGGTGCGCTCAGCAAACGTTTCCGACCACCATCACCATCACCACCACCATCACCATCACCATCACCATCACCATCATCATCATCATCATCATCATCATCATCATCATCATCATCATCATCAACATCATCAGCATCATCAACATGATTATCATAATCATCACCATCATAATCATCATCAGAATCATCATCATAATCACCATCGCCATCACCATCACCATCACCATCATGATCATCACCATCATCATCATCAGCATCATCATCGTCATCGTCATCAGCACCAGCACCAGCATCACCATCATCATCATGTTCAGCAGCATCCTCATCTTCATCGTCATCAGCAGCATCATCATCAGCATCATCATAGTCATCGTCATCATCATCACCATCATCATCACCATCACCATCAACAACAGCCTCAACATCATCTCCATATCGCCATCAGCATCATCATCACCACCATCGCCATCATCAGAGGCTGATGATGCTGCTGATGATGATGATTCTGATGATGATGCTGCTGCTGATGATGATGATGATGATGATGATGATGATGATGATGAAGATGATGCGGAGGAAGAGTTGGAGGAGGAGGAGGAGGAGGAGGAGGAGGAGGAGGAGGGTGGTGGTGGTGGTGGTGGTGAAGATGAGGAGGAGAAGGAGGAGGAGGAGGAGGAGGACGGTGCTAGCTGGTTCTTGGGCCTGCTTGGAGAATTCTGGTAGGCTTCAGGTAGTTTTGCGGCGTTATTCGGGGCGGGGGAGCAGAAATTGGAGAAGGAGGAAGAGGAGGAGCAGGAGGAGGAGGAGCAGGGGGTGCAGGAGAAGAGGTGGAGGGAGGAGCAGGAGGAGCAGCCAGAGGGAAGATGGAAGCATGGAAGAGACCCGGGGGAGGCGGCCCTCTCTATTCCCTCCTGGCGTCTGCCTCTCCTTTGCCCCTCCGCCGCCCTTCTGCCGTGCAGGGTGCAGGCTTCTGGATGCCTTCGGCGGTCCCCGGGGGCTTCGAACGGGGGCGTCGAAATGATGACCAAAGAGGCAGCATATGTCATGGTTGGCACCATGCTATCTCCACAGATGTCACGGCCCGCCCTCTCGATGTCAGGACGCCCCATGGGGCCTTCCCCCTGGTCCGAGCACACGCCCGGGCCGTGATCTGCGGGAGCCCCTCTCTTTGATGCCCCCCCCTCTTCTTGGACGCCCCCGCTTGCGGACATCCCGGTGGTATTCCGAGGGAAGAGAAGAAAGTCGACCAAAAAACAAACGACGCCACCCCACCTACGGCCCGCCATGTTGCACTACGGCCCATCGGGGGCCGTAGCGCATACCACGCAAAGAACCCACGCCAGATTTGCTGGTGGACGATGAGCTCCGTGGGGCCGCAGGTGGGGTGGTGTCGTCGGTTGTCTGGTCCAGGATGCGGAGGGGCGGGTTCTGTGTGCCCCCTTCCCTCTTCCGCCTCCCCGCCCTGCCGTTCCCAGGAGGGTGTCGAGTGCCCAGGCGGGCCCACGCTACGGAACGCGTGTGCCGTCGTCCCCCCCCCCCCCCCCCTTCTCTCAGGAGGGGAAGAACACACACAGACACAATGAATCATCGATCCCCTGGAAAAGATGGGAAAATATGGGAAGTGGGGGGGGAGACGAAAACGCAGAAAACATAGGAAAATATGGGGAGTCCTGTTATTCGTGTGTATGTATTTGTGTGTCCCAGGGCCCCTTTCATTCTCCTCCTCCCAAGCGTGGGGGGGGGTGGGAAGCTGTCTGCTTGCTTCGGGAGTCGGCCCCGCCGTGCTCCGCGCCGCGGCCCGGCGAGTGCAGGACCTGCGCGACGAGAGGTACTTTGGCTGGATCATCGACCTGCAGGGCGGCGAGGCGAGAACAGAGAGAGAGAGAGAGAGAGAGAAAAAAAAGAGAGCGAGCAAGACGGATACGTAGAGAGAGAGAGAGAGAGAGAGAGAGCGAGCGAGCGAGCGAGCGAGCGAGCGCTCCATCGAGCGAGAAAGGAGTGGACGAGAAACGAGGAGGGACAGAGATCGGCAGGAGGCGGAGACAGAGAGGGCAAGAGCGAGGCGGAGGTGCAGAGGAAGGCTTCCTGTCTGCACCCGCGAGCCGAGACCCCGCGGTGGCGAGGCACATCACATCCGAGGGGCAAGCGGCCAACGACAGGGGAGGACTCTGGGGCAGCGGGGGGGGGGCGGCCCCCCGCGAGCGCTGCGGCCCCTGGGGCCTGCGACGTTCGCGACCGACGGGGCCGCCCTCCGCACCCGTCCTGCCCCATGCCCGCGCCGGCGGCGTGGAGCCGCCGGCAGCGCCGCAGCCGGCTCTGCACGTCGGAGGGGCCCCTCGCCGGAGTGGCCGCAACGGGGGGCGGCCTGCGGGTTCGGGGGGGGCGGCGCCGCGGGGCGGAGCCCAGGCTCGCAGGGGCGCCCCCGTCGCTCCGCGCCCGACGGCCGCCGGCAAGCCGCGCGCCGGCGGGGCACTCTTTGCCCAGGGTCACTGGTCGACTAGACGTAAGAGTGACCTGTCGCCGGAGTGGCCCCTTGATGCGGGCCCAGATGGGTCCCCAGATGGCTGAAGACGTAGCAGGAGCAGCGGCTTGCGCGCCCAGGTTTGGTCCCCCATGCGGCCCCCAAAAAGCCGCGCACCAAAGGTCACTCTTACCGAGGGTCACTCTTGCGTGTAGCCGAACTGGTTGCGCACAGCCGACGCCGCCTCCGCCCCTCTGCCGCCAGCCGGAACCCACCGAGCTGCCGCCGCCCCAGACTGGGGGGTAGGGCCCTCTTGGAGAGCCTTTTGGGGCCTCTAGGGGACTCCTGGGGACCTCTAGGCTTAAGTCGGGCACGTGCCTCTACAGGAGGAATGTTCGAAAATAGTTTAAAAAACAAAATAAGAAGGGGACGTTTTTTTGTATATTTTTGTCGATTTCGGTGTATTGTTGGGGTAGTTGTATTTTTTCCTTCAAAATCTGCCTGAAGGGGGACATGCTCGACCTTACTCTAGGCGCGGAGAGCTTCAAATGTCCGTTCGGGGACCCCTCTGGGCCCCTTCTTGGGGCGTTCTGCGGCCGTCTTCGGCCGTCTTGGGGCTGTCTGGGGTTGTCTTGGAGACTCTCTTGGGAGCCTCTTGGGCCGTCTAGAGACGATCTTGGGGGCCTCTCGGGCCGTCTTGGACGCCGTGAAAGCCCAAGAGGCGAACATGGTAAAGATATACGCTTTCCGAAGGGAGTGGGGCACTTTGCGCCTCTTGGGGCTCTCTTGAGAGGACTCTTGGGGGCCTCTGGGGGCGTCTTGGGGGCTTCTTGGCGGTGTTGGAGGCATCTCTGAGGCCGCCTTGAGCCATCTTGGCCGTTTTGGAGGGCATCGAAGTCGTCGTGGAGCGGGAAAGAATGGAAAATGGGCTTGGAAATGAGTGGGGCTTGGGTCTCCCCGTGCCTGGAACGCCGGTTATGTGCATATAGATCTATATCTTTATTTCTATGTGTATAGCACCCCGCAAGTGCGGATAAGAGTGAGGGGGCGGGCGCGGGCGACGCGGGCGTCGTCGAGCCGGCGGACCAATGGACGACAATGGACCCCAGCATACTCAGCAGTGCCTCCAGGACCTGGAACAACCAAGCAGGAGACATTGATGAAGGCAGAGCAGACGACCAAATAGCGAAGGCCTACTGGTGCGACTACCCATGTGAAGACGACGACGGACAAACACAATGCTGTGGGAAACGCTTCACGACAGCACAGGCATTACAGGCTCACAAAAGGGGGGCGCACAACTTGAGGACTTTACTATCGCAGATGATTATTACCAATCAATGCCCTTGGTGTTGGAGCACATTCAATACAAGAAAAACGGCAATTGATCATGCACACCGCTCGGCTGACAAGTACGGAGTGTGTCACATTGACTACAGCAAATGGGCGCACGAAGTACAGGCCCCACCAACACTAACATGCAGCTTATGTGGCCATGAGGCTCAAACCCTCCGCTCCTTTCAGTTGCACGTGAGAGAACATCACGAAGGCCCAGCAGACGTTGTACAGCGCACGTGCGATGGCCCTCCCTGCAGCAGAGTGGCAGCTCGCAGGGGCAGAGCCCAAGCGGGTAGCTGCCAAGAGAGGCGCCGCCGAAGCCGCAGTCGACGGAGGCAGCGGGACGAGCAGCGGCGGAGGCGGCAGGCGCCCTCCCAAAGGTTCTGGCAAGGGAGCAGAACCGTCCGACGGCAGCTACGAGGACAGGCTGGCGGTGACGATGAAGCTCTCGCTGCGCAACGCGCAGGACATTCGCGAGCTCTACCACACCACCTCGGACTTCTGGCTCCTGCCAGCATCGTCGCCCCCGTTCATCGCGGGCATGGAAGCCGCCAAGCAGTATGGACAAGCAGTACGCGCAGCAGGCAAGAAACACGGTCTCGGAACCCCCCACGTCCACATCTGCAGCGCCATGCTCAGGGAGATGTACGAAGCGCTGGACGGCGACACAGGGAGCACCACCGAGAAGACAGCCAAGGGCGTCATCCGCGAGTACATCGAGGCGACGACGGGCAAGATTGGACCACAGATCATACAAGAAACAGTGCTCTCCTGGAAAGTCAACGAGGCCTACAAGCGCGACGACCTGGACGAGTCCGAGCACAAAGGCAAACTGCAGTACACGCTCAACCCGCTCCCGGCCCTCGTGCCGCACCTGATGTCACAGGAGCCAGGCGAGGCGGTCCTGACCATGGCGAGGGGCTACTCGCCGACGAAGCTCAAGGAGGCCTTGACGACGGCGATCCTGGTGCTGAACGGCGTCAAGGGGCAGGGAGCGGCGCCCAAGAGTGCCCTGGAGAGGGCGGTCGAGGCGAGCCTACGCAGGCGCTGAGGTCGGGTACAGATCACTACCGGAGCTCGACGGCACCAGCCGTCCCAACGACGGTAGGCCTCGGTACGTCCCCACCTCTGGCCTCGCCTCCGTGGCCTCCTCAGCGAGCGGAGGAAAAATTGCCCATGAGATTTCTCTCGACCCAGCGCGTTTTGGGAAGCTCACACAACAGCGTGCGGTTAGTGAACGGTTTAATGAATTATACAGACTCGCATTGTCATACAGGGCGAGGAGAAGGAGAATGATGCAAGGTTTGGGCCTAGAGGAGCCTCAGCACCCCGAGAGACCCACAGGGAGCTCAAGCAGTAAGGAGGCCCACGACACGACCGAGCCATCATCACAGCAGCCACATCATAAAGGACCCGACGAGACACAGTAACCTCCAGAGGCCCCCCTTGGGCAGGGATCCTACTAGGATGTACGTTGTTTCCCGACTCTCCGACCTCCGACCCCAGCAAGAAGTGGTGCCCCACCGTTCTTGGTTACCGTTGCCACCTACTGGTTCAGACGGCCTCTCTTCTCTTTGTGACACCGCACCTTCCACGATATTATTTTGGCTCAACCAGCAGCAGCCTCCGACTTTCGTTTCTTGTACACAGAGCCGCATTGGCGGCATTACTTCTCCGACGGCTGCTGAATATGGCGAAGTCTTCAGCATGGTGCCCCGCAGATTGCGGAACAGAGCAAAGCATACCCATGCCTCAGATCTCGTACTTTGATGTAAGATATGCAAGCCCCATGGGAAGACTCATCATGGGCAATGAACGGTTGAGAACTACGAAGCCGCTGCTTGAACAACAAGCCCCAGCTGTTCAGGAAGCTCTGAAGGCACTGACCAGACAGCATGGACTTATTCGATTAGCACTACAGCGCCTGGCTCCACCAATGGAATATGATCTGGAAGAGCAGCTTGAGAAGCAAGAAGTTGTTCGCAAACTCGAGAGCCAGGCTCTTCAGGTGCAGAATGCTATGAATGGGCTGAAGTACACATTGGGCATACTTCGTAATGAAGATGAAGCCATGATCCCGCCTTGGCCAGATGCGACCAACTATGTGCATGAACTGGCCACGCATGAGCAGCATGGCAACGACGGGCCTCCCCAAGCAAGGCCATCATAGTAGGTATTAGTGGTTTCGCACTGACTCATTACTGCACTGACTCAGTACGTCATTGCATTGACTCATTACTTACGACAGTGACAGATGGTTCCTGCAGTGACTCATTACTTCATTGACTCATGACAGATGATTGCGGGGAGCTGGTTGGGAGTTGCTACAAACACCGACATAGGACGGTGGTGCATACGACGGCTGACTCACAAATGTGATTTTTTCTCCCCAGAGGACTGCAAAGTGATGAGGGTCAGATGATCCCCCATCCACTCCCCATGCCACATTGAATGAGAGAGTCAATTTTTATTCTGAGTATATCCCATCATTGCCCGCGTACAGGAAGGGCAGGAGATGGGCAGGGGAGGCCGCCGACCATGACGGCGAGCGGCTGCAGCAGCCGCCTCTCTCTCTTCTCTCTTTTGTTGCTGGTTGGTGCTATTCTTTTGCCTCTGTATCTACTTTTCGCCGTCGGACTAGACGGTCCGAGAGCGCTTCTTGAGAGGCTCCCTCGCCCAGAGGGTCAGGGAGCTCTCCTCCGCCCGCGAGGGCAGAAGTGTCCCCCTCCCCCACCCACTCGCCGAGTTGGGAGGACGACTTCGGGTCCCTCTCTACTTAGCGAAGGGGCGGGGGATGCGGGGGGCATTTCTACCCCACTTCGAGGTCAGCGGACCTCGCCGCTGATCTGTCTGCCAGGCAGGGGCGGACTGGCCCCCCTCCTGGCACGCGGTGGCAGGCCCCACCACGAAGGTGGGGGGCATGCTGCACAGCTCTTACGCAGGGGTCAAAGGCCTCTCGGTGCTCCAGAGGCTTGCGAAGACCCCCAAGCGCCTGACCCTGACCTGACCCTCCTCCTCCTCCTCCTCCTCCTCCTCCTCCTCCTTCTCTTCCTCGTCCTCGTCCTCGTCCTCATCGTCGTCGTCATCCTCCTCCTCCTCCTCCACCTCGTCCTCCTCCTCTTCTTCCTCGTCCTCCCTTTCCCCCCCCTCGTCCTTCCATCATCGTCCTCCCATTGTCGTCCTCCCCCTCATCGGCCTCCATCATCGTCCTCCCACTGTCGTCCATCATCATCCTCCTCTCCCTCCTCCCCCTCCTCGTGCTCCTTCTCCCCCTCCTCCCCTTCCTCGTCCACCTACTCCTCTTTCTCCGCATTCTCCTTACATCCTCTCTTTTTCCGCGTCCTCCTCGTCCCCTGTTTACTCCTCCTGCCTCCCCCTCCTTTCCCAAGTTAACGGCAACGCAGTCCTTTGTTCCACTTTATGCTCCTCGACTTCTCTGATCAAGGCAACTCGCCAGCGCAAAGTTGCTGGACGGGCTGGTGTGGATGCGCGGGGCTTGAAGAGGTCGTTGCGGGCTCAGACGGCATGCGAACATCCGCCGCCGCGCTTGTGCGGCATTGGTTTGTTCAGTGAGCGTGGTTTAGGTCGCGGGTGGGTCGCGGGCTCTCGACCTCCACTTGGAAGGAATGTAAAAGCAGCCCGCCGCAGGCGCAGAAACAATTGGTTTGTATGCCCGCCGCAGGCGCCGAACAAATGGTTTGTACCCTGAACGTGGTCGCGGGTGGGCCGCGGGCTTTCCACTTGAAGCGAGTGCAAAAGAAGCCCACCGCAGGCGCCGAAAAATGTGGTTTGTATCCTGAACGTGGTTTGCGTCGCGCGTTGGTCGCGGGGCGGGTCGCGGGCTCTCCACCTGGAAGGAATGCAAAAAAAGCAAGCCGCAGGCACCGAAAATTGCAGTTTGTACCTGAAGCGTGGTTTGGGTCGAAGGTGGGTCGCGGGTGGGTCGCGGGGTGGGTCGCGGGTGGGTCGCGGGTGGGTCGCGGGTGGGTCGCGGGTGGGTCGCGGGTGGTCGCGGGTGGTCGCGGGGTGGGTCGCGGGTGGGTCGCGGGTGGGTCGCGGGTGGGTCGCGGGGTGGGTCGTGGGGTGGGTCGCGGGTGGGTCGCGGGTGGGTCGCGGGTGGGTCGGGGTGGGTCGCGGGGTGGGTCGCGTGGGTGGGTCGCGGGTGGGTCGCGGGTGGGTCGCGGGTGGGTCGCGGGTGGGTCGCGGGGTGGGTCGCGGGGTGGGTCGCGGGGTGGGTCGCGGGGTGGGTCGCGGGTGGGTCGCGGGTGGGTCGCGCGGGTGGGTCGCGGGTGGGTCGCGGGGCGGGTTGCGGGTGTGACGACGACAAACAACAACAACAACAACAACAACAACAACAAACAACAACAACAACAACAACAACAACAACAACAACAACAACAACAAACAACAACAAACAACAACCAACAACAACGAGAATCCGCACCGCGGAATCCTTTTTTCAGCCTCGCACCCAGGGACAGTGAATGACCGTTCGGCCCCCTCACACTGATATACATATACGTGGGTATAACTTAGCATCTAGTAATGTGTGTTTTTACCTAACAGCGAAGACTGATAGGTTTCTAGTGGTGTAAAAAGAGAGCAGCACATTACACCACAGGGGGGTCTGGGCAGCCGTTGGGGAGCCGTTGGGGGGCCGTTGGGGGGCCGTTGGGGATTGCCGGGGAACCTTGTTTTTCGCAAACAGTCACACACTTCGTGCTTTTCGACCTCCCAGAACTCCATTCTTCGACCTCCCAGAACTCCATTCCCGGGCCGCATTCTGAATGCCCGGAGCCAACTGTAGGCCACTTCGTGGTCTTCGAGTTCCCAGAACTCCATTCCCGGGCCACATTTTGGATGCCCAGAGCCAACTGTAGGCCACTTCGTGGTCTTCGAGTTCCCAGAACTCCATTCCCGGGCCACATTTTGGATGCCCGGAGCCAACTGTAGGCCACTTCGTGGTCTTCGAGTTCCCAGAACTCCATTCCCGGGCCACATTTTGGATGCCCGGAGCCAACTGTAGGCCACTTCGTGCTCTTGGACTTCCCAGAACTCCATTCCTGGGAATGATTTTGAATGCCCGGAGCAAACTGTAGGCCACTTCGTGTTCTTCGAGTTCCCAGAATTCCATTCCCTGGCCACATTTTGAATGCTGAGGCAGGCTGATGCTGAGGCTGAGGCAGGCTGAGGCAGGCTGAGGCTGAGGCCGAAGCTGAAGGCAGACTCAGGCTGAGGCTGATGCAGGCTGAGGCTGAGGCTGAAGCAGGCTGAGGCTGATGCAGGCTGAGGCTGAGGCAGGCTGAGGCTGAGGCTGAGGCTGATGCAGGCTGAGGCTGAGGCAGGCTGAGACTGAAGCCGAGGCTGAAGGCAGATTGAGGCTGAGGCTGAAGCAGGCCGAGGCTGAGGCTGAGGCTGAGGCTGAGGCTGAGGCTGAGGCTGAGGCTGAGGCTGAGGCTGAGGCTGATGAGGCTGAGGCTGAGGCTGAGGCTGAGGCTGCAGGCTGAGGCTGAGGCAGGCGAGGCTGAGGCCGAGGCTGAAGGCACTGAGGCTGAGGCTGAGGCTGAGGCAGGCTGAGGCTGAGGCTGAGGCAGGCTGAGGCTGAGGCTGAGGCTGAGGCTGAGGCTGATGCAGGCTGAGGCAGAGGCAGGCTGAGACTGAAGCCGAGGCTGAAGGCAGATTGAGGCTGAGGCTGAGGCAGAGGCAGGCTGAGGCTGCGGCTGAGGCAGGCTGATGCTGAGGCAGGCTGAGGCTGAGGCTGAGGCTGATGCAGGCCGAGGCTGAGGCAGCCTGAGGCTGAGGCCGAGGCTGAAGGCAGACTGAGGCTGAGGCTGAAGCAGGCTGAGGCTGAGGCTGAGGCAGGCTGAGGCTGAGGCTGAGGCAGGCTGGCTGAGGCTGAGGCCAGGCTGAGGCTGAGGACTGAGGCCGAGGCTGAAGGCAGACTGAGGCTGAGGCTGAAGCAGGCTGAGGCTGAGGCTGAGGCAGGCTGAGGCTGAGGCTGAGGCAGGCTGATGCTGAGGCAGGCTGAGGCTGAGGCTGAGGCTGATGCAGGCTGAGGCTGAGGCAGGCTGAGGCTGAGGCCGAGGCTGAAGGCAGACTGAGGCTGAGGCTGAAGCAGGCTGAGGCTGAGGAGGCTGAGGCTGAGGCTGAGGCAGGCTGATGCTGAGGCAGGCTGAGGCTGAGGCTGAGGCTGATGCAGGCTGAGGCTGAGGCAGGCTGAGGCTGAGGCCGAGGCTGAAGGCAGACTGAGGCTGAGGCTGAAGCAGGCTGAGGCTGAGGCTGAGGCAGGCTGAGGCTGAGGCTGAGGCAGGCTGATGCTGAGGCAGGCTGAGGCTGAGGCTGAGGCTGATGCAGGCTGAGGCTGAGGCAGGCTGAGGCTGAGGCCGAGGCTGAAGGCAGACTGAGGCTGAGGCTGAAGCAGGCTGAGGCTGAGGCTGAGGCAGGCTGAGGCTGAGGCAGGCTGAGGCTGAGGCTGAGGCTGATGCAGGCTGAGGCTGAGGCAGGCTGAGGCTGAGGCCGAGGCTGAAGGCAGACTGAGGCTGAGGCTGAAAGGCTGAGGCTGAGGCTGAGGCTGAGGCTGAGGCTGAGGCTGAGGCTGAGGCTGAGGCTGAGGCTGAGGCTGGCTGATGCTGAGGCAGGCTGAGGCTGAGGCTGAGGCTGAGGCAGGCTCAGGCTGAGGCAGGCTGAGGCTGAGGCCGAGGCTGCAGGCAGACTGAGGCTGATGCAGGAGCAGGCTGAGGCTGAGGCTGAGGCAGGCTGAAGCTGAGGCTGAGGCTGATGCTGAGGCAGGCTGAGGCTGAGGCTGAGGCTAATGCAGGCCACTGCGACTGTCATCGCGAATGCGACTACGACTGCGAGAACAGCAGAACTCTACAACTGGATTCTCATCTGAATCTTAAGGGGGATGCTTCCAGATATGCTCCTACACATCGCTGTTAGGTTGCTTTGCCGGGATAATTATATACAGGCTTATATACATATATATATGTATACGTATACGTGCCGGTAAACCCATATATGTATATACACATACATATGCACATCCATTAGTTTATGCATGAGAGAGGCGTACATGTATGACTGGTTATATATTAGGATTTCGCCCTCTGCCGCCGGCCCCCCTATTACTATTGCGTGCGGCTGCGTGGATAGCGCTGTGGGTGCTTCTGGTGGCAGGCTTCTCGACAGCGTCTGTGGGTCACTGTTGGAGCTCCTTGGAAGCCGTTTTGGAGCCTCTTGGGTCGTATTTTGGGTCTCTTGGGGGTCTCCTTGGGGCCTCTTAGGGCCGCTTGGGGGCCTCCTGGGGCCCTCTCGGGGCGGAAAGGTCGAGTTTACGGTTCGTGGGCTCCCTCTTGGGTCTCCCTCGGGACCGTCTTTGGGCCCTTTGGGGCCGTCGGGCCGTCTGGGGCGCCTCTTGGACCGTCTTGGGTCACTCTTCGGCCGTCTTGGGGCCGTCTTTAGGCCCGTCTTGGGGGCCGCTTGGGCCGTCATGGGAGCTTCTAGGGCCGTCGTGGGGCGCTTTTGGGAACCTCTTGGTCCGTCTCGGAGCGTCGGAAAGTCGAAAAGGCGAGAAGGCCAAAAACCTTCAAGAACGTAAGGAACATCTTTGATTTGTTGCTTCGTGGGGCCCTCTGGGGAAGCCTCTTGGAGGCCTCTTGGGCCGTCTTGGGAGCACCTTGAGCGTCTTGGGCCCATCGTGGGACATCTTGGGCCGTCTTGGCCTCCTGAGGCTCTCATCGGAGCCTCGTCTGGCAATCTTGGAGGCCTCTCGGGCCGTTCTGGCCGCGCGGTGGCGTCGCCATGAGAATCCTGGGGTGGCCCGGAGCAGCCTGGATTTGAGGTTTACCCACCCCGTTGGCTGTTTGGTGACGCGGCGGGGCCCCTTCCAGTATAGTAAACAGGAAGCAGGAAGCAGGACTGGAGAGACAAAAGGCCAAACAGCAGAAGACAACACATAACACATGACAGCAGACCGCGCACACCTTCGCAGCCTTGTGCCCCCGGTGGGGGCCGGCGGATCATGTTGACAAACGCACACACAAACACACACACACACACACACACACACGCACACACACACATACACACACACACCGATATCCATTCAAATAAATCCGAAAGATGCCTGGTGGGTTTGCGTGGGCCCCGGCTCCCAGAGCCGTCAGAGAACCCCACAACGGCTCCGGAGGGCCCCCGGAAGGGCCCGAAACGGCACCGGAGCTCCCCAAAAGAGCCCCGAGACGGCCCATGGAGGCCCCGAGACGACCCAAGACGGCTTTCAGGCGGTCCAAGATCTTCTCCAGACGGCCCCATGAGCCCCAAAGACGCCCCTGGACGGCTCCAGGCAGGTCCAAGGGGTCCCCCGAAAGAGCTCCATCAAGCAAGAATCTTCACAGTCCCTTCGGAAAATTGACATCTTCAGCAGATTCGGCTTGTTGGTCTCCGAAGCGTCCAACACGGCCCCAGAGGCCTCCAAGATCGCACAAGACGGCCCCCAAGAGGGCCCACAGATGGCTCCAGACGGGCCCAGGACGGCCCAAGAGGCGCCCAAGACGACCCAAGAGGATCCCACGAGAGGCCGAGAGGCCCAAGAGGGGCCCAGGACAGCCCCGAGACGGCCTATGGAGGCCCCGAGACGACCTCAGGCGGCCCAAGATGCTCTCCAGACGGCCCCATGAGCCCCAAAGACGCCCCCGGACGGTTCCAGGCGGGTCCAAGGGGTCCCCCGAAAGAGTTCCTTCAAGCTAAATTCGTCACAGCCCCTTCGGAAAATTCACATTTTCAGCAGATTCGGCTTATTGCTTTTCGAAGCGTCCACAACGGCCCCAGAGGCTTCCAAGATCACCCAAGACGGCCCCCAAGAGGGCCCACAGATGGCTCCAGACGGGCCCAGGACGGCCCAAGAGGCGCCCAAGACGACCCAAGAGGACCCCACGAGAGGCCCAAGAGGGGCTCAGGACAGCCCACGATGGCCCCAAGACGGCCCGATAGGCGCCCAAGATGGCCCAAGACGGCGCCCACGAGGCGCCCTGCCGGCCTAAGAGGGCTCCGAGAAGCCCCCGAGGAGCCCAAAACAGTTCCCATAGAGCTCCCAAACGGCTCCCAAGAAGCTTCAAAATTGTTTCCAACAGAGGGGGGCGGACGAGAGGCGAGAGGCTTGACGCTCCGGTGGCCCTGGGGCTGCCCCGCTGCGCTCCCTACTTTGCCGCGACTCCGTTCCGACGCCTCTGACGCGGCCCGAGACGGCGCCGCGTTTGCCCGAACCTGCTCCCGCGTCCGCCGCGATCCCGGCGCGAATCTTCCAACGTTTCTCAGGCCTGGACTCCTGAATTTCTGCCTCTTGCGAAGCTCGAACACTTCCCGTTTCGATGCATTGGGCGCCTTCGGCGGGGGAAAAGCACTAGAACAAGCTTCAAAGGATCTACGGCAGTAGCTGGCAGCGTCGCACCACCCAGCGCGCGCCACCATGCTTCGATCCGCCCAACTTCGCGGATTTAATCCACGGGTCCACACTCGTATCTATATATATATATATATATGTATGTGTATGTTCATGTATATGTAGATGTAGATGTAGATATAGATATATATATATATATACACGCAGAGATAGGGAAAGGGATATATATATATATATAGAGAGAGAGAGAGGGAGAGACGCATGCGCATGCCCATGTGTGCATGTGTGTGTGCACATGCGCAGCACGCGTATACTGGCAGCGCGTGGCCCCGGAGATCTCGCCCCCCTCCCCAGGGCCAGCCTCCCGCCACTGGCCCCGCCCTCTCTCGGGGGCCTCGGGTGCCCGAGCGCTGGCCTGTGCCGAGGGCACGCCGGCCGCCGCGAGGTGCCCTCGCGACGCGGGTCGCTGGCGGGTCCCCCCTTCGGCGCCCTCCTCCTCCTCCTCCTCCTCTTCCTCCCCCAGCGAGGAGGTCCACGAAGCCTCCCCGACATGGATGCTGGGGATGTCTCGAGCGAGGGGGGGGGGGGGGGGCACATCACCAGGGAGACGCCCCTGGCCTCCTCGCACCTCCTCGCCCTGCTGGTGCTGGTGTCGCCCTTCCCTGTTCCCGGCCAGGCGAGGGTGGTCGCGCTCCCCAGCAACAACGTGAGCCTGGTCGTGCCCGTGGGATTCCCCCCCCGCGCCGGGCGCGCGGCCGCTGCCGCCGCGGGCCCGGCCCCGCGCCCCTGCTCGGGGGCCGACGGACGAACAACACGCACCCATTCAGAGCCCCGAATCCTCAGGGGTAGCTCGGGTCAGGGCTAACTCGGGTTCCTTTTTCGGGAATGCAAACCCGAGTTACCCCGGACCCGAGTTACCCCGGATAACTCGGGCGCCCAACCCATGCCCCTACAAGCCTCGTCAAGAATAAACAGAAGACTTCTGAATTCGGTGGTTGTGGGGTCAGCTCTGCTCCAGAGCTGACGGATTCCTGTTGACTCGGGAGCGGTGGTGTCCAAAAGCCGAGCCCACCCTCTGTCAGCATTGAAGAGCGCGCTTTCTGAGAAGTGCCCGAGAGCATCGTGCTCCAAGATTTCAACTTCAATTTCTGGATATGTTTGACGAGGCTTGCAGGAGGCGACGGAGGGCGCCATGGGGTGCGTGTTGTCGGAGGGGGGTCCCCACCGGAACGGGAGCTCCCCTGGGGGTCCGACGACCCGCACCCACACCCATGGCCAGCCCTCCTCCGCTCGGCCGTCCTTATGGGTGTGTGTGTGTGGTGTGTGTGTGTGGTGTGTGTGTGTGTGAGTGTGAGTGTGTCTGTGTGTGTGTGTCTGTGTGTGTGTGTCTGTGTCTGTGTGTCTGTGTGTCTGTGTGTCTGTGTGTCTGTGTGTCTGTGTGTCTGTGTGTCTGTGTGTCTGTGTGTCTGTGTGTCTGTGTGTCTGTGTGTCTGTGTGTCTGTGTGGTGTGTGGTGTGTGCGTGTGCGTGTGCGTGTGCGTGTGCGTGTGCGTGTGCGTGTGCGTGTGCGTGTGCGTGTGCGTGCGTGTCTGTGTGTGTCTGTGTGTGTCTGTGTGTGTCTGTGTGTGTCTGTGTGTCTGTGTGTCTGTGTGTGTGCGTGCGTGTGTGTGCGTGTGGGTGTGTGTGTGTGGGTGTGGGTGTGGGTGTGGGTGTGTGTGTGTGTGTGTGTGTGTGTGTGTGTGTCTGTGTGTGTCTGTGTGTGTCTGTGTGTGTCTGTGTGTCTGTGTGTGTGGGTGTGTGTGTGTGTGTGGGCGTGTGTGTGTGGGTGTGGGTGTGGGTGTGGGTGTGTGTGTGTGTTTGTGTGTGTGTGTTGTGTGTGTGTGTGTCGTGCGCTCGTCCGGGGCGACGTCAGGGGGCCATGGGCTCAGGGGGGGCGGACGCGTCGACCCCCAATCGCCCGTGGACCGCCGATGGCCAGCGAGGATAAAGCAAAGAACCCCTGGTCCCCCTCCAGAGGGATTTTCTACGAAAAATTAGCCTGACGAAAGACCCAACCATACGTAGTTGTGAATACCGCAATTGTGGATATATTCTTCGGTGGCGCCCCCCGGCCACGAAACATGTGAGGGGTGTGCCGAAATGGGGGGGTGGAACCGCATGCGGGCGCAGCCACTGGGGCGCTCGGTGGAGCTCCCTATGGGGCCACGAAACATGTGAGGGGTGTGCCGAAATGGGGGGGTGGAACCGCATGCGGGCGCAGCCACTGGGGCGCTCAGTGGAGCTCCCTATGGGGCCACGAAACGTGTGAGGGGTGTGCCAGCATGGGGGGGTGGAACCGCATGCGGGCGCAGCCACTGGGGCCTTCGGTGGAGCTCCCTATGGGGCCGCGAAACGTGTGAGGGGTGTGCCAGAATGGGGGGGTGGAACCGCATGCGGGCGCAGCCACTGGGGCGCTCAGTGGAGCTCCCTATGGGGCCACGAAACGTGTGAGGGGTGTGCCAGCATGGGGGGGTGGAACCGCATGCGGGCGCAGCCACTGGGGCCTTCGGTGGAGCTCCCTATGGGGCCGCGAAACGTGTGAGGGGTGTGCCAGAATGGGGGGGTGGAACCGCATGCGGGCGCAGCCACTGGGGCCTTCGGTGGAGCTCCTTATGGGGCCACGAAACGTGTGAGGGGTGTGCCAGAAGGGAGGGGGAGGAGGGAGGAGGAGGGAGAGGCGGAGGAAGGAGGAAGGAGGAAGGAGGAAGGAGGAAGGAACGCGGGGACCGTCTCTTCAAAACGAGGACCCAACAACACAGGTTGGTTGGGAATAAAAGATACCCAATAAATAACAACAAATTATAAAACAATAGTCCCCGACCTTTTTTTGAGTATTTTTTACCTTTTTGGAGCATTCTTGGGGTATTTTTTTTTGTTCGTCGAAAATCCCCCTGTAGGGGGACAGGCCCTACATAATCCTACTAACATGGTGAAGGCGTGGCCTCACTCACTGGGGTCCCCGTCTTTGTGTAGGGATGATTGATCTGGGCGGCTTGGCCTGATACGTCTGCAGGACAGACCCCTCCTCCCTAATGTTCGTTGGCCTCCTGGCCAAGGTCGCCTCCCAGAGGGTTGGGGGTCCTTTCATTGCTAATCAGATAAGGGCCCGATAGCCCACCCCGCCAAAGACCGTGCGGCTTCGCCGCTCTACCGGCGAGGGCTGAGGCTTCCGCCCCTGAGCCGGTCCCCCCTTCTCGTTGCCCTTCACCTGCCCACTGCGCGGCCGGAGTCTGTGCCACGGCCGTCCTCTCCCACCTCCAGGGCCGAGGGAGGACCTAAAACAGGGCTAGGATCGGGATAAATCGCTCCAGAGCGTTCTGGAGCGCTCTCAGAGCGTTCCGGAACGCTCTGGAACGGCCGCGGCGCCGAATACATCCTCCAAACCCGCCGATCCTCAGAGATTTCGAGTTATCCCGATCCGATTTTGTCCCGATCTTCGCGTCGTTTTAAGGGAGGACCTGAGCCGACGGCAGAGGTCGTTTCGTCGGCAACCTTTGTGTGAGTCGATGCGGTGTGGGGTGCGGCTGGCGGTGCCAAGCAGGCCCGCCCTTAATTGTCGGACCGCGGGCTCTGCGGGGGCGGGCCGCAGACGCCTGGACGGCCCTGGCAGGTTCGGTTCATTTAGGGGCCCTGGTCCGGCTGAGGGCCGAGGGCGTCATCTCGTGCGCTCGCCCTCCCTCGGTCGTTCTCTCCATCTCCCCAGCGCGATCGTCATCCTCGCTCGCCCGCGCAGCTCCTGCTGGCCCGAGGGAGCCCGTTCGTTCCCGGTCCGGTCTCGGTCCGGCTCGACAGAGAGAGGTCCGATCCGACCCCCATCCGGCTCCGCGGTTCCGATTTCCGAGCCGAGGCGGCGATCGCCGGCTTGGGGCCCCGATCGCCAAAGATTCGACCCGGCTTCGATGTCGATCCGGCTTCCCGATCCGATGCCGATGCCCCGGTGCCTCTGCTCCACGGGGTGTGCCGCGCAAGCGGCCCGCGCAGGCCGCGGCGATGACGATGACGATGACGACGATGATGACGATGCCGACGACGACGACGACGACGACGACGACGACGATGACGATGACGATGACGATGACGATGGCCAGGCCTGGGGGACCCAGAGATCGGAGGTTGCCAGAGGTGCCCCCAGGTGCCCAAGGCGCCCCCCGGACTTCCGAGGAGGTCCCCACGGCCTCCACCGCCCACGAGGCGCAGAGGTCCCCAGGGTGGAGCAACGAGCTGCTCGCGGGGCGCACCTGCTGCACACCCAGCGGCGGCGCAGCCGTGCAAAGGGCCGTCGCAGACTCGGGCGCGTCGCACCCGTCGACGGCGCAGCCGTGCAAAGGGCCGGGGGCGCCCTGGGCCGGGGGCACTCCTGGCAGGCGTGGTGCCTCTTCTCCGGTGTCCTGCTGCCCCTCCTCCTCCTCCTCCTCCTCCTTCTCCTCCTCCTCCTCCTCCTCCTCCTTTTCCTTCCTCCTTCTCCTCCTCCTCCTCCTCCTCCTCCTTTTCCTTCCTCCTTCTCCTCCTTTTCCTTCCTCCTCTTCCTCCTCCTGGCAGCCCCCCGGCCAGGGCAGGCCGAGGCCCTAACGTTTTCCCCCGGCGGCCGCCCCTCCAAGGCCCCACCGGCGCCCCCATCGCGCGGCGTCTCCCGCGCGCGCGCGGCGGGCCTCGGAGGCGGGCTCCTCGTCGAGCGGGCTCGTGGGCTCGTGGGCTCGAGGGCTCGAGGAGGAGGAGGAGGAGGAGGAGGAGGAGGAGGAGTTCGAGTTCGAGTTCGAGTTCGAGTTCGAGGAGGAGGAGGAGGGCTCGTGCGGTGGCAAGTTGTTCGTTGCAGCGCGTGCGGCCTGCGACCTTTGAGGGAGACGTGACTGGCTCCCTGCATGTCACGCCCGCCAGCCACAGATAAGCACATGCCCGCGATAATAAAGCGTCCCCCCTGAGCACCTGATTCATGGTCATCCATGGGATACTCATATTTCATAGGCGGGCGGAGCGGCGAGGCTGAACTCGATGACCACCCGGGAAGGGACAACTCGTACATTGAATCATCATATTTTGAATATTATGTGTTATCATCGTCCGCATTCTTTGTTGTCATCATCACCCTCTGGTAGATCCCCATTCTGGCATCGTGGCCCCATGTGGTGCTCTAGCGTTATGCTTGCTTTATTGCGATGAGCATAGGACTACGCAAACGAAAGAACTTGGATAGGGCCGAAACAGCCAAACCGCCGTTCATCGCCGTTATCGCCGAACGCGCACCAGCTGAGCTTGTTTGTCGCCGTCATTGCCCCCCCAAAAGAGTAGCCATGAGTACTCCTACACCAAGAAGCCTTTTAGTTTTACATCTTGAATTCGATAGGTCGGTCCGAAGTTCTGATTTCTCTTGAAATCTCCTCCTCCTCCTCTTCCTCCTGCAGGCAGGTCCCCCAAGAGTGGCCAGTGTATCATTTTAATATCGTGTGGTTCAGGGTTCGTGCTTACCCAACTCCTTCAAACAAGCTCCAGGGGAAGGCTTCTCCAGATCACCTTGGAGCCATCCACACATCTTAACATCGATATCTCCAGTGATCAATCTTATCCTTTCAGGATCCCGAACTTTTTTATCCCCATGGCTTGATTATCACGGGCACAGGGTTACCCGCCAGGGGACGGCCGGTACGGGAGCAACAGGAGCGGCAGCTCCGCAGAGTGGGTGGTTCTCCGCGACTGCATTCTGCTTGTTTCGAGCTGTATTTGGCGTTGCGCCTGGGGAGACGATCCTTGGGCCTCCTATGATTCGGCGGCCAGCGAGGGGGGGAAGTGAGAAGGTGAAAAGGCCCTCTCAGGAGACGGCGGGGCTTCCCAGAGGCCCTCCAGCCTTCTGAGCAGTTTTCTCTGTCTTCGGGGAAGCCTTAGACAACCTCTCACAAGGCTCGGGGACTTCCGAGCCTTCCGAGAAGGCCTTCTCTTTCTCAGTTCCCCCCGGCTCGCCGCAGGTAGATGGGGTCCGAGTAGATGGGGTCGGAGGACCGCGCGGCATCGCCGATGCATCGCTGGTGCAGCTCGATGAGGAGCCCGATTTTCTCGACACGGACGTCGGCGCTGCATCGCCGACGTCGCCTGTCGCCTGTGAATCGCCAATACATCGGCGATGCATCGCCGATGCATCGGCGATGCGGCGCGATCCTCCGACCCCATCTACCCCAACCCCATCTGGAAGCCTCTATCTTTGGCGTTGCGCCTGGGGTGACGATCTGACTGTGTGTGTTGCTCTGCTTTCCAGCACGAGCACTTTATGTTGCAGTGCGTCGCGCTCGAGCTGCTGTTTTTGTTGCAGACAGCGTTATGCCTTTTGTGCTGCTTGTCTTGGCTTGTGTCCAACTGATCTCATTGTCAACCGCTCGATTGTGCTCCCAGTCCTCAGCAAGATCAGTTTCCCCCCCACGACGGGTTCGCGCACACCTGGTCCAGGACGCGGGCTGACTCGACGCTGACGACGACGACGACGACGACGACGACGACGACGACGACGACGACGACGACGACGGCGACGACGACGACGACGGCGACGACGACGACGACTACGACCGCCTACGAGGAGCGGCGACGACGACGACGACGACCTCGTCGTCGTCGTCGTCGTCGTCGTCGTCGTCGTCGTCGTCGTCGTCGTCGTCGTCGTCGTCGTCGGCGGCACGCCTCCCCGCGCGCTGCGCTCGCGCGCGCGCGCCAGGACTCGACGGCCGGCCCTCCGTGCGGCGCGCCGACGCGGGCGGCGTGGAGGTGCTGCTGAGCTACCGCAGCGTGGGCACCGAGTCGCCCGGGCTGAGCTGGTGCCGGGCTCGGCGGCTCCGAGGGCGCCTTCCATCTGGACGCCCGAAATGGGTACTGAAAGAATGGGTACAGTGCCCAACAGCGGATCTTGTTCATTTTGAGCAGGGCTCGCTGTCCACGCCGCCGCGGCCTGTGTCCATTCGAGACAGGAGGCCGCCTGCCCAACAGCGGCCGCTGTTGGGGGTCAATGCAAACGGGGGTCAGCCAGGGCGCCAGATCCTGCAGGATCCTGCGAAGACCCCCTCTGGCTGACCCGGGTCAGCGAGCCGCTCGAGGCCGCGAGGCGGCCGCGCATATTGGCTGACCCGGATTTGCGAAGACCTGCGTTGCAGTTTTTTGTTCCTGCATTGCAGTTTTTGGTTTCCTGCTGACCCGGGTCTAGATTGACCCGGGTCAGAAGATCCCCGAGGCCCTTTCCAGGGGAACAATTGCAGTGGAGACCCATGCCAAGAAACACCCTGCCTGCCTGCCTCCAGGGTGCCCTGGGCTTCGATGGTTTTGCGACGGACAGCGTGACGTTCTCACACCTGACATCAAGGGACGTCCTGGGGTCTCAGGGTTGGGTTTATCGCGGAAGGTTTCTTGTGGTCGCGCCCTTATTGTATTGGCATAAACATAAGAACCTGGAGCTCTGCGCGGATTCCTTAGATCGGCGCTGGGGCCCCTTGGCGGCGCCTCCGGCGCCACCCCTAGCGCGCTCCGCGCACCAGGGAGGGGTGTGCAGCGCCGATCCGAGAAATCCGCGCGGACCTCCAAGTTTTTATGTTTATGCCATTGCTTGTTCCCCAAACCTTGGGAGTCTTGAGACGAGGGTCAATGCAAACGGGGGTCAGCCAAAAATGGCATCAAGCACGTCATGCTGTTTCCGGGGCGTGGCCGGCAGGAATGTTGGTGTTGGTCTTCAAGGGGCTACAAAACCCACCCTAACCACTAGAGAAGGGAGTGGATTAGTGGACGCATGTCCATCTCGAGCTAGTAGACATGGGGGTCAATGGGCCATGTTGGGCCGTGTTTGTCCCATTCTTGAGCAATCTTGGCCGTCTCCGAGCCCATCTCGGACCGCCTTGGAGGCCTTCTTGGGCCATATGTTGGCCGTCTTGGATGTCGTCTTGGACATGTGCGCAGTCCCTGGTGTGGTCAGTCGGCGATGGCGCAACGGGCCGAAGGACCGCTGGGAAGCTGTTGGAAAGGGCATCGATCTGGCAGAGACGGGGGTCAGTGCAAACGGGGGTCAGCCAGAGCGCCAGATCTTGCAGGATCCTGCAAAGCCAGGGTTACATTGATCTGGGCTAGCGCGCAGGATCTTGCAGGATCTTGCAAAGACAGACTGGCCCGGGTTTGCATTGACCTGGGTCAGTGGAAGCCCGATTCAATGCTCGCCGCGCATAAGGAGGGCAGCCGCATGTACCACGACCCAAGCCCTGCAGGGGCCGTCCTGGGACCTGGCGTGGTGTACGCACCCCCGGGGCGCATGCGCCTTCCTACTCGAAGGAGGCAAGAGTACCAATACCGCTACTCTTCCCCTGTGCTCGCCTCCGGGGGCCTCCTGGGAGGCCCCCGTTGCCACAGCTGGATTCGCCTAGAAACTGGTCAGAGCGCACCCTGGGAGAGATCTTGGGAGTAGCAGTGCTGGTATCTGGGGCTTTCCCCATATCCAGGGCACATGATGGTCTTGGCCAGGCATGGTGGTGGTGCGTGGGAGCCTTGTGTGTGTGTGTGCGTGTGTGTGTGTGTGTGTGTGTGTGTGTGTGTGTGTGTGTGTGTGTGTGTGTGTGTGTGTGTGTGTGTGTGTGTGTGTGTGTGTGTGTGTGTGTGTGTGTGTGTGTGTGTGCGTGTGCCTATCCGCCAGCGCAGTCCCGCTGCCTAGCCGCCGACGTGAAAGCGTGTGTGTGCCATCGCCCAGGTCGGGCGGGTGGCCAGCCTAAGCTGCAGCTCCTGTCGGACTTCTCAGTGGCCCTGTGGCCATGATACTTCCCGGTTGCCAGCCCAGCCATAGTATGGCTCCCGATCGTTCCCGATCGTGCCCATGATCGCTCATGATCGCTCCCGATCGTGCCCATAGTACGACTCTGGCCCATGATCGCTCCCGATCGTGCCCACAGAGAGTTGTCTCCTAAGACGGCGTCGTCGCAGTCGTTGTTGTCTGTCGGCGGCCTCTTCCTCCTGCAGTTGTCGCCGTCGTCGTCGTCGTCGTCGCCGTCGTCGTCGTCGTCGTCGTCGTCGTCGTCACCATACGCCCCCCTGTCATCGTGGGGGGAGCCACCGGAGACACGGGCCCCTTCCATCTGTGGGGTGTGGGAGCGACCCGAAGTCTTCCCCAAGTTGTCTGGTTGGGTCAAGGGGCTCGGCGTATCGACGGCCCAGATTCCCAACCAGTGGTATGCTGGAGCCTCCGTTGGCCACGTGGTCGATCACGCGACGTGGTGTGCGTGCACATTAGAGCCCACGGGCCCGCGGGCCCTCGGCCCTGCGCCACGTGCTCTCCGCAGCGTCTCCTGGGGTCATGGGTCTGCGCCCGCCTGCAGCTGCGAGATCGGCCGATCGCTGGGCAGTACCCTCCCGGGGACAGGGTCCCGAGAGCCCTGGGGCCCCCAGATTGCTGGATCGACTACGCGCACTCTGAGTTTCTTACCAAACGTCGGGGGGGCGTCACCCCCGCCGACAGCCCCACATCGACCCCCGTCGCGGGCAGCCACCGCGCGCCGAAGGCGCTCCGACCCCCGTCGCGGCGCGACGAGGAGGCAAGGCTGACCCCCGTCGGGGGGTACCCCTCACGCTGATTAAGAAACCCAGAGTAAGAGTGACCTTTCCCCGGAGTGACCTTGGTGCGGGCCCCATGGCGTCCCCGATCGCTGATCGCGAAGCGGTGTAGCAGCGGCTTGCGCGCCCGGGTTTGGCCACCCCGCGTACCCAGTCAGGTCGCGCACCGACGGTCACTCGTGCCCCGGTCTTTCTTACGTGTAGCCTAGTCGAGCCACGACGTCGGAGGCCTGCTGGGGGCAATTCGATAGGGGGGATAGGCACGCAGGTCCACCCGCACGGTGGTACGTGGGCAACCTTCCCATGGGTACTCCTGCATCCTTGCCTCCTCGGTCCATCCTTGGCCGCTTTGCGCTCGAAAAGCTTCGAAAGGGCCCTTCCAAGGCCCGTGCCTCCTCACCGTGCGTCCTTGTGCTACGAGCCCGCGACAACATGCTGGCCGAAGGCGCACACCGGCCAGGCGCCCGCCTCTGCCGTCTCCGCCTCCGCGGGGGCCACCACAGGGGGGGCAGGCACAACAGGGGCGGGGACGCATCGATCCCCGCTCGCCCCTGGATCGCCGAGGGGGGGGCCCGATGGCCCCCACCTGCCCCGCAGCGTGCGGGTTCGTCGTCGGGGCCTCTCGCCGATCCCGCGGCGCGGCGTCGCCGCTTCCAGGTCGATGCGTCCTCCTCCTCCTCCTCCTCCTCCTCCTCCTCTCTCTCCTCCTCCTCCTCCTCCTCCTCCTCCTCCTCCTCCTCCTCCTCCTCCTCCTCCTCCTCCTCCTCCTCCTCCTCCTCCTCCTCCTCCTCCCCCAGTGCCAGTCCCCTCCCCCTCGGGCGCCGCCGGGCTCGCAGCCTGGCTCCAGCCTCCAGGGGCCGCCCCGCCGTGCCCCCCTCCTCGGAGGGGGCTGCCGGCGACGGCCCTCGCGAGCCCATCGCCCTCGCCAGACTCCCCATGGCGCACCAGCGCACGAAGGCGTTCGGCCCCGAGCGGGGTGTACGTCTTGAGCCGCAGGCTGGAGGACGCGGCCCGCCGGCGCCTCGGCGACCTGCCGGCGCCACGGAGGCCGCGGCGCGCGCGGCCTTGGCCCACGGGTCCCTGCCGGCCCCGAGGCATCCGCTCGATCCGGCAGGCGGCCCCGCGCAGGGCCGACGTTCGAGGGCTGCAGCCGATGCCGTCGCGCGCCACAAGGTTTGCCTCGAAGGCACCACTGCTGGGAGCGCACCGGGGGCGCGGCCGAGCGCCCAGCGCGAAGGCGCCACTGGCAGCTGCGCCGCCACGAGGGGCCAGGGCACGGCCCAGACCCACTGCTGGAGTCCCGCGGGCCAGGTGGCCCAGGCGTCGTGCCGTCGCGATGGTCGACGATGCTACTTCCCCGCCCTCGCCCCTACATGACTCCGAGCAGCACCTCTGCCCGGCAATCTGCTGCAGGCTTTTGGACTGCCAGTCCGCAGCTCCGAGTCTATATACGAAGACACAGCGCGGGGCATGCGAACCCCACACTCGCGTGAGCTGCGCCCAGCGCTGTCCGTAAGATCACGGATGAGCTCTCGAGTGCAGTCGGCGAGCCCACTATCCTCCCTTGCCGACCGACGCCTTCTAGTCAGATGGCGGCGGTGTATCTTGGATGGGTTGGGAACGTGAGCGGGGGTTGGGCAATTCTGGGTCCCCCTTTCTCGGTTCGACTCAAATAGGATGGCCTGTCGTCGTTTAGCTCAGCGCCGGCGAGTATAGACGCTCATCTGAAATGAAAAGGGCCCTGCGTGCATCTCTTATTGCCGCCCTGCCTCCTCCTCCTTTTCCGGCCTCCTCCTCCTCTGCCTCCTCCTCCTCCTGCTCCTCCTCTGCCCTGCCTCCTCCTCCACCTGCTTCTCCTCCTGCTGCTGCTCCTCCTCCTCCTCCTCCTCCTCCTCCTCCTCCTCCTCCTCCTCCTCCTCCTCCTCCTCC
The DNA here is from genome assembly GCA_963575745.1 of Prorocentrum cordatum. NCBI lineage: Eukaryota > Dinophyceae > Prorocentrales > Prorocentraceae > Prorocentrum > Prorocentrum cordatum. The sequence goes on along the minus strand of CAUYUJ010016466.1, from coordinate 35,622 downwards.
TCCTCCTCCTCTCTTCCTGTTCGCACCAAGGGCTTCCGGGGGCCTCCGACGTTCGCGTCGTGAACAGGTCACGATGGGGGGGGGGAGCCGCCGAGGGACCTCCGATCGGAGGCCTCCGCGGGCTTCCGAGCGGGGGCCTCCGGAAGCGGCACGAGCGCACCGAGGGCTTCCGCGAGGGCCTCCGACGTTCGCGCCGTGAGCCCAGACGTGGTCGCGTCGTGGAAAAACAGAAATCAGGACGGGAGGCTTTGGGCCATTTTCGGCCCCAGGGGGCCCTCGCTTGGCCCCGGGACCGTCAAAAAAGCGACTCCGGATGAAAAACCGGTCTTGGGGAAGGGGTCCGGACTTCTGGGGATCGCGTCATGACAAAAATCATGACGTCGGGGGTTCCGGAGCAGGTCACGATGGGGCGGGGGGCGGGGGCGCGTTCGGCCTCGGGGGGCCGTCGCCGGGGTTCAGAGAACTGCAGAGAACAGCTCGTGATGGGACAAGGCCCCGGGCACGATGGGCGGTGGCGCGTTCGGCCTCGGGGGCCGTCGCCGGGGTTCTGGGAACTTCAGAAAGCAGCCCGCGATGAGAAGCAGGCCCCAGGCAACGGGTCGGGAGTTCTGGGGGGGGGCCGCATGGAAGAAGACAACCCCGGATGTCTGCGGGAGTGGGAGGGGGGGTCGGGAGTTTGGCGGGCTGGCCGAGGTGGCCAGAGGAGGGGGAGGAGGGAGGAGGGGGAGGGGGGGGAGGAGGAGGAGGAGAGGAGGAGGAGGAGGAGGAGGAGGAGGAGAAGGAAGAGGAGAGGGAGGGAGGAGGAGGAGGAGGAGGAGGAGAGGAGGAGGAGGAGGAGGAGGAGGAGGAGGAGGAGGAGGAGGAGGAGGAGGAGGGAGGAGGAGGAGGGGGAGGAGGGGGAGAGGGGAGGGGGAGGGGGGGAGGGGGAGGGGGAGGGGAGGGGGAGGGGGAGGGGGAGGGGGAGGGGGAGGGGGAGGGGGAGGGGGAGGGGGAGGGGGAGGGGAGGGGAGGGGGAGGGGGAGGAGGAGGAGGAGGAGGAGGAGGAGGAGGAGGAGGAGGAGGAGGAGGAGGAGGAGGAGGAGGAGGAGGAGGAGGAGGAGGAGGAGGAGGAGGAGGAGGAGGAGGAGAGGAGGAGGAGGAGGAGGAGGAGGAGGAGGAGGAGGAGGCGGAGGAGGAGGAGGAGGAGGAGGAGAAGGCGCCCCTCTCGTCGCCACTGCTCGGCGCGGCCCGGGAGATGTGTCACATGTTCGACCTCTTGGGGGGCGTCGGGGCCCACCCAGCCAGCGCAGCCCCCCGGCCGCGTGCCACAGCGGAGGCGGAGATTGGGCGGGGCCTCCAAACGGTGCGTTGACCTCACTGCGGGCAAGATTCATGTCCATATCCAGTGCCTCTTGGACTTTTATGTAAGCGGCGCCACAAGGCCGAGGTGCACTGGATATGGATAAAAATCGAGCCTCTAGGGGGCAAGTTTATCCAGATCCAGTGCGCCTCGGGTTTCTTGGGAAGGGAGCCCGAAACTCCAGACTGCAGTGGATATGGACAGAAGTATTGCCCGCACTCACCGCGTCGTGCGGTGAGTGCGCGGGGACTCGGGGGCCGCGCGCTGTTTTGGAGTTGGGGCCGTTTCCCGACGGCGTCTCGGGCGACTGGGGACTCTGGGGTCCTCGAGCGGTGCGGTGGCCGACCGCGCGGTGAGATGTATTATTGGGGGTTCTAGGTCGCCGCGCAGTCTGTCACCGCAGCGTTTAGGACGCCCAAATTGGATGGGGGAGGAGGGCCGAAGAAACGCAAAGCTGGAGTTTGGCGCGCGGACTCGCGACCAACACCCGCTGCCACACCGAATCGACGCGCGCTCCCTCGCCGACTCTGGGCGGCACCGGCGCTTCTGTTTCGGGGAGGAGCTTCCCCCGATCCGTGGGCCTGGCGCCCACGCGCGAGGTCCACGAATCCATGCTGCATGTCTGCGCGTGCCCGAGTGAGGGGGGCAGAGGAGAGGGCCGCCCGGACTCTGAGGGCTTGGTACCATGTGCCCACGGGGGACCTCGTCGACGCTGCGCCGTACGAGGAGCCAGCCAACGGCCTGCCGGTTGGAAGAGCAGGGGTGGTGCGAGGACGCCTCCAATCTGGCCCTCCCCTTCCCCCCTTCCCCTTCCCCCCCTCCCCGTCTGGGTGGCGACGCTTCGAGCACCGCCCAGGAGGCTGTTCCTTTGAGAGGCTCTAGCGGGGCCTGTCTGGCCCGTCTTGTGGTTGTCTTGGGCTCCCTAGGGCCCGTCCTGGGGCCATCTTAGGGCCCACTCGGTGCCGTATCAGGGAGCATGTCGGGTCTCTCTTGGGAACATTTTGGAGTCTGTTTGGGCCATCTCGGTGCCCTCGTCGGCTGTCCTTGGGGCCCTCTTTGTGATCCTCTCTCTCTATCGTCCTTTTCTCTTGTTTTGTGCTGTTCCTTTTTTGTGTGTGTGTGTGTGTGTCTCTCTCTCTCTCTATCCCTGTCTCCCTCTCCCCCTCTATCTCTCTCTCTCTCTCTCTCTCTCTCTCTCTCTTTATATCTTGTTATATCCATCTCTCTCTCTCTCTCCTTCACTCACTCACTCACTCACTCACACTATCTTTCTCTCTCTCTCTCTCTCGTTCTCTTTCTCTCTCTCTCTATATATATGTATGTGTATCCCTCTCCCTCTCGATTTCCGAATAATGATGGACACGTTTGGTAGTGTGTCTGTGTATACAAATATGTATGAGTGAGGGAGTCGAGCGGTGTTACTTTGTCCTTGAGTGCGTGCCTGAAGTTGGCTTTTTCGGTGAGGGGTAGTGTTGTTGGTTGTTTGTTCATCATGTGTCGTCGCAGATCTCGCCCGCGACCCGCCCGCGTCCAGCCCTCGAATCACCAGCGACCCACAATCGACCAACCCGCGATCCAACCGCGACCTACCCGCGACCAACCCAGATTGCTGTGACGAAAATTTGGCGTCTGCGGTGGGATCGTGGCGAAATGTGTTAAATATCGGCGCTCGCGGCGGGCTTCTTCAAAGCCTCACAGACTGGCGACGACCCCGCCTCATCCTGACTGTTGCCAGCAACTGCGGGGGCTATGGGTACTATTTTCTCTCTGCCTTTCTTCCTGTGTTGTTTTCACTTTCCTCTGCCCCTAACTTTCTATGCCTCCGCGCCACCCTCCCTCTTTCCATTCTCACTGTCCTCCCCTTCCACCGCACCTCATCCTCATCCTGTTCCCTCCCACATTCCCCTCATGATTCTCCTGCTGTTCCCTCTGCCACCCCTCCCTCCTTTGCTCCCTCTCCATGGGAGTTTCCTCGCGTCCCCCTTTCCGTACCGTTCGTCATTTTCTCCCTTCGCCCACTCCCCCCCCCCTGCCCGCATCATATCCCCCATTCAGCGTCCATGGGCTCGAACGGTAACATTTAGCGCCCATGGGCTCGAACGGTAGTCCTTCCTTTCTTACTCATGCTTCGCTTGTGACCTCACTGCTTTGCTTCCGCGGCCACTTACACATTGGCCAGGTAGCGTGCTTGCCTTAGCCACGCTACTGACATGCTATTCGTTCCGCTGGGTGAAAACATTCCGTCTGTTTTAATCCACTTTTGCATTCATTGTTCTAGTTGGTGGTGGAGTTTCTGTTCCAATACCACGGCCGCGCCTCGATGGCCATGGCTTCAGGTTTCCGCCGCTCTCAATCATCCCGCTGTTCACGCCACTCTGCATCATCCCGTTTCTTTTTCGCCTTCGTCGCGTTCGTGCCCTTGCTCCCTATCGCCATGGCAGAACTGGCGACGGAGAAGGCGCACGTCTGCCCCAACGAGACTTCCAACGAGACCTACAAGGACCCCGGCCGCGCGCCGAAGCTCTCGGCAATCCCTCACGGGCTTGCGTTGGCTGCGTCAGCGCTCCTCGCGGACCTTAGGCTGTCAATGCGAAAGCTTGCAGGTGTAGCCGTACATGTCAGGCAGTTGTTCGACACAACGTTCACATCTACGGTGTCAGACGAGGGATGAGTGCCCCGAGGCCCTGGTGACTGCGTCACGACAGCCCTGAGAGGATCAGGCGGAGAACGGCGGGGGTGCAAGGTGGGGGGGGGGTCTGGCGACTTGGTCGCCCGTTCTCAGATGGGCAGCGAATCAGATCCGGGAGGACACTCCGATCTTTTGGTGCACGACAGTTCATTTGGCCCACACATTCCCATCAGCCTGGTAGGACTGGGTCGCGATACTCATTCTTCGTGACGATCGTTCAGTTGGCGGTGTTCAGCAAAGTGACAACGCGACATACGAGGAGCATTCCCTTGAGTTCGTGCGTGCGCGAATGACGAGATGCCCCGAGTACCGAAAGCACGCACGACGGGAGCATGCGCCAAATTCGCAGAGGAGCAGGAGGAACACATTGGGGGAGAGTATCCACGGCGGCTCCGAGGGCAGCGCCGCTTGCGGATCCTCGGCCTCCAGCGCCCCCACGATACATGGAGGGAGACGCGTTCCGGATGGAAGGCAATTTGAGTGAGTGGGGCGGCCACTCCTGTAGAGCTGGCTCGAGGCAAGGTGGCGGCCACGTACTGCCGCGCCGAGATGGCATGCGGACTGCAAGACGCCCCGGCCTTCATCGGTGCTATTTTCGACGACATGATCACCAGGGTGGCGCGAGCAGGCTGGGACTGGGGCCGCGTGGAGGACCAGCTGGAGCACATCGCGCCGGGCGCCACGGCCAGGACCTTCGGCCGCTGAGAGGACGGAAGGGCGCGCAGATCACGGAGCAGACCAGACAGCGCCCCGACATCCTCGAAGTTCTGCGCCATCTGTCCTGCAGATGCGCTCAGCTGCCAGGCGTTCGCGCCGTGCGATAAATACGAGGCCAGAAATATGTGGGCAACTGACTGGCCTGCGCCCGCAGCTCGGTTATCTGGCGGCCCCCTCAGTGCCCGATCGACGCCCGGCAGATCCACGCTAGCGGCATCAAGGGCGACGCCCATCAGCGCATTGGCTCGCAGAGGAAAGAAGCTCGCAACATTCAGTTTGTCTTGGGCGACGAGCCACTACTGGTAGCAGACGCCTGACAGGACCTAGACGGATCGCGCGATGGCTGCGTCATCGACGCGCCAGAGCACGCCGCCCGCACCGCCGAGGTCGTTTCGCCATCAGCCATGAAGGCTATTCGTGACGGGACCGACGGCGACATCTCCGGCCGCATCCAACAGGCGACGTTGGCCGCTTGGCGCGAAGTCGAGGGGGTGGAGTACCTGGCCCAGTTGCTCGATGGGCCGGGGGGCGCCGACAGCCGACAGAAGATCTGCACTTCTGTCGAGCGCGCCGCGCCCAGCGTTGGCCGCCCGCAGGCCCCGCGAGTGGCCCTGGCGCCGCTAGGGCTTGCGCCGGCGTCGGAGCATCTATGGAAGCGCCGCAACTACCTGCGCGGTGCCTCCCCGGACAACTACGCCACGCTAGAGGGGGGTGCGAAGGGGGAAGGCATGCGGAGCTGCATCTTGATCCAGCGCGCGGGCCACTCGAGCGCCAGCGGGGAGGCGCGGGGCAACTGCGTCGCCGGCGCTCCCCGGGCAGCCGCGCCCAACATCCTTGCCGCCGTCAAGACGCGCCCGTTTCGAGAAGCGACCGCCCAAGAGCGCCAGGGCCGCAACGTGCTCCGGGCGCTTCTTCTGGCGGAAGCGCCGGCAGGGATCAAACGGGAAGAACGCCGGGATCGCCCGGCGCCGCGCGGCGCCGAGGATATTCCGCGACGCGGGCGCCGGGGCCCTGGAGGCGCTCGCTGGGGAAGAAGAGCGGGCGCCACAGCGCCCGCTGCCCTCGGCGACGGCGCGCCGCCCAGACCGGGCGCGCGTCGCCGCGGACGTCGAGGAGGCATTCCTGCAAGGCGCGACCTGCGCCGAGACGCAGGAGGCAGGTGGGCAGAGTCGTGCAGAATTTCACCCTGCCACCCAGCAGCGCACCCATCTTGCAGGTGCCAGCTGGCTAATTACGAGAGCCGCGGCGAGCCGACGTGGAGCTCGCACCGCGTCGAGCCCGGCACGGGCTGCAAAGATGCGCCCCGAGCCTTTTCCACGAAGCTCGCCCGGGCCACCTGTTCGCCGGGGCGCAGCGCCAAACCCGCCAGGCGGGGCCTGGAGCTCGAGCGCTCGAGGTCAAGCGCGAGACGCCTGGTGCCAGTGGCACCGGCGTCTCGGAGCTAGTGGCCATGATGCCCAAGCACGTCGATGATCTGAATGTCGCAGGACACAGGAAGCATTCCGACCCTTCGATCGCCAGCTGCGGAGCACACCAGTACCGCTGCGCCGATGGCATTGCCAGGGCGAGCGCAGACGCTCTGATACGATCAGACACGCCGTCCTGGCCGAGGCCGACGCTATGGCAGGCCTCTTTGCCTCCTCCCGGGAGCAGCGGCCTGCGCCCTGATCGCCCAGCACCGCGTCGCAGCCCGCGCCGTTCCCCTGGAGAGCCAAGAACAAGCAGCTGAAACGACGCGCGATGCAGCCGAATTCAGCTGCGCTGGCCACGCAAGAGATCAAGGCGCGCATCGCATTTCCAGCCATGGATCGCGCCAATCGACTCAGCGCACACAGCGACGGATTCGTCAAGAAGGAGGAGGAGGAGACAGAGCTTCGGCACAAGAGGGGCAGATACATGCGTCTCGGCAAATTCCGCCGCACCAGCAAGAAGGCGTGCCACGTGCTGGGCGCAGTGAGCCGGTCGCGCGCGCAGATCCTCGTCTGGCTCAGAGCTGTTCGCAGCACGCGGCGCAGCCGACGGACGCGGGCGCGCCTCCTCGCGCCACTCTGCTTGAGATGGCGCACGGCGCCGCCTCTGCCGAGGAGATCATGGGGCTGGCGGGGGCATGGGGGGTCAAGCGATCTCTTCCGATCTCGTCGTCGACGGCGTGTCCGTTTTCGGCGCCCTGCTCGCGGGCTCGGTTCGGCCGCGCTCCGAGGGCGGCGCGGCAGGCCGCCCGCGGCAGTTAGCCGACCAGCTGCGCACCAAACAAATCGATGACTTGCTCTGGCGCGACACTTGGGACACGCGGGCTGACCCCGTGACCGAGGGCGACGTGGCCAGGTTTTCATCCTCAGCGCGATGGGCGGCCGGGCCAGCCACGACCATGACGCGGTCAAGGTCAGCGGCGAAAAGAAGCAGCACAAGAAGGCCGCCCCAACTGCCAGCGCAGCTCTCGCACGCCAAGTGAAGAGGCAACTCGCGTGACTGCGGCACAAGGCCGACCAACGTAACCCCGCTCATCGGTGCACGAGTCGACCTGCCGAGCGGCCGCGATGTCGCCAAGCTTCGCGGGCAACCATGGCTAGGGACTATGTGAAAGTTTAGCATTCCCTTGAGTGCCGTTCCAGTTGGCTGCGTCAATTAAGCAGCGGCAGTTCTGCTTGCGTTCCATCAGTTGTCGAAGGGGCGCGGTCAGCAGAGCGCCTACTGCAGGCAAGCTTAGAAGGGTGTGGTCAGCAACGCAGCCCTAACAGAAGCCAAGAATCTCGCTTCGTAGTTTCTGGTAGACCAACGAGGCACAAAGGACGCGCTTGAGCACCATAATCCAACGGTCGTCTTACTTTTCTCTCCCATGCCTTGTTTGTGCCCTCCTCGCTGCCTCGCTTCAGCGGCCATTTACAGCCTGGCCAGGTAGCGCGCCCGCCTGACCCAAGCTATTGACTTGCTCATCGTCCCGCTGAGTGAGCACAGTTCGTTTTCTTCGTCCTCGTTTCTACGTGCATTTCTCCCGCCATCGCGCTAGGCAGGCGCAGCTGCCCCGAGAAATGTAAGGGGTCAATGAGACAAGCTGTTTGGTGATCCGCGTCAGTCTGGGCCAAATTCTTCGGTCCTCTCTCCAGCTGCCAGGAAGTCCAACCATGAAGGCCTCGGCACCGTCTCACTGATTCTCCCTCCCTTCCCTTGCCCTCCTCTCTGTCTCCTCTCCTCCGCTTGTGGTCGGAACCATCAGAGCCGAGTCGACACCGGCAGCGCTCCGGCAACAACTGATGGTCAGGAACTGGCTAGCGAAGACAACTCTCTCCAGATCGAACCCATGAATGGAAGTTCAAAAATGTTGTTTCCCTCTTTCATCCGACCCTCCGTTCCACTTTGACTAGTTTGACCCCTTTCCTCGTCCATTCCGCAATTGTTCCATGCTTCCGTTGGTTCGTCCACGGTTTTTGGCCGCCCTTCTGTGCCCATCCTTCCCGCCCATCATCCGCCACCCTTCAATTACAACTCTACTGTTCATTTGCACTATCCTCCCTCCTCTTGTCATTTCTCGTATCTCCATTTCCCACCTCCCTCCTGTTCTGCCCATCCGTCTCCCTCCCCCGCATCTATCTTCGACGACGGCGAGGGAGAGAGAGAGAAAGAGAGAGAGGAACCCCGCCCGAATGAAAGGAAACAAGTTGAGCGCCCGCCCCCCCAATCATGCACCCTCCTCCCCCCCCCCACGCCGACGACGACGACGAACGTGACGTCGGCGGCGGCTTCGGTTGCGGGCAACAGGTATATCCACATCCAGTGCGTCTTGGAGCCTTGGGCTGTCTTCCCCAGAAACCGGAGGCGCACTGGATATGGATAGAAATCTTGCCCCAGGTTTCATTTTTATCCATATCCAGTGCGCCTCGGCCTTGCGGCACCCCTATTGAAAAAGTCCACGACGCTCTGGATATGGATATAAGTATTGCCCGCGTCGGTATCGGCGTCGTCGTCCTCCTCGCCGTCGGCGGCGGTTTCGGCGCCCGTCGTCCCCGCGGGCGGCGCCGTCCGTCCCCACAGGAGCTGCCGAGCTCCCTCTGGCGCGAGGCGGTGGTGTCGAGGCACGGCGAGGTGGACGCCGTGCTGCTGTGGAACGGGACGGTCGCCCCGGGGGAGGGGGGGGCCTCTGGAGGGTTCCCCCGAAGGGCTTAGGCGACCCGTCCTCCTCATTTTCCTCCTCCTCCTCCTCCTCCTCCTCCTCCTCCTCCTCCTCCTCCTCGCACGCACGCACACTAAAGGCATGAAAGATTCGTTGCCTATCCCAGAAGCCAAAAATGGGGACGGGAGAAGAGGAGGAAGGGAAGGAAGAGATTAGTCAGCGTTGGGCCGGCTCCTGTTGAACAGAGCACAGTCGGCACCACGCTCGACTAGGTGGTAGGGGTCAAGGGGGACCACAAAGGGGGCTAAGTCAGAGTCCACATCTTCCTCTTCCCCCCGCCCAGACCGCTGAGACAACCTCGATTTGGCAGCCTCGAAGATGGTCCTCCCGAGGCACTTGCACAGACCTGGAGGATATTCTTTGGCCGCTGTTGTCGCCCACGATCCGTCTGTATGTCGGCCCTCGAGTGTGTCGTGCTCGTGCCGGCCGTCACAGCGGCCTCCTCCATATTCCTGAAGCATCCCGTACATCGCTTCCCCATGGATCGTGAGAAGGGTGGTGGGTTTCATATAGGTGGCCCCGAACATACACTGATGAATATGATAGGATCGAACGTTCGGCTTGCCCTCAAAAATGCTGAGTTGAGGGAGTAGCCATGACGACGGGGCATCATGTCTGCCCTGGAGTCTGCTGGGGTGCTCCATGATGGCCGTCACTTCAAACTTGTAGCACACGTGGAGGAGAAAGATGGTGGTCCTCAACAGGTCGTTGCCAATCCTAAGTTGGTTCATCTCTTTCGGCCTGAGAGCTTTAATACCCCAGGGGATTTCTTTTGAACGAATGGGGCGGGGAGGGTTCCGCATCCCAGGAGCAGCACGAAAGCGGGCGACCGACCACGTCTCACAAGGCGGTCCCGCCACCAGGGCCACGACCTTTCCCGACCGAATGAGGTTGGCCCACATCTGGACCACCTCCTTGTTGGCCATGTCTCCTCTCACGGGGTGATGAATTATGTCAACCGATAGCGTTACGAGGCTGAGTCCGGCCGTGGCGGACAAGGAGTCGAGGACATCCTGCAGGTCCCCCTCACGCCTTGGGCCCGAAAAAAGGTGCAACGCATACTTGATTTTGTCCCCCATGGTCCTAGGAATCCTCTCTTGGCTGCACAAAAGAGCAGGATCAAAGGCATGGGGGTCCCCATTGAGCGCAACAGCACGCTGACCCACCTTCGACGGGGGGTGGGGGCAAGCCACAAGGGGGGGAGGGGTGGGCCGTAAACTTTAATGGAGGGCACGTGGGCATAGTGATCGGGGAGATGGGCCGCTCTATTGGTCCTTTGTCTGGCCAAGTCCTGTTCCCTCCACTGCTGGAGGACCTCTGGGCTGTCCCTTCCTGGCCAAGCTCTCCACTGCTCCTTGCACCGTGGCACCTGATGTAAGTGCTTGTGCAATCTGCCCACATCGTGAAACTGAGTCATGCACGCCTGGCATATGGTGCCCGAAACCCACGCTTTAAGAGCTGCGTCCTGCTCGTGGCAACGACCCCTATGGGCAGCCAGAACTCGTGCTTTGCGGGCATGAAATCCACAGTCGTAACATACATACCACCCGAGGTCAGGAGGCGGGGGAGGGGGCAACACTTCAAGAGGGGACCCCCTGTTAAGCTCAGCCAAAGATGCGTCCAGCATCACAACCTCGTGCAGCTGTTCATTGTGAAACCTGGCTCGAGCGGCCCCCAAGGTGACCATATCCCTGAACTGGTTTGGGGCGGTCCTAGCCATTTGGATCCAGTCTTGGTATCTTCCTTGACCTGGGACCTCCGACTTCAAGGCGTGCTGTGTGAGCCAGCCGAAGTCGGCCCTCAGCATCTCAGGCCACTGAGCCTTGACCCCCACCAAGTGGTCGAGCGCGACCCGTAGCATAGGTGGGGCATGCCGAAGGAGACGGGGGAGGTAACGAAGTCGAGCAATGGTGAGGGTCTCCTGCAGAGTGCTGCGCCTAGCTAGATGGTACACATGCGCGGCCGATATATGTTCCTGGTTGTTATTCCCTAGGGGGAGGCCTAAACACGCTCGGTAAATCTTAGTGTGATGGGCCGACAATCTTTGAACCAGTTTTTCAGACATGTGTCCCCACGTGGAGGCGTCAAAAAGCAACCTGGAAGCCAAAAAGGCCTCGCCGACCTGGACCGTGAAAGCCCTCGGGAGATTGGCTCGTCTAGCAAGCCTGGCAATAACCCGCACGTCCTTATTCATGCTGCCAGCCCTGTTGGCCACCTCGGCCGTGAAGGCCCCCGTGTCCATGATTATCCCACCGAGGACCTTGTGGGTTCTTTTGACGGGGGCTTCGATGCCTGAGGACGGAGCAACAATAACCAACCTCGACCTGTTGAAGAATTCAACCTTGGGCGCCCGCGAACATTTTCCCGCATAGCGCAAGAGAATAACCGTCTTGCTGGTATTCACTTGCAGCCCAAAGGCCGAGCAATCACGCACAACAACATCCAATGCAGACTCCGCAGCACCCTCAAGGTCGGCTGGGTCCTTCGCTCCTCCCGACACTGTGAGATCGTCCACGAAAGAAACCGAGGCATGATGATTGCTCTGATCGCTGTCACTGCTGAAGATGAGCTCATCCTCGCTCAAAGGCGGGGGTGCCCAGCCAAGCTGAGCGTCGCGCATGGCACATTCAACATTGGCAACTATCTGCCCAAAATTCAAATTGAAACCGTCTGTCGCCATCACAGTGCCAGGCCGTGTGCCAAAAGCTGGTTTGACGTACTTGCTCGCTCCCCTGACCTGCCAAAAACCCCCCTGCTGCGTTTCACGAATGAGCTGTAAGAGGTGAGCATCATCAACCTGTCCATCTAGAATCGGCTTTTTCTGAAGGTTTTCTAGAACAGTGCTGAGCAGAGCTCTGGGCATCTCCCTTTGCTCTAGTGCCCTCTGCAGGTCAGCCTGGTCGTGCGGCAAGGACACAACAAATTGTCGTATCACTCCGTAGAAGGCAGCAACCAGATCAACGCATATGATGAAAGCTGATCGTCCTTGCACCACCTGTGCTTCAAAAATGGACCTCACAGTGTGCGTGGCAAAGTCAGTGGATCGATGTGGCAGTCCGCCACACTGAGAGGATGCTAGACACTTATAAATGTACTCCATGGCCCTGCTCCTGATAAATGTGTGATGGACCTTGGACAAGGTATTGGACAGATGAATGTTGCGCTGCGACGTTGCAAGATGCTGAGCTCCTTTGCCTTTGTAGAAAGCAGCAACAAAGCCTGATTTGAAATCGCATGGTTCTCTGCAAGCTACCGCCGTCTTGACCAATATGGGGTGCCACAAGCGTGCAATCTCCTGAGGGGCAGCAGCCGCGACATCTTTGGTGATGGCGTCTGGGCCGGCCGCTTTTCCTTTCTTGCCTCGACGGAGCAAATGCACCAGCTCATACCTGTCAACAACGTTTTGAATGTTGAGCAGAGGGGGCGGCGGAATGTGCTGAGCATTGTATTCCTCCCGAATTTGATCAATCTCCATCTGTCTCCCTCCTTCAAGCGATGCAAAAAACTTCTGAAGGTCATCGGCGTCCTCCTGGGCCGTGGTGAGAAGGTTTCCCTGGGGGTCAGTGCGCAGGGGGAAAGCAGGGGCCTTCTTAGGGGCCTTCCCGTTGCAAAGCAAAACGGTGTTGAGGTGTTGCCACGCTGAACGGGGGAGCTTAGCATCTAGAGACATGGTAACATCCTTTGCCTGATCTAAAACATACCTGTCAAAATCCTGCTTGGCACATGTGGAGATGACCTCGCACGTCTGGGAGATGAAGCTACTGAGATGCAGCAGCCATTCCTCGGCAGGGATGCGTTTCCATGAAAAATCCGTGGCAGCCTGGGCCAGTTGCCAAAACGTCGGACTCCAAATATGCCCCCCTCCCGAGCCAGCAGTGTCCCAGAGGTCCCCTTTCCGAAGTCTCTGAGCAAGGGCGAAGGCCTTGGCAATCCATTTGTTGCTCAAACCATTGAGCTTGCTATATTGCAATATTTTTCGAACCGCCCGACGTATGGTTACGAGGTCAAGGGTGGACTGAGTGAGGTACGGCTTTCTCGCTCGTCTGCCAGATCTAGTGATCGTGCCTCGGGCCGCATCCCGTATGGCTTCATTAACTTGTTGAAGCTGGTCGTTCATATCAACCCCCCATCCCGCAAGCTGCACCTCGCCAAGTTTCTGCCGAAATCGTCCCACGCATTCTGGGTCCTCGAGTTTGCTTGGGTCGATGGGGATCGCCAGCTTTGACTTGAGAGTCTCCCGAGCTGGCGACAGATCTAATTGAACAGTGATCGGTACATGGTCTTGATGCTTGCGTACAGCATCAAAGCTATGTACTACTTCGAGCGAGTGACTGCACTGCAACAGCTCACGCGAGGTGACTATGTAGTCAAGTTGGTGCCCAACTCCTGTCCTGCTGGTCCATGTGCCAGCATGTCTGTTTGGCAACAATGTATTGACGGCATGCAACGTGGGGGTGGCTTCGACCAGCCACTTATGAAAGCGCTCCCCGTTGTCGTCCTCTTCCTGGATGAGTCCTGCTGTTCCTATGGCCTCGCTCGTCACAGAGCCTGTGCGTGCGTTGGCATCAATGAAACAAATCGTGGGTCCATGCGCCTGAGTGATTTTTCCCAGCTGCTCCCAGAAAGCTTCTTTTTGGCACGGCTTGGCCTTCGAGTGGGGAGCGTGGGCAACCAAAATCACTCTCGAAAAAAAGGGGGCCTTCACTCTAATCATTAGCGCCCGCTCACTGCTATACAGGACTCGGAAATGGTCCTTCCTAAAGAAGTACTCAGTGTTTTTGACCTTGGCGTAAGGATGGGCAACACTGGCCCACAATTCAACCCCCAGATTATACTCCAGATGTCCACTCGAAATGACTAAATACTTTTCATCCCCTGTAACATACATCCTCTGAGGGTTTCTGGCTTCTTGAATGCCTATGAGAATCATCTTATCATTGTGGAACTGCTGCCTCATCATGTCCAACCTGGCGCGCCGAAGTGGTCCTTTGGCGCCTTTCCTATCAGCATCTCTGAAACTTTGAACATTGAACTGGCACAATTTCATTCTCACCTCAGCCTGCTGATTTTTCTTAACAACAAAGTCAACACAGTGAGCCTTTGAGGCTCTAGGCGTGAGCGGCTGAGAGACAAACTTCCCATCAACAAGGGGGGGGTAAGCGTGGCGATCATCAGGCGCAAGCCGCAACCATTCCCAAAACTTCTGTGGGCCTTCCTTGAGGCCTTCAACCCAGACATCAGGGAGCAAGGTGTCCTGGATGGTCCTTTGGGCAGAGGCCTTCGCTATATTGTCGGCAAGAGTGTTCCATGGGTCCAGGTTATGGCTTTTGACATGTTCGTTTGAAGCCTGACGCTGCCTTGTGATCATGTCCCAGAGCACGGTGGCCGTCTTTGCTAGGGCCTGGTCTCGCTTGGGGATGGCGTCCATATTTATGCTGTCCAGCGAGCACTTGGAGTCGGACATGAGACGAACTTCGACCGAGTCGGGAAGGTAAAGTGCCCAGATTAATCCCCATGTGATAGCTAGTAGCTCCATGGTGGTGCTCGTGACGTACTGAATGTCCAAGTTAAAGCTGCTAGAGTCATCGAAGGTGTGACGAAGCGATCCCCCGAAGAACTGACCCTGCCCATCAACTCCTATGATAACTACTGCCCAACCAGCCAAGCCTCGTGCCATGAAATGCGACCCATCCGTGTACAGGCACACGTGCTGAAGGCTGTTAAGGTCAGGCCTCCTCTGGGTACTGTTGTCAAGGGCATATCTAGCTGGTGCTTCTAGGTCTTCAGGAACTAGATGATCTTGCTCAGGAGGAGGAGTAATATCTATCAGATCCACCCAAGATGTCGCATTGCCCACTCCTATCCTGATATATTCAGTAATAGAGGTCCCAGCACTAGTCTCAGCTGTCTGGGGGGGGGGGGGTCTGTGGCTGTACTCTGGATACCCCCTCGGTGGCCTCGGTCGGGGTGGGGTCGAAGGACGAGGGTCCCTGGCTTCCGAATTTTGTGTCATCTTGTGGTGACCCTTCAGTCTGTTGCCGAGGGCACTTCTTCTTTAAAGCCGAGGGCAATGGAGTGCATTTTAAATATTCTAGCGCCCTCTCTCGTCCTTGCTGTGTGAAATCACAGCTGTCCACTGAGCGCTGGCACGTGTGCTCGCTGAATTTTACCCGCCTCTCAGGGCGGTTCGCAGCTGCAAAGAAAGGAGAGGGGCCCTCCGAAGGCCCGAGGGGAGGCGAGGAGGCAGCGGAGCAGGGAGGGTGACGATTCGGCCCCCTCGGGCGAAGCGGGCTGCTCCCGTCCTTCTGGGACTTGGTGTCCTCATCTACATCTAAAAACAAGGGCCGGGAGCCATCGGAACAGCTCGCACGAGTATTTTCCACACTACAAGCCCTTGTTTGTGAGGAATCCCTCGTCCCTGGGAAACCAGACGAAAAAACAGTGTCGCTCAAACTGCTGGCCTCAGAAAGTTCAGAAGCCGCTGTCGGCGCTGTAGACAAGGTAGAGGATGTAACCCCAAAAGACGTCGTCGTTGACCCCAGCGGTGCTGCAGACCCTGGTGTTGCTGAGCTTGATTGCACGTATGTCTGCAAAAACTCAGTATGATCATCGTTCACCTCACCATCCTGCCTTTGTGCTTGCTCATCTGGGTCTTGTGGCTGCGGATGCGGATTCATCGGATGATGAAAAATACTCCTCCTCCTCCTCCTCCTCCTCGGGTCGCCTACGGCCCGGGGGAAACCGTGCACTGCTACCCTTCGCCCGCTTTCCCCTTTTTTGGGGCCTCCTGGGAGGCCCTCGTCGGGTCGCCTACGGCCCCGGGGGAAACCGCGCAGGGGCCTCAGGAGAAGAACCAACACAAAGACTCAATTAATCGTCGATTCCCCGGAATGTCTGCGAAAGTCTGGGAAGTGTGGGGGGGAAGACAAACACCCAGAAAATATGGGAATCTATAGGGGATGCTGTAATTTGTGTCTAATGACTTGTGTGTCCCAGAGCCCCTTCAGGGCCATGGGCCCTCGCTCCCTTTCCACCCGCCTCGCTCCGCCCTGTTCGCTCCTGCCTCGCCCCCAGGTCTTCGACGAGTGTACCTTGCAGCCTGGGCGTTTCTCCAGGATGTCGGCCCCAGGGGCCCGTCCTCGAGCCCCTGGGCCATCAGGAATCGATCCGGGACGAATGCTTCCCCCAGAAAAGGGTCCAGCTCTCTGGGCCGCGGGCTGGGAAACCCATGCTGGCGTGTGCCCCTGCGTCGCCATGGCGCAAACGGGGCTTCACGCCCTCGGGGCCCTCTCAGGGCCCTGCTCAGGCTGAAGAGCTGGTCCTGGGGGAAGGCCCCCACTGTCCAGGACCCGTTTCCCTCCAGTGCAGTTTTCTTCAGGTCAACAGTTCCTTCCTCCTTTTTGTTCGCTCCTCCCTCCTCTTCCTCATCTTCGTTCCTTCTCCCTCCCATCCCTCCCTCGCTCCCTCGCGCCCATGGAGCTACCTTCCTGGAGGCCTAATGCACGAAGGGTCGGGTGGGAGGGCTCAGGGCCTACAGGGTGGAAGGGGCCAGGCCACATTCCTTCCCCTATCGCGCGTGCACTGGCACCCCTTCCACCTGCCACTCGCGACTCCGCCGAAACACCTGTTTCCCTACGTCGAGGCTCCCCCCGCCTGGAGCCCGAGGGGTCTTTCGGTCAACCTCCCTATTGCTGGGAGTATGTCGATATGGTCCTGCATCAGACGATTAGCAAATGGAGCCGTTTCGTTCTTGGATTCGCAGATCTGTGCAGCGTGTTCTGTGCTGCTGAGAAGCACGTCGGGGGACCACGACGACGACGACGACGACGACGACGGCAACCGACGACGACGACCGACGACTGACGATGACGATGACGACGACGACGACGACGACGACGACGACGACGGCGACGGCGACGGCCGACGACGACGACGACGACGACGACGACCGACGACGACGACGGCGACCGACGACCGACGCGACGACGACGACGACGACGACGACCGACGACCGAGGCGACGACGACGACGACGCGACGACGACGACGACGACGACGGACGAAAGTTAGTACCCCATGGGACCTGTGAGTTGATCGCACGGCCCACGGGCTCAGGATCGAGCTCCGCAGGGGAGGAGGGGAGAAGGAGGCGCCCACCAAGGCCGTACACGTGAGGGGTGTCCCGTCTTGGGGGCGCGTGCGCCAATCGTCGTCGCCCACGGAAAGGGAGGAGGAGGAGGCAGAGGAGGGGAAGCAGAAGGAGGCGCGCGTGCTGCTTGTTCAAAGCCAGGTCCCAACGTCCACGGGAGGATTGGCAATTCAACGGGAGATGCACGGCCAGTCACAAGGTCACGTCAGTTTCGCCTCATCCTCCTCCAGTTCGGCGCCGCAGACTGAATCTGCTGGCCCCATGCGCGTTATCCCTTGATGATGTTCTCCGACGGCACCGCCGATGCCGACGACGACGTCACCGACGACGACGTCACCGACGCCGACGACGCCGCCGCCGACGACGACGACGCCGACGACGACGACGGCAAAACCGTGCTGACGATGCCGGCGCCGCCGCCGAGCACGCCGAGGCCGATACCGGCGCCGATCGACGACGGTAACCGCCGAGGTGTGCCGCAGGGCCGCGGGCGGCTGGGTCGACGTCGGCGTCGTCGGGCTCGCCGCCAGCGAGAGCCCCGCGGAGGTCCTGCAGGGCGTGCAGACACTGCTGCCCAGGCGGCGGCGGCCGCCGCCGCCGCCGCCGCCCTCGGGCGCGTCGTCGCCGTTCGCCGCCGAGGCAGCCGCCGCCGCCGCCGCTGTTGAGCACAGGAGGGAAGGGCAGCGATACCGTCATCGGCCTGACCTAAGGAACGATACAGAAGGAACGAAGTCCTTTTTTTATCCCAAGGAATAACGCATAATCAACGATAGATAACAAATAACGCAGAAGGAACTATAGGTAACGCATGCAAACAGAAGGAACGACCGAGCCCCTTTTGAAAAGCAAGTGTTCCTTACTCAAGCCGCTCACTGTACCGTCACCCGTGCGCGCGCGGACGCCAATTCAAAGCAGGGTGCACGAGCCCCACCGGCGAGCCTTGCCTCTCGACCAGGGGGGGGGCGGGGCGGGAGGAGCCTGAGGAGGAGCACAGTCGCTTCCACGTCAGAGGCCTCGGGTGGAGTCACAGTGCACGCCAGTGGGGCTCGTGCACCGCGCCGTGAAGGGGCGCGCGCGCCGGCTGCATGCGCGAAGAGGCCACAGCTGGGCTTCCCAGGCTCGCTGACCGCCCCCTCACAGAGGTGCAGGCCCCGAGCCCGCGCTGTGCGTGCGGTGTGTCCTCCTCCCCATTCCCCCTTTTCCTCCCCCCCTCTGCCTCCTCCTCCTCCTCCTCCTCCTCCTCCTCCTCCTCCTCCTCTTCCTCGTCCTCCTCTTCCTCTGTCGTCGCGGGGCAGCGGACGTTCGCTGCCTGAGTGCGCGTCGGGCCCCGAAGAGCGGCGCGCTCAGCCGCCGCCCCAGCGCCGCGGGCTTGGCAGGAGCTCAGCGGGTTCGCCTGCAGGACCCCATGGCTGCCGTGCCGTGCCTCTTCCTCGTCCCCCCCCAGGGTCATGGTTTTATCACGCGCTGCTCTGCGATGAGTTCAGTCTGCGCTGTTCGAGCCGCGGGCGTTCTCACCCCAAAGCGGTGCGACGAATGCTCTCATGGTTCCACTCGCTCCCTTCATAGTCCGAATTGGCGCGTTTGACATGTTCTAATCCGCCTGGGGCGCTTTTCAGCTAATCCCCTTTCCGTCTCCTCGTCCTCCTCCTCTTCCTCCTCCTCCTCCTCCTCCTCCTCCTCCTCCTCCTCCTCCTCCTCCTCCTCCTCCTCCTCCCCCCGCTTGCTGTCCGTAGCAATTTTGGCTCCAGATGATTTCGCCCCGTGGCAAAGCACGGAAACCCTTGGTCCAGGGACAGCTAGGGACCCATTTCCCACGCCACGCCTTCCAGCTGCCCTGTTGGTTGAGCTTCATATTCGGCCCGTCCCTCGCCTGCAACAGCCTTCACGCGCGATATTGGGTGGCTGGCGCGGGCCACTGTGTATCTCCATGGGAACGCACGCTCATCCACAAGCAGCTGGACCTCTCGCACTCCTTCCCAACGGACAGGACCTCGACTGTGGCAAACGTCAACAACATCCATGGCCTGATGGTGCAGCGAAGCTTGCGGTGAATGACCTGCCCGCTCACGTTCGCAAGCAGCTGGAGGAGACCGTGGCCGCCCAAATCGCCGACGCCAGCGCCAAGTTCAAAACCGCAGCACGCGCTGACACAGCACAAGCCAGCCAAGACTTCCTCGCCTACATGACGAAGGTCACGTCCGAGCTCAGCCAGAGTCACGAAGCCACCGAACGCAGCATCCACAGCGTCACGCAGCGCACCAACGACCTCGACAAGCAGAATGTCGAGCGCAAGACCGCCATTGCAAAGCTTGAAGCCATCGTCACAGCCGCAGAAGCACGTGTTCCCGCTCTCAACCTCGAGGGCCTTGGCACGCGGGACTGGGGCCCCGACCCCGCAACGTTCTGGCGCAGCAGTCCACAGGGGCTCAACCAGCCCGAGTTCGAACGCGCCCTCGCAGAATAGCTTGCCAAGGCCGAAAGCACCGAAGACATTGTCATATTTTCATACCGTCGGCCCCGCCAAGCGTCACTCGTTCAAGGTCAGCGGCGGCACCGTCGCGGCATAACCTCGTGCCCAGCGTCCCCACGGTGCTCTCCGTAACGGAAAGGGATGGCGCAACTTCGCAATCGATCTGGGTTGTGGTGTACATGTCCCTCTATATGTTCCAGCAGACAAAAGTCCGAAAGCCGTCCGCACAGAAGTGCACTGCAAACGCCTCGCCAAGATCATGCAGAACGCCAGCCCCGACGTCGACCTCCGCATGCGCAGGACCCTTGGCTACATTGCTAATCGTGGGGGCGCTCTGGTTCGTTTGCTCATCGGAGCCCATGCTGGCGAACCCACCAGAAACCAGCGGTCCAACGCCGCCATGGACCGTGGCTTCACCGAAGACAAGCAGCGGCATATCAATGCCGAGTTCGCCTCCAACGTCGCGGACGCCCTCGCGGCAGCGCAGTGGCTCTAGCTACCGCTGGAGCTACCGCTGGAGCCCGTGGCTCCTGCCTTCTGGAACACTCGAGCTCTTCTAGGACAATATGACCAACGCCGCGAAGACAAACGTTGCATGCTTCTGCCTTACAGCACGCGGATCCCTTCACGACCTCATTCTACTGGCCAATTCGACCCAGCACCCGTGCAAGCCGTTCCACCCGCCCGCGATCGTCAACGACGTGCCCGTCTCCAGCGCCGGCGGCGTCGGCTTCCTCGCCCCGTGTGGCAAGAGAGGGCTTCAGCTTTCATGTGAACAACGGCCTCAAACCAGGCTCGAGGTCGTCATCCCTGGCCGCGCCGCTTGGCTGTGCGTCGCGGATGCCCGCCTCCAGTTTAAAGTCAACCGCGGCCTCGCGCCAGCCGGCCGTATTCACTTTCGCGACCAATGGCAAACACTGCGACAGCATGCTGACGAACAGCTTCAATTTCGTTTCTTCATGGTCGTGGGTGGCTTCAACGTTTCCGAGTTCCCCCCGAGGTCCCTCAGCGCCCCCGTCGACTCCGACTCCACCGCCGCGCAGAGATACCAGTGCCGGCCTGTCTTCTGGCGCTCGCTGCTTCGTGACGCGATTGAAATCGCATCCATGTCTACGACGCGCAGACCCGTAGGCAACGCGAGTGAATCAACGATCGGCCGCTGCTTCATCAACATTCCGAGCCACCTCGTGCCTCTCATCGGGGCATTTACATCGCCGACGACGCCCCCTCGCGAACGCCAGGGGCCCGATCAGCAAGCTCAAGATCATGCACCTCCGCGCCCGCCTCCGCAAGCCCAGACCAGCCGCCGAGCGCGGCATCCCCGCCTGCATCTTCGACACCGACCGCTGCTTCATCAAGCTTCCGAGCCACCTCACGCCTCTCATGGGGGCATTTACATTGCCGACGACGCCCCCCTCGAGAACGCCAGGGGCCCGATCAGCAAGCTCAAGATCATGCGCCTCCGCATCCGCCTCCGCGAGCCCAGACCAGCCACCGAGCGCGGCGCCCCCGCCTACATCTTCGACGCCGATCACTACAAGCATCACATGAAAAAAAGATCATCACTACCACCGACGTGACGCTGCCCACCCCGATTGCTAGATGGCGCGCCCTCGCGGCCGCGATTCAAGTCGCAGCTGCCCGCGCACGCGACGCACCCACCTAGATTCCTGCTGCCGAGCTGAAATCAATGACTGCGAGTGTCTCCAAGGAGGCCCGCGCCACGACGTTGCGCAGCATTGCCCGCCCGGTCTAGTGCCAGAACGCCCCTCTCGCGAAGACGCTGATCGAGAACTCCGAGATCGGGCGCCATCACCTGAAGGTCGTCGGCAACACGGCCAGCATCAACGACGCGGCGCTGTTCGCCGCGGCCGCGGGCGCCACGCGCGCCAGCCTCAACGACGAGCGCAAGGCACACTCAGCTGCCCTCTCGCGATCTGCCTTTGCCGCCAACAACGCCCCCCTCGGCCAGTAGTGGCGTCGGCGCGTCGAGCGAGAAGGTTGCCGCGGCGAACACTGGAAACCCTTTTCCGAGCGCCTCATGTTGACTGGCATCGAGATCATCGTCGGCAACTCGTCCAACGTCGCGACAAATCCCGCCGCCGTGCACCAGGCCATCACGCGTCACTTGGCCCGCGTGTCTGCCGAGAAGCACGCGGGCGAGAAGCGCCTCACCGACCACCTCGCGACTCTGTCTCCCGTCGGCGCCAGCGAGCAGAGCTGTCTCTCCCCGACGCACAAGATCTTAAGAAACCAGCACGCCTCGCTGGAGACTCTGCCCCTGGCCCCGACGGCCCCCCATGCCGAGCGCGGCTCCGCGCCCCCGACAGCTTCGACATCCTCGCCGACGCATGCTACGACATCGCTGCCAACCACAACATCCCGCGCGACCTGAATTCCTCTCTCATGGCCATGTTGCCCAAAGGTGGCGAACCATCTGGCAATGCGGAGTGCGCGCGCCCCCCTAATTGCCTTCGTCCGCTTTCAATGAAGAGCTCGGACGCGAGGCTGCTGGCGTCCGCCGCCAACCGCCAGCTCCGCGGCCTTGCAGCCCAGACGCCCCCCGAGCAGCAGGGCTTCGTCACCGGCCGCCAGTTTTTGAACAACATCGCCATCGTGGACGCCGCCGCGCATCGACGCAGCCTGTCCCCGTCAGCATCCTCAGACATGCCCGTCTTCGTCAGCATGGACATCGCAGCCGCGTTCCCCAGACTCGGCCACCAGTGGATGTGGACTGTTCTCGAGCGCTGGGGCATCCACGGCCACTTGATGCACCTGATCCAGGCGTGCCACTTCTGGCCCGCATCGTTCCTCGACTTGGGAGGTGAACGTCGCCCACTCCTGATCGCTGCATCGGGCGTTGCTCTGGGACGCCCCTTGAGCGGCACGATCTGAGCGCTCGTCTTCGACCCCGGCATCATCGCCAACAGCCGCAAGCTCAGCGCCATCCACCGCGGGCTCATCACCGCCTGCGCCGACGACCTCGGCATCGTCCTTGCCAGGCTGGCTGGCCCCAGCGTGCTCGCCCTCCACATGATCGCAGCCGAGACCCTTGCAGGCCTCCAACAGCTGGCCAAGAAGTGCATCGTCGCCCCGACTTGGGCCCTCCCATCGCAAGACTTCGTAGCCGAGATTCGACGCGTTCTCGCGGCTGCCCGCGCCCCATGGTTCAATTTCAAGATTGAGGCCATAGCCCGCGACCTTGGCTTCTTCGTGGGCCCAGGCGCCATTCTCGCTGACCAATGGCGTGGCCCCGCAGTGAAATGGTGGGACCGCGCGGAGAAGCTCGCCGCCTCGCACGCCCCCATCCAGCACAGCATCGAGCTGTACAACGTCTCCGCCGTCACGCGCCTGGGCCACGTCGGTCAGCTCTTCGAACCGCCCGAGGGCATCCTGCAGCAGGAGCTGCAGGCCATAGACAAGCTGCTGCGCGTCGCCCCCTCCAGCTTCGCCAAGTCCGGCGCCCTCGCGATGTCGCTCTGGGCGAACGCGGAGGTCCCCATCGGCATCGAGAACTACCTGGCCGCCACTCTCTGGAGAACGGCGTCTACCACTGCGACAGAGTGGGGACGCGCACATAGCGAACTTTGCGACACCGCTTACGACCAGCTTCCCGTCACCACTGCACGGCAAGGCGCGCGGGGCAACGACTGTTGGGAGATCAAGGCCGCCATCGTCCAGCGCTTCGAAGGCGTCATCAACTCCACCTTTTCGTTGACTGTGAAGGATCACATCTCAAGCGCCTGACCCGCACTTCTGGGCCCAGACCCCGCGCGCGAGCCGCCATGGTCGCCGGCCGCAGGCGCGCCGCCAGAGCAGGACGGCAATCCATCCTTCAACGCCACGCCCCTCGCCTATCTCAACAACCTGACCGCCATCAACGTCGCAACAGTGCCAAGATCACGCCGCTGAAAGCCTACATAAAGTAGTTGAACGAGCAGCTCTACATTGACACCATGCCTGACACCATTACACGCCGCCTGATCGCACGGTACTCCACGCTAGACCCTGCCCGCCAACTTTCACGAGAAGCGCAATCTGGACCGCGGCGCGAAGCTGAACGAGCCCAAGAGCGCCTTCTTAACAGGGCGCGCTCATGGGCTGCGCACTGGCTGCCTGGCCGCCCGTTGAACGACCGACTCATCAACAACCAGGACGACTGGAGGCATTGGTGCGTCACCTGTTTGTACGAGCTGCTCTGCGCCGCCGTTGTACACTACCGACACGCAACGACGCCGCATCGCCATTGACACGTGCAATCAAGCGCGGGCCACCAGCGGCCCTGGACGCATCCTCCTGGAGCACCGCCTGTCCCGCGCAGTGACCCAGGGCGAGTCGCCGCGCAGCAGGTCGCCGCGCAGTCGAAAATCGTTGCTCAGCCACGAGGCTGCCCAAAACCGTGCCCGACGCCGCCGGATTGCCCGCGCCCCCCCGCTGCTGGAGCCCGACGCCGACCCGGACAACATTCGCCGCGACGACAACGACATGGGAGTTGAAGACCCACCTGACGACGCCGACGCACAGCGTGACCTCATTCAAGACCAACAAGTTCCTGATGATCTCTCCGCTCGGTGGATGCGCCTCCGCTCCCACCTCGCGACGCGGCCGCCCCCCAGGCTGTGGAGCGCCCTGAAGGTCCTCGCGGGCGCGTGGGCGACCTCGCACAGGACGCACGTGATCCCGACAAAGCGCCCATGCCATTTCGGGCGCCTGCGCGCCGACGACAACATCCAGCACTACTTAGTATGTGAAAGGACGCGGCACCAGCTGAGCTTACCGCGCGGCCAGCTGAGAACCAACATCATGACGAGGCTCGGCCTCCCCGAGGTGACCGAGCCGTTCCATGGCGAGAGCGGCATCCCGAACAGCATCGCCGGGCTCCCCGTGGCCACCAGGGCCTACCACCTCACGATGGACCAGGACATCCCAATGACCTGCAGCAAGCAGACGACCGCCGTAGCTGCCGCTCGCCGTGCCCTGAGGCTGCCCGCAAATCTGTCGGGCGGGGCTGGCGTGCCGTAGCGCGGCCTACAGACAGACGCGCCCTCTCAGGCGACGTTCGCTCCTCCCGTCTGCTGTCCTTCCTCGTCCTCCTCCTCCTCCTCCTCCTCCTGCTCCTCCTCTCTCCACGGCGTCCGTTTTGCGTGCAGATAAACTGCTGGCAGAGCCTTCGGAGATATCCACACAACGCGATCGTCCTTTCTCTCTTCTCTTCCCTCATCTCCCGTCGCAACCGCATTGCCGATATGTGGCCAAGGTTACGGGTTATGTCACGAGTTTGCCCAGGTCGGCTTGTGCGGTGTTCCCGCTTCGCCTGGCGACCTTTTGGTGCGCGACCTGGTTGTGCCACCTGTGTTTTTTTTCTGTGGAAAAGAACATATCGCCACCCTCGCCTCACTTTCGCTTTTCTGCGCCCGTTTGGGAGGCCCTCGTCACCACGTGCGGAGTCGCCTCGAAATCCGGTTCATAACGTGCCCTGGGAGAGGTCCAGAGAGGAGCGAATGACAAGTTGCCGTGCGGAGCCCGTCGGCGTGGCGTTCCGTCGTTCTTGTCCGAAGGTTTCGGGTAGTCCGCAAGCAGTAAGACGCTGGTGGGTTACCCATGGCGGCGCTTCATTGATTTCCGAAGGCTTGGTAGTTCGTGAGCAGTAAGAAGCTGGTGGGTTACACGTGGCGGCGCTTCATTGATGTCCATGGGGTTCTGGTAGTTCGTAAGCAGTAACACGTTGGTGGGTTACCCATGGCGGCGCTTCATTGATTTCCGAAGGTTTGGTAGTTCGTGAGCAGTAACACGCTGGTGGGTTACCCATGACGGCGCTTCATTGATTTCCGGAAAAAAAAAAAGGTTCCTGGTAGTTCGTAAGCAGTAACACACTGGTGGGGTTACCCATGACTGCGCTTCATTGATTTCCGAAGGCTCCTGGTAGTTCGTAAGCAGTAACACGTTGGTTGGTCACCCATGACGCCGCTTCATGGATTTCCGAAGCAAAGGTGTGGAAGTTCTTTGTGTATCCTGGGGGAACCTACGCGTTCAGCACCTTGGCAGCGTTGCCCCTGCGCCCGGCGCCTCCCTCGGGATTCCAGCGGGCTTTTGTCGCGCGAGTTCCGTATGGGATCCCGGCCTGAGTTCATTGTTTCGTTTGGCGATTGCGTTCGGAACCACGCACGCACGCATATCGGGCCGAGCGAAAGGAGGGGATAGGGAAAGGGGGGGTCACGAAATCTGCTGCATGCAGCTGGTTTCGGCCCCGCCGCCGGGCCCATCCCTCGATGCATGGGCGCCTCCCGGCGCCGGGAGGCGCCGGGAAGATGAGCTGCGTGAGCTGATTCTCACCCCCCCGTTTGCTATCCCCCCCTTCCCCCGGCCCGAGCATACTGCTGCTGCGTGTGCGCCAGCCCCCACACGGGTGACGCGCTCGCTCAGAAATCTTCCTGGCCGTACCGCCCGGGTCTTTGCATGCTGCAGACTAACAAAAGACGTTTATGCTATAGGTTCGATTGGGGCTCACGCCTCCGAAAGATGTACTAGTATGCCATTCTGTGGCCCATGCTCCTTCGGGGCGTCCCAAACCGTGTGGTGACCACACCGCGTGGTGAGTCCGCGGGGGTTCGGGACTCGGGTCGTTTTCCGAGGGTGTCTCGGACGACTGGGGCCTTCGTGGTCCCAGAACCGTGTGGTCACGGACCGCGCGGGGAGGTCGTTCCGGCTTCCCCCACCGGCCCTCCTCCTCCGCGAGCCTTCCTCCCACCGGCCCTCCTCCCATCATGTCCCAGCGGCCCTCCCCCCCCAGCCTCCCCCCGGCCTCTCCCACCCTACCATGTGGCGCGAGAGCTCCTGAAGGCGCCAGGGCCAGAGCGGGAAGCAAGCCGTTCCAGAGGGATGACGGGGGGCGTCGTTCGCAGAGGATTCCACCGTAGGAGTTCCGCCGCAGGCTGGCACTGCATTTCCAGGGTCCTCCTCCCGTCATTAGGGGAACAAAACATTGCATAAACATAAAAACTCGGAGGTCCCCGCGGATTCCTCGGATCGGCGCTGGGGCCGCCCTTGGCGCGCTCCGCGCGCCATGAAGGGGGGTCCAGCGCCGGTCCGAGAAATCCGCGCGGACCTCCGAGTTTTTATGTTTATGCCACTCTTCGTTCCCCTATATCCGACGAAGGCATCTATACACCACCACCGTGCCAGACCAGGGCCATCCTGGGCGGTAGGATGGTGTGTAGACCCGCCTGGCTCGGCCAGGAGGGCGTATACGTCATCCTAGGGCCCAGGATGGCCCTGGCCTGGCACGGTGGTGGTGTATAGATGCTTTCTGCGTGCTACAGTCGTGTCCCGTGCTCCTTCCCCGTCGCCTCCCCCCCCATCGGCCCCCCTCCCCCCGGAGAGGCGGCACCTCGTGGGCGCCGGGCCGGGCCTGGGCGTCTTCGCCGTGGACGCCCTGGCCGCGGACCCCCCGCCCGGCCCCCCCCCCACCCCCTCCTCGGTCCTCGACCCTCGATCCTCGATCGTCGACTTTCCCTGCTCCTCGATTCTCAACGCTCGATCCTCCTCCTCCTCCTCCTCCTCCTCCTCCTCCCCCTCCTCCTCCTTCTCCTCGGCCCTCGAACCCCCCCCTTAATAATCACTCGATCTCGAAGCTCTATAGATCCCTCCCGCGGCGGCCTGGGCATCCGCGGCAACGTAAGGATGCGATAGGCTCGGGGGTAGAACGTCACCACCCACCAAACCACCCCAACCCAACCCGAAAGCTTCAATTTGCCCTCCATCTCCAGTGTGGGGGGGTCGGGGAACATCGAAAAAACACATATGGAACCCGTACCTCCCCCCCACCCGAAATTGGGGGTCTTCGGGTTGGGTTGGGGTGGTCTGGTAGGTAGTCAGAACGTTTCGAGTTCGGGGGCCGTTTCCGAACGTTTGCGCCAGTTCTCGGCGGTGTCGCCGGCCTCCGGGTGCGCTGCCGCGGCGGCGCCATGGCCGAGAGCGGTCGTCCGGGGCCGCCCGGACTGGTCCCAGGGCCCTGGAGGCCCGAGGCGTGATACCCGGAAGCCAGGCGACGCGCGGGGGGGATGGGCTCCGAGGGGCATGCATCTGTCAGGAGGGGAACAAAAACACACAGACACGATTAATCGTCGACCCCCAGGAAAGTATAGGAAACTGTGGGAAGTGGGGGGAAGACAAAAACCCAGAAAATATGGGAATGGGCTCCGAGGGGCATGCATCTGTACGGGACGGGAAAATGACCACAGCCACTGCTTCTTGTTTGCGCCGCCTTCCAGCCGACCGGAAAAGAAGCAGTGGCTGTGGTCATTTCCCCGGTGCCGAGCTTAACGAAAAATGACCACAACCACTGCTTTGTTTCTGCTGGCTGGAAGGCGGCAACAAAAGAACAGCAGTGGCTGTGGTCGTTCTCACGTCCCGTAGTCTGCACCGACTCGCCCGCCGACCGCCGAGGCGGGCCCGACGGCCCACCCCGCCCGAGAGCCACGCGGTGTCGCTGTCGATGGGCCCGTCGCGCATCAGTCGGCGGTGCATCGCCGATGCCGGTCCGATGCTCCCCCCCCCCATCTGAGCCAGCCTTCCCCCCCCCCAACAAGCAAAGGAAACCTCCCAAAGCGCACCAGATATCCCCCACAGAGTGGAGCAGACCATCCAAAAAGTAGAGGAGACCCCCCAGGATCGCGAGGCGCCCAGACACGCCCCAGGCGTAATTAGCCCCTTCCCTCGCCCCCCCCCCCCCTCGCGGTGGCGGCGGGCAGCGGCGCGCAGTGCCGGCCTGCCCGCACGACGGGGTTGGGTGGGGGGTCGGCCGCGCGCAGAGGGAGGGTGGGGGGGAGGGAGAAATAAAACGACGCGAAGATCGGGACAAAGTCGGATCGGGATAACTCGAAATCTCTGAGAATCGGCGGTTCTGGAGGATGTATTGGGCGCCGCGGCCGCTCCAGAGCATTCCGGAACGCTCTGAGAGCGCTCCGGAACGCTCTGGAGCGATTTATCCCGATCCTAGCCCTGTTTAGGCTTCCTGGAGAGGCACCCCTGCTCCTCGGAGGGCGCGTGGGCGCTGATTACCTGTAGGTGCAAGGCTGGCGCGCCTCCGAGGAGGCAGCCTCTCCTTCCAAGAAGCCCTCTCCCCCCTCCCTCCGCCCCCCCTGTGCGCGCCCGCCGAGGGGGTGGCCGGGCACGGGCGGGGCAGCTCCGCGGTGGCCTTCCAGGGAGGCTCCGTCGTCTCCTGCCCGGCCTGCGCTGGCCGCACGCTCTGCCACAGGCTTTCCGCGCCGCTGCGGCCAGCGCGCCTCCGAGCGAGCGCCCGCTGAGGAAGGAGCGCCTGCAGGGGGCGGAGCTGGTCCCCTGCCTCCCACGCCGTGGCCCACACCTGTCGTTCTCCACGGGAGCTCTCCGGTAGGACCGCGCCCCCCCCCCCCTCCCCAATTGGTCCAGGGGTGGGCGCGGGCGGGTCGCGGCTCGCTCCTGCGAGCGAGCCCGCGCTGCAGTCGGAGGAGAGGAGGAGGGAGCCAGCTGAAGAGTCTGGGAGGCACTGGAAGGAGGGAGGGGAGCCCTGCCGGGGCGTCTCGGGGGAGCTCCCCCGCAAGCGCGGGGCCTGTGGGCGCCGCAGGCAGACGGGTGCCAGAGCAGGGCCCGAAGGCGTGTCTCGGGTTCCCCGGTCGTGATCTTCGCGTGTCGCGCTGCTGCAGTTGCTTGTTCGCAGCGTCGGGTCTCGGGGCCCGTGCCCGTCGCTTCCCACCTCTGCCCACTCTGCTGGCCGATCGCCAGCACTCCTGGCTGGCCGCCGTGCCTCTCTCCCGCGACCAAGCAGGCGCAGTCGTGCGCAGTCGAGGTGCCGCAGGCTGCATGGTCCGTAGACGGGCTGACGGCGATGTGTATGTGGCGGCGATGTAGGTTTTGGCAGTGGGGGAACGCGTGGCTTGCGCTTTCCCAAGAATTCGCGGTGTCGTGCTCGCTCGATATTCATTCGCAGATCGGAAATGCAGGAAGTGTGGTTCGTGATTTCGGACAAGTTGGTTCCCAACATCACCATTGAGCAACATCGCCGTTAGCCCGGCCTTAGATGGTTTGTCTTAGTCGCCTCTAACACGCGCTTAAGCTGAACCTCCCGTCCCACCCTGTTCCTCCCTACCTCCTGCTCCTCGCTTAAGCTGAACCTCCCGTCCCACCCTGTTCCTCCCTACCTCCTGCTCCTCTATTCGGGCCGAGCGAAAGGAGGGGATAGGGAAAGGGGGGGTCACGAAATTTGCTGCATGCAGTTGGTTTCGGCCCCTCCGCCGGGCCCATCCTTCCCGGCGCCGGGAGGCGCCGGGAAAATCAGCTTTGTGAGCTGATTCTCCACCCCCCCCCGTTGCTATGCCCCCCTTTCGCCCAGCCTGAGAACCTCCCGTCCCGTCTTGGAGACCTCTTGGGCCGTCTTGGGGGCCTCTTGGGGCCGTGTCTTGGGCCTCTTGAGCGATCTTTGGGGGCACTTGGGCCGTCTCGGGCCGTCGGAAGGCAGAAAAAGACCAAATTCCACAATCCTTCAAAAATCCATGGGAAATCAATGATTTTGGCCTTTTCGGGCCTTCCTGGAGGCCCTCTTGGAGGCCTCTTGGGCCATCTTAGGGCAATGTTCGGCCGTCTTAGTGGGCTCCTGGTCCGTCTGACGCCGTCGGAAGCCGTTTGGGGCGCCTCTCTGGGCCGACTTGGGGCCCTCTTGGAATGCTCCAGGGCCGCCTTGGAGGCCATCTTGGGCGTCTTAAAGGCGTCCTGTGCCGTCTTGGGGGCCTCTTGGGGCCGTCTTGGGGCCCTCTTGGGCCGTTCTGGGGCCATTTTGGAGGCCTCTTGGGCGATCTTTCGGCGATCTTTGAGGGCTCTTGGGCCGTCTCGGGCCGTCGGAAGGCCGAAAAGAAGCAAATGTCAAAATCCGTCAAGCACCTGAGGATAATCCAGGTTTTTTGGCTTTTTTTGGCCTTCCTGGAGGCCCTCTTGGGGGCCTCTTGGGCCGTCTTGGGCAAGCTTCGAGCCAACTTCGGCCATCTTGATGGTTTCCTGGCACGTCTGACGCCGTCTTGGAGACGTCTTGGAGACCATCCTGGGCCATCTTGGCCGTCTTGGAGGCCATCTTGGGCCAACTGGAGGAAACAGAGGCATGACGGATTCCTTTCCGGGTGGCCGGCGGGACGGGCCGGAGCCCCAGGGGGAATCCGCCGCCCCCTGTGGTCTTGCCACAGGGGTGCACGGCGTGCTGGACGATTCAGGTTTTGGTTTTGGTTCTTTTTCTAAAAGAACTCCCCAGTGGGCTTCGGCCCGTCCCGCCGGCCACCCGTAAGTTTCCATATGTCAATGCCTTTGTTGCCCCAACTTGGCCCAAGATGGCCTCCAAGACGGCCAAGATGGCCCAAGATGGCCTCCAAGATGCCTCCAAGACGGCCAAGATGGCCTCCAAGACGGGTAAGATGGCTCCAAGATGCCTCCAAGACGGCCCAAGATGCCCTCCAAGACGGCCAAGATGGCCCCAAGATGCCTCCAAGATGGCCCAAGAGGCCTCCAAGACGTTCTCCAGGAGAGCCCGAAGAGGCCAAAATCATTGGTTTTCCTTAGGTTTTTGAAGGTTTTTTGCGTTTTCTTCTTTTCGGCCTTCCGACGGCCCAAGAGGCCCCCAAGATCGCCCAAGAGGCCTCCAAGAAGGCCCTATGACGGCCCAAGGGCCCCCCAAGACGGCCCCAAGAGCGCCCCAAGACGGCCCAAGAGGCCTCCAAGACGCCCAACATGGCCTCCAAGACGGCCCTGAAGCGCCCCAAGAGGGCCCCAAGACGGCCCAGAGAGGCCCCCAAGACGGCTCCAGACGGCGTCAGACGGACCAGGAACGCCCTAAGACGGCCAAAGAGACCCCCAGGAAGCCCCCAAAGGCCCCCAAGAGGCCCAAGGAGGCCCCCAAGATGCCTCCAAGAGGCCTCGAAGAGGCCCCCAAGAAGCCCCCAACAGACCCCAAGGGTGCCCCAAGAGACTCCTAACAACCCTCATCCTCCTACTCTATTTCTTCCTCTTCCTCTTCCTGTTCATAATCATTCTCTCCCATGTGTTCCCCGAAAGCTTTCCAAACCGACTCGGGGAACTCATGGTCCGATAGCTTGGCCAAGCTCTAGTCCAACTTTCGGCCACATCGGCGTTTACCTAACAGCGAAGACTGATAGGTTTCTAATGGTGTAAAAAGAGAGCAGCAGATGACTCCACAGGGGGGTCTGGGCAGCCGTTGGGGAGCCGTTGGGGGGCCGTTGGGGGGCCGTTGGGGATTGCCGGGGAACCTCGTTTTTCGCAAACAGTCACACACTTCGTGCTCTTCGACCTCCCAGAACTCCATTCTTCGACCTCCCAGAACTCCATTCCCGGGCCACATTCTGAATGCCCGGAGCCAACTGTAGGCCACTTCGTGGTCTTCGAGTTCCCAGAACTCCATTCCCGGCGTACATTTTGGATGCCCGGAGCCAACTGTAGGCCACTTCGTGGTCTTCGAGTTCCCAGAACTCCATTCCCGGGCCACATTTTGGATGCCCGGAGCCAACTGTAGGCCACTTCGTGGTCTTCGAGTTCCCAGAACTCCATTCCCGGGCCACATTTTGGATGCCCGGAGCCAACTGTAGGCCACTTCGTGCTCTTGGACTTCCCAGAACTCCATTCCTGGGTATGATTTTGAATGCCCGGAGCAAACTGTAGGCCACTTCGTGTTCTTCGAGTTCCCAGAATTCCATTCCCTGGCCACATTTTGAATGCTGAGGCAGGCTGATGCTGAGGCTGAGGCAGGCTGAGGCAGGCTGAGGCTGAGGCCGAAGCTGAAGGCAGACTCAGGCTGAGGCTGATGCAGGCTGAGGCTGAGGCTGAAGCAGGCTGAGGCTGATGCAGGCTGAGGCTGAGGCAGGCTGAGGCTGAGGCTGAGGCTGATGCAGGCTGAGGCTGAGGCAGGCTGAGGCTGAGGCCGAGGCTGAAGGCAGATTGAGGCTGAGGCTGAAGCAGGCTGAGGCGAGGCAGGCTGAGGCTGAGGCAGGCTGAGGCTGAGGCTGAGGCAGGCTGATGCTGAGGCAGGCTGAGGCTGAGGCTGATGCAGGCTGAGGCTGAGGCAGGCCGAGGCCGAGGCCGAGGCTGAAGGCAGACTGAGGCTGAGGCTGAAGCAGGCTGAGGCTGAGGCTGAGGCAGGCTGAGGCTGAGGCTGAGGCTGAGGCAGGCTGAGGCTGAGGCAGGCTGAGGCTGAGGCTGATGCAGGCTGAGGCAGAGGCAGGCTGAGACTGAAGCCGAGGCTGAAGGCAGATTGAGGCTGAGGCTGAGGCAGAGGCAGGCTGAGGCTGCGGCTGAGGCAGGCTGATGCTGAGGCAGGCTGAGGCTGAGGCTGAGGCTGATGCAGGCTGAGGCTGAGGCAGGCTGAGGCTGAGGCCGAGGCTGAAGGCAGACTGAGGCTGAGGCTGAAGCAGGCTGAGGCTGAGGCTGAGGCAGGCTGAGGCAGGCTGAGGCTGAGGCTGAGGCAGGCTGATGCTGAGGCAGGCTGAGGCTGAGGCTGATGCAGGCTGAGGCTGAGGCAGGCTGAGGCTGAGGCCGAGGCTGAAGGCAGACTGATGCTGAGGCTGAAGCAGGCTGAGGCTGAGGCTGAGGCAGGCTGAGGCTGAGGCTGGCTGAGGCTGAGGCAGGCTGAGGTTGATGCAGGCTGAGGCTGAAGCAGGACGAGGCTGAGGGCGGAGCTGAAGCCGACTGAGGTGGAGGCGGTTGAAGAGGCTGAGTGCTGAGGCTGAGGCTGAGGCTGAGGCTGAGGCAGTGAGGCTGGCTGAGGCTGAGGCAGGCTGAGGCTGAGGCTGAGGCTGAGGCAGGCTGAGGCTGAGGCAGGCTGAGGCTGAGGCCGAGGCTGAAGGCAGACTGAGCGCTGAGGCTGAAGCAGGCTGAGGCTGAGGCAGAGGCAGGCTGAGGCTGAGGCTGAGGCAGGCTGATGCTGAGCCAGGCTGAGGCTGAGGCTGAGGCTGGTGCAGGCTGATGCTGAGGCCGAGGTTGAAGGCAGACTGAGGCTGAGGCTGAAGCAGGCTGAGGCTGAGGCTGAGGCAGGCTGAGGCTGAGGCTGAGGCAGGCTGATGCTGAGGCAGGCTGTGGCTGAGGCTGAGGCTGATGCAGGCTGAGGGTGAGGCAGGCTGAGGCTGAGGCCGAGGCCGACGGCAGACTGAGGCTGAGGCTGAAGCAGGCTGAGGCTGAGGCTGAGGCTGAGGCAGGCTGAGGCTGAGGCTGAGGCTTGCTGATGCTGAGGCAGGCTGAGGCTGAGGCTGAGGCTGATGCAGGCTGAGGCTGAGGCAGGCTGAGGCTGAGGCCGAGGCTGGAGGCAGACTGAGGCTGAGGCTGAAGCAGGCTGAGGCTGAGGCTGAGGCTGAGGCAGGCTGAGGCTGAGGCTGAGGCAGGCTGAGGCTGAGGCTGAGGCTAATGCAGGCCACTGCGACTGCCATCGCGAATGCGACTACGACTGCGAGAACAGCAGGACTCTACAACTGGATTCTCATCTGAATCTTAAGGGGGATGTTTCCAGATATGCTCCTACACATCGCTGTTAGGTTGCTTTGCCGGGATAATTGGAAAAGAACCAAAACCAAAACCGATAGCAGGCACCCCTGCGATGAATCGACATGGGGCGGCGGATCGAAGACGCCTACGGCGAATCACCGCCCTCTCCTGCCTTTTTGGAAGCGCCTACGTGGCCGAACGTTGAGGCTAGACCTGCCAAGCTATCGGACCATGTATTCCCCGAATCGGTTTGGAAAGCCTTCGGGGAACACGTGGGCATCTTGAAGGTCATCTTGGCCGTCTGGAGGCCATTTCGACCCTTTCGGGCCTTCTTGGAGGACGTCTTGGAGGGCTCTTGGGCCGTCTTGGAGGCCATCTTGAGCGTCTTGGAGACCTCTTGGGCCGTCTTGGGGGCCTCTTGGGGCCGTGTCTTGGGCCTCTTGGGCTGGGCTATCTTTGGGGCACTTGGGCCGATCTGGGCCGTAGGAGAGAAGAACAAAAAGCAAATGGCACAATCCTTCAAAAGCCAAAGGGAAATTCAATGATGTTTGGCCTTTTCGGTGCCTTCCTGAGGCCCTCTTGGCGGCTTCTTTGGCCCGTCTGGGCCATTCTTATCTGGCCATGTTCGGCCGTCTTGTTGGCTCCCCTGGTCCGCCTGACAGCCGCCGTCGGAAGGCCGTTTGGGGCGCCTCTCTGGGGCCGACTTGGGGCCCTCTTGGAATGCTCCATGGCCGTCTTGGAGGCCCATCTTGGGCGTCTGAAAGGCGTCCTGGTTGCCGTCTTTGGGGCTCTTTGGGCCGTCTTGGGGCCCTCTTGGGCCGTTCTGGGGCCATCTTGTAGACCTCTTGGGCGATCATTCGCCGATCTTTGGGGGCTCTTGGGCCGTCTCGGGCCGTCGGAAAGCCGAAAAGAAACACATGTCAAAATCCGTCAAAAACTTCAGGACAATCAATGTTTTGGGCCTCTTCTGGCCTTCCTGGAGGCCCTCTTGGGGGCCTCTTGGGCCGTCTTGGGCCAGCTTCGAGCCAACTTCGGCAATCTTGGTGGGTTCCTGGCACGTCTGACGCCGTCGGGAGCGTCTTGGGGGCCTTTCTGAGCCGACTTGGGGCCCTCTTGGGGCGCTTCGGGGCCCTCTCGGATGCCATCTTGGGCGTCTTGGAGGCAATCTTGGGCGTGTCGGAGGCCTCTTGGGCCGTCTTGGGGCCCTCTGGGGCCGTTGTTGGAGGCCACTTGGGCGTCATGGGGCCCTTCTTGGGGCCTACTTGGCGATCTGGGGGCCTCTTGGGCATCTTGGGCATCGGAAAGCGAAAAGGCGCAAATTGCCACAATCTTCAAACACTTAAGGAAAATCATGATTTTTGGCCATTTCGGGCCTCCTGGAGGACGTCTTGGAGGGCTCTTGGGCCGCTTGGAGGCCTTTTGCGGGCCTGTTGGGCCGTCGTAGACCGTCCTGGGTACATCTTGGGCCGTCTTGGAGGCATCTTGGGGCCTTCTTAGCCGTCTTGGAGGCCATCTTGGGGCGTCTTGGAGACGTCTTGGAGACCATCCTGGGTCATCTTGGCCGTCTTGGACGCCATCTTGGGCCA